>VWYP01030548.1:0-15556 GCA_013400435.1 Pycnonotus jocosus | reverse complement strand
AAAAAAAAAAAAAGACCTGGTAATTAAAATTGAGGTAAATATAGAAGAATCTCAGTCTCAGAGACTGAAAAATATTTCCAATTTAGCCCCGTGGGATATATATTTATGTTATCTTTTATTTTATTTGAAATTCCAGAAGAATGACAACATATCCAAGTTAAAGCTACATCTTTCCATGAAAGGGTTGAGGGCTTTAAGGTTTCCCAAAATGCAATTGCAAACACATTAACGTCTTGACTACTCTCACTAACAAGTTAGCTGAAGGATTCCAAAAATAGCATTATTCTATTTTCTGTGGGGTTTATTTCATTTTCAAAGCATCCTGAAAAAAATGAAAAACACCTTTCCAACTATCATCTTTTAGCACACTTCAAAATATTTTGAATTCTACTAATGTCACTTGTAGCCTTCCACCATATAAAATTAAATTCAAACAAAAACAAATGATAATTCAGAATCTTCAATCTTAATGAAAAAGGAAAAATCATGAACAAGAAAGCTGGTCTTGGTGACTTGGATCTTTGTAATAAAAGACTCTGAAGCGGTTATTACATCAAGCAGAACAGCTGTTAAAATATTATTTGCCTTTCCCTCTAATTCTTTATTTCCTATGTGAATTACAGATCAACATTTATTTCTGGAAAATACATTGCTGTTAACAGTGCTAAGGATGATGAATTCAGAGAACTCAAACATATGTGTGGAAGGATTTTCACTACGTGAATCACAGTTTTCTACAGAACTCTGTAAATTCTCATAAATGATTGTTGACAAACTGTGGTTTGTGAAGTTCGAATAATATGGTACTCCTAAATAATTAAGAAAGTGAGAAGGAATTCAGACTAGGATCTGATATTAAAAATCTTTTGTCTGACAAGATCACTGTTTCTCTGTAATGGCATAATTGTTGAACGCTGTCCCAACTTCCTTTGTATCAACATAATGGCAAGGACTTGCTCCATTTTACAGGAGCAGGCTGGGTTACCTGGGACAATGAGGACTGTGACAAGGTTTAATCATTTATAATTTCCTTAAGCTTCTTAGCCATTTAATGGGGCCATAATATTTTTCCTTTAGAAAACTTGTATTCTTGATAACTATGTTCCTATATGACTACTCCCATTGAATTGATTGCAGAAGTAAATATAAAGTTCTTCTTTTGTTCTGAAGACTATAAAATGCAAAAAAGAGTGAAAAAATCTTTTAGTTACACATATATCAGTTTCAGCACAATAGCTCCAATGTCTTTGCATCATTACTGGAATGCTTTTAAGAAATGGAAAATAAGAAATACTAATAAATTTAGATACAAAAGAGACTAAATTTTACACTTCTGTCTGCTACCAGTAAACAGTTTAGAGATCCTGACCTAAACTTTTTTGGGACCAAAGGGAAGTGGCACCTTCCTTCTCAAGATTCATTGTGACCTCAAGATTTACTTCTGAAACTGTTCTATGATTAGTTCAGACAAAACAACTGCCATTTTATTTGCAAAGAAGAGCTTTTTTCTAATATGAGTTATCCTGAAAGCAAAGCTAGATGGAGCTAGAGCATATTAAGATATTATTGCAAGTTTACTTCTGATTGACTACTTCATCTACATCATCTTGGATAGGCCAATAAAAAGTGGAGATGCTAAAGTGTAGCTTGAGTCTGATTACTGGCCTTGTACAAAGAGTGCACTTTCAATAAATATCCATGGAACCCTTTTCTATTAAGAGGAAGATTATTCTAAAATAATAATAATAATAAAATCATAGAAACATAATTTCTTTTTTTTTAAATTAAAACCCAAATCTGTTTGATTTTACAACTGTGATTTCAATATCAGAGGCCCACTTTATCCACTATCCTCTCTTATGCAATCCTCCCTTAGGTACTAGTTAGATGTTGCTTGCGGAAAAAGTGTGAGAAACTAGTTATAAATGTCCTTGATTTTGCTTCTGGCATCAGAAGCTGAAAGATTTCCAGAGGCAAATGTGGTTATTTTCTTCATAATGATGTTTAGTGTTTTGTCCCCAAAACCATGTGTTTTGTACTCATTTTTTGAATCTATATAAACTTTGTTTCTTTAAACATTTTTATCAATGATCTCCATACCTTACTACTTTTATATATGTTTGCTGTTTTAGCCAAAGTACTATTCTGTATTCTTTGAACCTGAGATATTCTGTTTGTGTCTTATTTTTTCCTTTACAAGAAGCTATGAATATTCATTATATTTTTTCTTTTTTTCTTTTTTTTTTCTTTTTTTTTCTTTTTTTCTTTTTTTTTTTTTCATGTCATGGCTTTAAAGTAAATCTCTCATCTCTTTTCTTATTGAAAAGCCATCTTCTTAATTATTCCTAGAGTGGAATCCACTTTATTTCTTTCAACAGCAACTTTTTCATTCATCTCTTTAACTCTTTTAGTTCCATATTTTTGAAATCAACACCCCAAAGTTTGTTGCAGTTTCCTCTATGTGGGTGCATCACTTATTTATATTGATTCACTGTTTTTTTTTTCCTTGTTACTTTGCTGATAAATTACACTGTATAATGAGGTCTTTTTGCAATCCATTGCAGATGCTGCTATCTTGACTCTGTAAATAATTTCATCTGAGAAGTTTCTCACGAACTTTTCTAAGCCATTCATCTTCCTTCTCTATCCACCATCAAAAGCTTCCATCCTTTGACTGGTAATTATTTATTTATTATGTAATTATGATGCAACTTACCTCAGCTAAATCAGTATGTTATTCTGTAAAGGCAATAGATAATTATGGATGAGATCAAACATCTGAAAAAATCAGTTCACATAAAGATGGCCACAAAAATCTTGTAACAAGCTGGTATCTCAGCTGTCAGTGTGGGAAGTGTAGAAGTGAATATGCCTGAGTACAGCATTTGACAAAGGCAATTTGCCATAAATGTAACCAATTTGGCAGCAAATGCAAATAAATGTAAAATATGAAGGAACTCAAGATAGCTCCATTACTGAACCCTGTTTTCATATTAACAGCGAATTAGGGATAATGAATCCACAAGACACATAACCAACTTCTGATTGATTTGGGAATTATTTCATATTCTTATAATCTGAAAAAAAAATATTTGAAGACAGTAAGAAAAACATATATGTCATTTATACTCATCCTGCCAAAGAATATTAGAAAACAAAATAATTAAAAAATTCATGTTTGCCAGAATTCATCTCATGCAAAAATTTTTGTTTAATTACAGTGTCTTCTATCTGAACCTTGCTATCGCTAAGATATTTTCCCAGGCTGTGAAAAGAATCACAAAACATTATTCAAATATTTGATAAAACAAAGGTTAATTGTTTTTTTATATACCCAGAAGCCATTTTAAAGTAGAGTTCCTACTTGTGACCTATTTTGTTTAATACCTTTTCCAATGACCTGGAGAAGGAAGAGACAAACTACTCACTAACTAAGTTTGTGGGTAAATCTAAACTTTATGTGTGTGTGTATGTACAGTCAGTACACAATGAAGGCACAGTTGCTGCCAGAGGGACCTAAAGAGGTTGGTGGAATAAGAGAACAGGGACTTCACAATGAGTAAATGCAAAGTTCTGCATCTACACCTGCCAGCCTTGTGCTAGAACAGTTTGGTGATTCTCTCAGACAATGGTGACTCTGCTAGAAAAGCTGGGGTTCCTCATGCCCTGGCAGCAATGAATACAAACACCTTACTGATCTGAAAATTCACTGACATGAGTTTTATCAGTAGATATAGGGTAGTGATCATTCTCCTTTACTCAGCATGACGTTAACCTGAACCATAGAATCATAGAGTGGCTTAGGTTGGAAGGGACCTTAAAGATCATCCAGTTTCAAACCCTCTGACAAATCCAGGGATGCCATCCTCTAGACCCGGTTGCTCAGTCCTCCATCCAGCCTAGTCTTGAACATTGCCAGGAACATTATTCACAGTTTCTCTGGGCAAAGTTATAGTGCCTCACTACCCTAACAGTAAAGAATTTTTTTCCTAACATCTAATCCAATTCTAACCTCTTGTGGTTTAAAACTGTTCCCTCTTGCTCTATCGCTTTTACTGTGTTTGCAAAACATTTGTGTAAAGCCCCCTTTAAGTACTGGGAGGCCACAATGGAGTCTCTCTGAAACCTTCTCTTCCCCAGGCTGAACAATTCCAACTCTTTCAGCCTGTCTTCATAGGAGAGGTGTCCCAGTACTCTGATCCTCTTGGTGGCCCTCCTCTGGACCCCCTCCAACAGGTCAATGTTTTCCATGTGCTGGACATCATAGCCCAAGTGGTGTCTCATGAGGGCAGAGTAGTTAGGGAGAATCACATCCCTCAACCCACTGGTTATGCTACTTTTAATGCAGTCAAGAATATGTTTGGCATTCTGATCTGTGAGAGCACACTGCTGCCTCATGTGCAGCTTTTAATCCCCCAGACCACCCCAAGTCCTCCTCCTCAGAGCTTGCTCTCAGTGAGAATTTCTCACAGTCTGGGATTACCCCTACCCAGGTGCTCCACCTTGCACTTGGACTTGTTTCACATCTGGGTCTTGTGGGGATCAGGAATACTTCACTCTAGTTTAATCACACAGTACAAAAAGAAAAAATTATTTGAGCAAGTCCAGCAAAGAGTTGTAAGCATCAACATAATTTTTTGTTTAGTATCTGAAGGATATCTGGTTATGATATTGAATCCTACAAACAGAACAAAAATACCAGTTAGAAATGATCAAATGTGCAGACATGATAACAGAAGGTGATCCATGTCTCACAACTGTACAGGAATGCTGTGAGCACAACTGCTCAATAGACCTGAAACTTAGTATTTCCATGCAGCATCATTCCAAATTCACAGTTAGTCTTGGCTACATAGTGTGTTTCAGTGTACAACAATCCAGCACCATGGCATGCTTTAATGTGTGACTGTGGTGTGATGCTGGGTGATAATGAAAATACTTGGCCCAAGTCTGATAATCTCTGTTCTAGAAATTCATCTGAGTATTAAACATTACTGTTTGCCTTCTCAGCTGGTGACTAAAATGATTCACTTACTTGAGCTGTTTGGAAAATATTATGGGAGATTTTGATTTTTGCCTATTAGTGAAGGAAAAACAATTCTTGTTTCTGTTGGCACGCTTAAATTAAGGTTGTATGTTAAATTTGCAGACCTGTATTAAAAGTGGAAAGTGCACCTCAATGAAATGCTACATTTAGTTTGATAAACCAGGTATTTCACTTTCAGGACTGCACCTTCCTTCAGCCTCACAGACACTTCTTTCAGAACTTCTCTCAGCTTTGTAACAGAACATAAAATCAGAATGACAATACTTCTGTTTCTATTGAAGATTTTTTTTTTCCTTGCACACCTAGCAATTGCACTCAGAAATCTCCATCACTTAATCAGGTTCTCAGATTTAGCTGCAGAAAATTTCATATGTTTAAAAGTAATTCTAAGCATTACAGCTATTAAATAAAAGCATTATTTAAAAAAACCCCAGTTTTTCTTTCACCATTTATTATACATCAGTTTGGATGAACAGAGTTATGCCAATTTAAACCCATTGAATAGACAAGCTACACAAGCTTTAGAAATTTCAAATTAAAGTTCTGCAGGCCATTTAAGAAGAAGTATAATCACAGTAAGATCCAGATTGATCCCATTCTCTGAAAAAAAAAAGGATAGTGAAATTAAACACTTCCTTGCTAGACTTCCCTGAGGAAAAAAAATATTCTTTCCCAAGAGAACAATCCAATTCTACAGTGATTAGAAATTCTATTAAAGATATCTATTCTACAGTATAGCTTTCTCTCCAGTAGTTTAACGGAAAGCTTTTATGGGCAGAAGGAATCACTTATGATTACTTAATCTGGCTTTGTCAGTGCAAAGGTCATGGAGTTCTTTACAGTACTTTCATCTTTTACCACAGCTAAATCTAATTAGATACAAATCTGTCTTTCAGAGGGAAGAATTGTCGCTCTTGTAAAAGCATCAAGTGCTGAAGAATTTACTATGTTTTTAAATAATCTCATCCATTGGGTGTTTATTTTTAGTAGTTATTTCTACTCATTTAGTTTTTAATTTGTTGGGATATTTTATCTCTTTATTTTAAAAAGCCATGTAATTTCCCATACAAATTGCTGTTGCAGTTTCTATCTATTCTAGCCTACCGGTGGGGAACATTCCTCAGGAAAACAGCCATCCAGAAGAATCAAATACAGTGATCACTTTGGTGAACAGTGGGAACTAGCAGATTGATTTGGTTGTCTAAATGTGGGTATCTGGTGCCATTTGAGATGCCTTAAAGTATCTAATCTCACTTCCAGCTGTCACTCCAGAAGAAACTCAAGTCATATCTTGTGTCATATCTGCCAGTTTCACATAGATATGCTAGGACATTTAAAAATGGCACTAAACATCTAACTATGAGCAACTAAATCCAGGCACAGAGAACTGTTCAGCTCATCTTAAAATAGACATCAGCATTTGGTCAACTAAGTAGCTTTGCAGACACCACTGGGAGCTATTCTGTTTTGTGAACATAGATGTCTGAGCCTATTTGAGATGCTGTAGTGTATGTCAGATGTGTACCAGGACTGACAGATGTTAGACTTACTACAGAGCCAGACCTTTGTGGAGTGGCACTGGGAGGCCATGCAGGGTACTCTAGTGCCTCTGAAAGAGTATAAGGAGGGATTTGTAGAAGTTAAGAAGTGAAAAATTAATCTCTTAATGATATAAGTCGTATTCCTCAGTGGCTTTAGTGAAAGGCAACAGTGACTCGTTAGGTACCTAACTTATGAAGCTTATGAACTTTCTGTGTTTGACTTTGTTACGAATTCAGTGGGGAAGATAGAGACACACCTACCTCTTTACCAGAAGAAAACAAAATAGTTTTGTAGCAGTCACAGAAGCACATATGATTTGAGGATGGAAGGGCCTTCTGGGAAGCATCCAATTCAGTATCTATATAACAGGATAGAGCCCATATGAAAGAGTAGGCACAATAGTACACCTATAAANTTCAGTGGGGAAGACAGAGACACACCTACCTCTTTACCAGAAGAAAACAAAATAGTTGTGTAGAAGTCACAGAATCACATATGATTTGAGGATGGAAGGGCCTTCTGGAAAGCATCCAATTCAGTATCTATGTAACAGGATAGAACCCATATGAAAGAGTAGACACAATAACAAAACCTATAAAATTCATTTTGTGATAGTGTGGAAACCCTGGTTCCTCATCTGACAGGATGAAATATGAACCTTGGGATGAGACTTTCACAAAGAGAGTTTTAAAAGTGGTCATTGGAAGAACATTATACCTCTCAGTGGCCTAACAGTGAAGATTTAGTGAGTAAGCTGCCAGCCCTGGCCTCATGGGTCCCTGTGGATCCTGCACTGCTTGTGGCCCCCAGCCCACAGGTTGCTGCTACTGGTCCTTACAGCACCCTGACCCTTCCCCAGCCTTGTCTGGCAGACTGGGTGTCAGACAAAGGGGTTTGACCTTTGGCTTGGGCTTCTGTTTGATATTGGGATCCTATGGATATGCTCCTCCAAGGGGAATTTTTTTGAATGCTGGTTTCTAATTAGAATGATCAGCATGAACTGCAAATGGCCTCACTGAGACTGATCTCTGTGATTTTCCACATGCCCAAAGCCATTACCTGGGTCATTATCTCATTCTGATTTCCTATCCCAAAATCTCAAAAAGATATATTTTTAAAATTTATTTTGTTTCTTTGTTTCTTTTCCATGCCCATCTAAGCCATTAGAGAAGGGCAAATGGACACATTGCACATCAGTAAATCTTTCCTTCATCTCTGTTCCTTTTGTTTTCCCAGTACATACCAGAATCATCAAGATTAAGTGATGGGTCACACTTAAATGCATGGTGCTATTTGCCCTGTGTCAGAGGTGATAGCATAGCTTCTGAAAGCAGAAACAGTAGAGAAAAAAAATTCTTTTGTTTTTCCTTGCTAGAGTCCTTGCAAGATTTGGCAAACTGGATAAATTTCACTGACAATTTACAAAACACTTGAAATGAGCATTTTACAGGCAGTCCAGATATGCCATGTTTTAAATAATAATGTGTGCTGAATAAATATTGTATATATACAGACTGCACACAATCAATAAATGCATTGTGCAGTACACAAAAATTATTGGCTGAGCACTTGTCTTTATTCAAGGCATATTTAAAATATTTTTACTGTAAAAAATTATTAATAAGGAAAAGAACATACTTTAAGACATTGTTATATATGTCTAGAAATACATCTTTGACACTAACTCTATTTCTATCCTTTATTTCAGCAAGTAATATAAATTTCCTTTATGAAGCTATGCAGAAGTAAGTCTTGGCTTCATTAGCATATACATAGTTTTCAGTCTTGAGTTTCAACTTATTTACTGATAAACTTGCTTTCAGCCCCTTACTTCATGTTCCTTTGTCTTAAACTGTGATCATGAATACCCCAAATCAATTAAACCTTGTCAAATAAACATAATAAGAGTAATGAAATGAACAAACACAAACATACCACATTCTCTTTCATGACTGTGCTAGAATTCAGGTTTATCAGATTATTGTCTGTTCCTACACTTTTTAAAATAATGAAAAAAAATGCACAGAACTCAGGTCCAGTGGCCCTCAAAATGCTTGCCATTTAATGTTTTCTTTTTTTGCAATTAATAAAAACCTTTTCAGCATTATAGCTGCTCCACTGAGCTCAGAGAACATTGTAAAGGACAGAGAAACCTTGAGATCTGTTTTAAAAATAAATAAAAGGAGACATAGAGCAGCACAGCCATTTACTTCAGATCACTTATCAGACCAATGGCAGAGCTACATGTCACCTTTTGATACATCCCTGAATGCTTCTAAAATTAGATGTTAGGTATTTACATTATCTGGAATTTGTTCCACAGCTGTTTGAAGCCACAAGGTTAAAGGAAAGTTTTGAGGTGCACAAGTAGAGCTAGTGGTAGGGTAGGGATAAATACTGCCCTCAATATTTTATAAACTGCATACATGTTTTTAAACCTTCTCTCTCTCTCTCTCTCTCCCTCTCTCTCTCTCTCTCAGATTTCAGGAGAAAACCTTCTTCCAGTTATTCTTATTTGATGTATCATGCTATATTTATTATGCAGCCCCTCAGGGCTTTTGAAATTATGGCATGTCTAGGGATTTTCACTTCCATGGTAAAAGTTCCCAGTGTTCTAATTGTGGCAGACAGAGCAGGTTGTCAGCCTAAAGAAGCAAAATCAATGGAAAGTTGACAGATTTGACTCAAAGAAAAGCAGAGAGGGGAGTGGGAACATGGAAGAAAAAGTTAATATGAACCCTCTGAAAACTGTTGAAACTGAAATTTTAAGAATTCTAAAGGGAACAGAGCCATGAGCAATACTGGGAAAATTCTAGGTCTCTCCACAGAAAGATATATGTTCTGTCCTGTGAGAAAAATTATGATAGCACACCATATAATTCTGAAAGAATCTTTAGCTGGGAAAATAATTAAAATTAATCGTGTTAAATATTTTGCATTTCGTGAAAGGCATTTGATTCTTTGAACCAGATTGCATCAACTACATAAAATGACACATCCGTCCTGTCATCATTGTTTTGATGTTTTATTCAAAACTGTATTTTCATCTCTCCTCAATATTTCTATAGCACAGTCTCAGTAGAATCTAAGCATTAAAGCATAAGATTTGCTTTATACAAGCATATGATTTATACTGCACTTTTTAAACAGCATATTATTGCACATTCCATGGCCATTGTTTTTTCTATTTATGACATCAAAGTTAATACTTATTAGTTGTATTATTCCTGTTATTTTAAGGAATATGATTATTACTTAACATTTGGGTTGTTATACTTGCCTATTGCCCAGAAAGTGGGACTAGAACATATCATGAACACAAGAGGAGTGCTGATGAAACAAAAACGATTACTAAGGCATGGGCAAAATGCCAGAAAACAGAGGTTAAATTTGAGTAAGGGACTGGGACTTCCTTTACTTTCCAGAGTAAAAAAAATGGGCCTAAATAAAATGAGCAGCATAAGTAATGCTCTGAGAGAAAAAAAAAAAAATATGGGACTACAGGTAAACAGGTGACTTGATGAAACTAAAAGATAAAAACACAGGGCTTGCTTGCTTGCTTTGTTTTGCATATGTGTTTGTGAAGCCAGGGAAATAAATCAGATGTGTAGAACTTATTAAACTTTATGAAATGAGAGTCAGACCACCTAATCTAGGAAAATAATTTGAATTTGACTTTTAGAATCATAGTGGTCAGAAGTTAAAGGCCTCAATGATCTCGCCTGGAAAGAGGTAATTATCATAGAAAGACATCAGAATGAGGTTTTGTCCATGCTAAAGCACCAAAGTTAGATGGGTATTTTTATCCTCAGAGGTATTAAGTATCCAACTTGAGACATTGTAAGATATTTTAGGTAGAAGGTTAATGAAGATTAAAAATACTATATTCTTTGTATATCTCATGAAAATACAGGATCTATAGATCTAGCTATTGCTTAAAAAATATTTTATGGAGAAAGTTACTAAATAAATATCATGAACTTGCAAGTGTATTACCAAGTAAACCTTGTTTGCCCAAAACTGCTCCCGACACTCGAGGTGAGGCTGGCCCAGCTCAGAGCAGAGCAGAACAATCCCCTCCCTTGCCTGGCTGGGGATGCTGTGCCTGATGATGCACCCAGGACAGGGCTGGCCCTCCTGGCTGCCAGGGCACTGCTGATTCTGTTTAACTTGTCATCAATCCAAATCCTCATTTCTCTTTCTGTGGATCTTCTCTCCAGCCTCTCATCACTCAGTTTGTATGTACAACCAGTATTACCCTGCCCCAGGTGGAGAATCCTGCCCTTGCTCTTGCTAAATTTTATGCAGCTGGCAATCACCCAGTTCTCAAGCCTATCCAGATCTCCCTGTAAGACCCTCTCTGCCCTCAAGGTGTCCACAGCTCCTCCAGATTTGGTATCATCGGTAAACTTACTTATGTGTATTTTATTCCTGTATCCTGACCATTTATAATATTAAAGAACACTGGCCCTGAGATCCAACATAGAACTCCAAATCCTCAGCTTTATTTCCATTATGAAACATTTTCTCCTTCTTTTTTTCTCATTTTCATAGAATGCTCTTTGAGTCTGTATAAAACACCTCAAACTTTCCTATTATTTTCATATTATTTCTCAGATAACAGAAGTAAAGCGTGTTGATATCTTTCTCCATCTTGCTTTTGTAATTGCAGAAAAATGAACTAGAAGTCAATAATATGCAGGTAAGAATTTTCCTTTTGATGTTGGTGGGATTAAATTGTAATGACTTAATTTGCAATTAATTTAATGAAAAAAAAGTAAGATTTTGTCTGAAATTACAGAGGTTTGGAAGATGAGAGCCACATGAGAATCTGTTAAGCCTTTTGCAGAAACTGATAGGAAGCAGATGGCCAGTGACAGCCATATCAACTGAGCTTGGTACCTAATAGTTAATAGTAGCAATATTGTTGACAATTACCGTAAAGCATAAACTGAAATCTCCAAGTATATTTAAATTTTCTACATGCATCACATTCATGGAAACCAAATATTCTTTTAAGAGTAATGGGATATGACATATGCTGAAAGATTTTTTTTTCTAGAGATTTTTAATTAAATGGCAAATAAATATTTTAATCAGTTTAATACCATTGCGACTTATGTTCTTTGCTTTAAAACCTTTCACTATTTCCTTAGTTTTGTTTGTAAAATTATAGCCATAGATCTGCAGACATAAAATGTAGTAAATTATTTAAGAAAGGGGGGTTTTATGTTTTGAAATACTTTTATTACATTTAAACTCTATAATTCTATTTTTAAATAGAAATTATCAATATCACAAAAGACATCTGCTGTCTGCAGTTAACATGGCTATTCATGGTCACATTTCTAACTTTTCAGTCACCATTAATTCCCTTATTAATATTTTGAGAAAAAAATATAGCATATACTTTCTTTTCCCTGTAAAATCTTTGTCATTAATCATGCTAGGTAAGGAGAATGCCATCACTGATTTCACCTAGGACACTAAAGCGACAAAAAAATTCACTTTTATGTTAGTAGCTTTACCATGTACATTCATAGCCTCAGAAATACTCAGTAAGACTGAAAGTTAGTTTGCTTACACGTCTTGTGTGAATTATAAATGCAGCTCAAATTAGTATTCTAATCCTTATAGATTGCAAAACACACTTCCTTCAATGTCTGTCAGCTCCACTGGTCCCTGTAAGTTTGACATGTTAAATGGCAGATGGTCCCTACCTTGGTCCCTCACTACACTCCCGCAGGATTGAAACAATCTGACATAACTACATCAAACTTCCTCCTCTTGATGTCCCATAATGCATACAAAAGACTTGCATTCCATTTATTATGAATATACAGATATCATGCTGCTGAGGTAGAAATATTTGTTTGAAATATTTCAGAACAAATTGTTTGTGTTCTCAACAATGTTACAAGATAAACTATAAGATAAAGATCTCAGTCATAAATTTCTATTGGTACTTTCTTACACATTTTATTGAACTATAATTTAGATTAAGTACTTCATTTGCATACTGGAGTGTACTAGTGAAATTCTTTTTTTATCATCTCTGTGGTAATTCTCTATTATAAATGTCTTGAAAGATAGAAATTGTAGATAGAATGCTTGCTACAGAAAGAAAACAAAAATGAACAAAAGTGAATTTCAGGTTCCCTTTCCCTTAAAATGTGAACTCACAAATTCCAGCATACAAGTTTTTTGAAAGACGATAAATCACTAAGATTTATCACAAAATAAAATAAATAATAATAAAAAAGGAATATCAGTTTTACCCTTAAATTGTCTGAGGAAGGGAAGGCCTTAAATCAAATGAGAAACCTTCTGAAAATTGATGAGTACTGTAGTGCTTTGGGGCATCACTATTCCTTGAGGAGCTCCAGTCTTGTTGAAAGACATGCTGATAAGATGGTAGAATATTATGTGCACTGTAAGGAGAAAGCAGTGACATGATAATCTAGTTGAAATCAACACAATGCAATAAGGAAGTGGTTATTGATGTAGTGTATGGGAGTATCTAATATGAGAAGCCCGTGAGGAAAACATGTAATCAGTAGAAGTAAAGAATGACCAGAGCTCTAAGACAAATAAGGATGACATACATAACTGCAACTGTGATAGTGAACAGAAGACAAGATCATCTGCTTATCAAGAGAATAAGGCAGGAGGGGCAAAATAAACTTGATATATGCACCAAATACTGACAAGAGGCACGTCTCTGTCAATGTGAGTTTTGTACTAGGAAAAAAACCAAGTTTGATTCTCAAGTGCATGAAGAACAGAAGCTGGCACTTACTTCCAGGAACAAGGTTGCAAAATACAATCTTGAGATCAAAATTAAACACACAGCTCTGCAATCAAAAAAATGGATATTACTGTAACAAATGGATATAAAATTATCATAGTTGAAAAACTTCAGGAAAAATATGCTTGAAAATATTGAAATAAAAAAATTTAAATAGCACAATAAACTGTTTAGAAACCCCAATCAATCAACCAACCAATTCAGCAAGTATCCATTCTTGAACAAAGATAAGAAAACTATTAACTCTATAGTGGACTTTAAATATGAAAGTGTGAATAAGGGAGTTGTGACATCTGAGTTCTAACTCAAACTGGAAAGGCTGAGCATCAGTAGACTGGATGAGCAGTGCTGTATCTAGTTCACAAGCAAGTAGGAGCTGAATATTTTAAGGTTTTCCCTTGTTCTGAATCAATAAATAATGGACTGTGTTCTCTCTATCTGGAATATGGGAAAATATGAAAAATTGAGTATGTTGATAGAAAGCTAAAGACCCAAGTGGACCGGTTATGGTTTCAAGTAGATAGAAAAGAGAATACTAGATGTTGGCTTACAAGACCTATTGGAATGGCCTTAAAACAAGGAAACAAGGTTAAAAGTGCTGAAAATTATATGGAGAAAATAAAGAATTAATGTTTACAACACTTCTTTAATGTATTACATTTTGAAAGACCTGACTAACACAAATACTTCCTATTAAGTCTAACCACTCTATTAGTACTGCAGAAATGGAGCTGTAGAGATAAGGTATGGCTTGCCTAAACCAGCATAGCAACTTGGAGACAGATCTGGAATTGTATTTTCCAGTTTCAGTATCTCATGCCTCTTTTCAATCCACTTGCTAAATTAGATCTGGAATCTAACTTTCAAGTACTAAATTTGACAGGGCTGCTTATCTCTCACCATACTGCCTACTCTTGCTGTGATCCCACCAGAACTGACATCCTAATCACCATCAGGCCTTAATAAGCCGCTAGGTGAGAAAAACAGAAACGTTACTGGGAGGAATAAAAACATTCCCCTGCATGTTTATTTCTCCACCTTTACATGAAATGTCAGTGTGGTGAATCATACCTGTTATTCCTTTTACTGACTGTTGATTGGTGCTTTGCAGAGTGATCTGTCCCAGTTGCTGACCTCAATGGCAAAACTTCAGTTCCATGCATTGAATGGAAATAGCTTTCAATTGAGATAGACAAAAATTATCATAATTCTAAAGAACACAGACAACTAACTTGAGCCTCACCCTTTTCATCTTTTTTAGTGTAAGACAAGAGTTGCCTTTAGAACTATAGTTAAGGGAAAGAGAAAGTCACTGCCAAAGTGTAATTTAGTCTGCTACCATCTAGATCTCTGAACATACAGAGATTCTAAATTGATCATCTTCTAAAGAAAAATGAGCCTCTTAGGTAAAAGACTTTACATCCTCTAGTAGAGGCGTAGAAGAACAAACTTTGGAGCAAGTAAGACAGGAAACACAAAAATTAACCTAACATTACCCTAAACCTAAATTAAACATATTTATTCTTTTTATAATGTATATTATAAAAGTTATGTTACAGAGTCACAACACTTGAAAAGAAAGGATAATTGTTCCCTGTGGAATAGAGGAAAAGGGCCATTAACATTTGGGACACATGAAAAATTGTAGTAATCCATAAAAAGTTTGCATCTGTCAAGTGTGTGATTTTTAATATGAAGCAGAATTAATAATTCCTAGGTTCAGCTTTTGAAGTATTTTGTATATCTCACTTGGAGTTCAGGATTGTTATGTCAGAATTAAAATGACAATTTTCTCAAAATTATTCTCCTATTTTTTAATGAGATTTTTCATGATATATTTCTATGAAGTATTTGAGACCTCAATATGGGATAAAAATTCAACAGGATCTGCCATTATGAATAGTTCTCCACAGACAACCATTTGCCATCTGGCCTTGGGACTGTAAAATAGAATACAATTTTTAAATTGTAAAAAGGATGAGGCTTTCTGGTTTTTTGTATTATATTATTAAAGGAAAAGGAACAATTGTCAATGAGCTGATTAGCAGTTTCACGATTTTTCTCACAAGTTTTTTAACAATAATCCAAGCAATTTTCTTTTCAAAGTGATCTTTAAGAACCTTGTAATTCACGTTTTTTTCCTTGTAGCTTTTCTATGG
>VWYP01030547.1:304029-326147 GCA_013400435.1 Pycnonotus jocosus | reverse complement strand
AGTTTGCTGCATGCAGAACACATACAGGGAAAACATACAGGGGTGTTCAGGGCAAACCAACAGGGAAATAACTGGGTTACAGAAAACTTTAACAATACAAAGCACATATGTCTTAAAACATGCACCGCCACAGATGGTAAAGAAGAAAAATGAGAATACTTACCTTTGATGCATTTATTTGAATAACTTAATTAGTTTTACCTACATCGGGTCTCTTGCATGTCTCTGACAAAAATGCACTGTGTGATGAGGGGAAATAATAATTTCCCAGATCTGTGTAACGAGATTTAAAGGAGAAAGGGGGGAAGAGACTGCATTGTGCAATAAGAAAAAGTGCAGAGAAAATACACACCATCTCATTTGGCATCCTGCCGTACCAGGAGCTGATGCAAGTCAGTTTTGGAAATCTTGCAGTTTCCATGAAAGCGTCATCAGCTTGTGAAAAATTCCCTGTAATTGGCAGTGACAGCACACGAGGACACCCCTAAACAGCTGCCATGTTTGACGTGTTAAGGATCCTGAAGCTTATTAGAGTTAAGGGGCATTGTGGGGTTAATCTAATTACTCTCCCCGGAGCAGGATAATGCAGAAGTGGTTTCTGCTAGTAAAACTAGTGAGTGCTAGTAAAAGCACAGGTAGTGCTTTGGCAGGTACCAAGAACAGTTTCTGGAGAGTGTGTGTCTTTTCAATAAAACAGGAATATTTTTGGTAAATACTGGCATCTTGGTTTTTTATCTGTGATGATTCCACCAGGTTTTGCAGGCTTTCCGTCTTGTTCTGTAGCCTCTTTGGTGTGGGCTCACTAGTTTCCATGGGCTGAGAAGCCAGGGAAAATAGTAATATAATTATCATCAATAATAATAAAAAGGCCATTCTAAATTATCTAAATGTTCCCTTTAAATGGAAGTTCTTACAAAATAAAATCTACACCAACATTTTCAGTAAACCCCAGAACTTTACTAAATGTGTGACAGGAACCACAACAGCTATTACAAATATTTTTTACTGCAAGCATTGATGTCAAGCATCCTTACAGCTTTTTAATTTGAATCAGGCAATTGACCAGGCCTTAAAATTAGTGGTGTGTGGAATTTATCTTCTCGTTGCACAATGCATTAATTAGCTGCTACGCTTTATTCACAGTTCCTTTATCACAGAACAAACCTTCTGCTTGAACAGAACTCGGAGATGGTGAAGGTGCCCTGATCAGTCCATGGGACTGGATGCACCTATTTTTGGGGCTGTGGCTGCTCCCTCTGGAAAGCCAACCTTCCCTGGGGCTGGGCTGTGCTCAGGTGAGGCAGCAGGGCCAGCTGCAAGCTCATCAGGTGCAGTAGTTAAAAGCAAATGTACTGGAGATCTCACTCTGGATCTGCCCTCCCGAGGGAATAGCCTGGGGATAGGTGTGTACCGAGGTGCTGCTGAGCAGATGGAATCGTTTCCTAGCAAAGAGCAGTGAGCACACACCTGAGGAGGGATCCCCATGCAAGCAGGAGACTGGAGCCTCCTTACAAAACATGCTTGTTTCTCTTGAATCCATTGGCATGTCAAAATGGATTTTGTTCTGCTCTCTAGTCCTTGTTTATTTCCCAAACAGGGAATATTATGGCTGCTCACAATCCAAGACTCCCCTTGCGCAACTACTTCTCAAGTCTTCTACATAAAAACCCCCTACTTGCAGCTGTGTTGGATACTAGGAAAAGCCCTGGATGCTGCAAGTTGGCTTGCTAGAAGGCAGACGGTAACTACCCAGGAGATTTTCTTTAATACTAAGAAATACAAAAAGAATACTCAGAGCAGTTACTCCTCACAATGAACAGAGCCCATCTCTGAAGCACAGTGGCTTAAATTCTAAATAAAGAACAATATCAGTGTCTGCAGGCAGTTCTCACAGAATGGATAATCTATGGGCAAGAAAAGACAAGCTAGTTAAGATTAATATCTTCAAACCCTGCTGCTCAAAGCCACATCCTCCTATTTCTTTTAGGTAACAAAATTCACGTCATCACAGTTTAAAAGGTACTGACCATCCAGTACTTGGAAGGAAACCAACAGCATTTTTTGATTCCTCTAAAAAGCCCATCCATATCCAAATAAAGAACGCAGGAACCTAAATTGAGGCTCCAAAAATGTGGCAATGCTATTGATGCCAATTACACAAGTAATATGGAAGTTATCATTTTGGAGTGTGCTCGTGCCAGCCTCTGAGGAGCTGCTTTCCAACAAGATACAGATTTTGTAGCAAGTGGAATGTAGACTTTGTAATAGCACCTGCTAAGAGATATTTGAGTAAATTTCTAGAAAAAGATACTGTATTGGGGCTATGTTCTTTAAAATATTGTGTAATGCTCCAGTTTGACATCAATGCTGCCAGTGAAAACTTACCAAGGGATGTAAGGAGCAGGGAAACATCCTGGGACTGAAGATCTGTGGGAAGGACCCCTGAAAGCAAAATGAGGGCAAAACCTGCATTCTGGAAGAATTATGTTAAAGTTTGATCATGCTAGCCAGCATCCACAGTGAGAAAGTGGAGCTCTCATATGGAGTCTCCAGGTCTTATAGATGGAAATTAAAAGCAAACAATGTAAATATGTTTCAGAGCTCTTGCTTAGAGGGATGAAAGTGACATGAAAGCTTTGTTTTGTAGTTCCCAGGAAGCTCTTAGCATTATGAATAAAACAATACAAACAAGCTCAGGATTGGGGCTGTATTAAAAAAGCCTTAGAAACTGAACCTCAGAGGTGTACTGTAAGAAGCAAGCTACTCAGCTAAGTGAAAGGACTTCTTGCTGTCCTAAAGTGAGAAGTCCTCAAGTTCTTTACTTTTCACCATGCTTTTCTACTATGCTTGCAGAAGCAGCCTCTCCAGCTGCAGTTTTGATTTAATCTTAATCAAAATTCAATAATAACATTTTCTTTTATGAAGTATCCTAATGATCTGGATTAGAAACATCAGAATTTGTGCTCTATCGATTTTTCAACTCCATGTACCACTGTCATTATCATATGTTTGGTTAAAACAAAACAAAACAAAACAAAACCTGCATTTGGGTATTTACATAGGGCAGGAAAAGAAGAAAGGAGTTCCGAACAAAAATAAAAGCAAGCACTAAAGGCAAATGGTGTGGTCACCTTCTATTTCCCTACCTCCTAAAGCATCTGAGTAGCCTGGCAAACAACAGAAGCTTTGGAAGCCTGCAGGTTATCTCAAGGTTGTGTGTAAACCCGACCTTGCAAAAACACATCCCACACTGCTCCTGAAGCATATCAAGAGCAAGATCCCAGTTTCAGAGGGCACTGTAAGTACACAGCACACAACAGAAATAAATCTATTATTCTTACACTGCATTCCTCATGGTTGTTAAAGGGGATTTTCTCCCAGCATGGCTGCTGAGATCTATGGAGGGAAGGTCACTGTCTGAGCCTGTTAATTCTTGAAGAATCCTCTCTAGATCCTGCGTTGGTTCTTCCTTCAAAATGTCCAGCCTGGAAGGCTTCTGAAATAAAATAATTCAGTTAAAAAGTATTTACAAAGTCACTCTGTTGTCAGTTCTTAGCTCAGCTCATCCAAATGCACATATTTCCTCCCCCTTGACTCTTGTTTTGTCCTTTTTAACCTGTGACCTCAGGTGTTTCTATACAGGGTGCAGACACAGTGCTGAAGGGAGGCACAGGAGCACCTGGGGGAGGATGTTTTCCAGACACTCATTCCTGTAGCAGTTGAGGTGTCTGCAGATACAAATTTATTTATTCTTTATTGCCACAGCCATCTCAGACATCAAGTGCAACATTATTCTCATTTTACTGCTCCTGACTTGAGGCAAAGGCCTGGTTCAAAGAACTTTCTTTCAGTGAAAACTGGATTTTTCACTGCTGAGAACTGGATTTTTCAGCATTTCACATATTCAATGCACTGCTCCCCACTGAGCTTTGCTACATCTGGGGCTGGAACTGGTTGGAAACATTTTGCTACCCCATTTTCATTTTTTTAAAAAAAGGTAATTTTAAATGTGAACACACTGGTTTCAGCAGGGTTTTTATGGGGAACAAATCCTCAGCTTCATGATAGGTCAAAGTGACACTGAGTCAGACCAAATCCTCCTTTTCCACATTCCAGCTGGGAAACCAGACTATCACCCAGGTAGATTCTGTCTCAAGTCTTGGAGCTGCTTCATTTTGTACAAAAACTAATGATGCAGGAACCAAGAAGATTAAAGTAGACTTTGATTCCAATGCTTCTGCAACTGTTGGGTCCTCACTGGAGTACTAAATTAAAATCAGTCCTTTTCCCTTCTTTATCTTCAGAGGTATAAATTGATTAACTCAGAGAAAAGAGAATGGGAGTGCCGGATGCCACAAGGATTTCACAGAAGGAACTATCCTTTGTTCCTTGATGTAAATGTTTGTCACCACATCAGGAAGCAAACCAGAAAAAATATTCCTGGAAAATACCTGCACTAACTTGTGGTCTCCTACAGAATTTAAGGCTGAAATTAATGAAAATAAAATACATCAGGAAATACATCAGGCTACTTCTAGAGATTTATACTAAATCTATAAAGAAAACAGCTAAAGATTTTTTTTTATGAGAGATTAGAGTTGATGTTTTCTATAATGAAAAATCAGAACAATACTAGAGTTTCATTTAAATCTAAAGGTAGATGTACAAAAGCAAAATGATGTGGATAAAAGTGATCAAAACCAATGAAAGCCAGCTTGGAGGAAGATTCAAATATCAAGCAGATGATTAAATGTATCAAGAACTATGTACAAACCTATTTTCACTGTCAAATGTGATTCACAGCAAAAAATAAAAAAAGTTTAAACCAGACCGCTTACAGATCAGTACCTTCAAACTTAATAGTTCATAAATGTTATTTGTGGTAGAGATAAAATAAACTCTTAGCACAATCTATAGGATTTTTGAGTTGTCCCATTGTTTTTTACAAACACACACACAAAAAAGGGATCTGAAAGGACATAGCACATGTGAAGCTACAGAAATTATTTAGTCTTTGGTGCTAGGAATTTGCTCTTGGATGCTCTGAGCAGATGCTCTCCCATGCAGAAATTCCATGTTATTTTTGCTGCTTGGGACATGCTGGTGTCCCATGTGGAGGCAGGCACTCACCTGAGGGACAGAGCTGGGCAGGTGCAGGGCATGTGGCCAGACAGCAGAGTGGGACAGAGGCACAATGTCCTGCAGCTTCCCTGAAGCAGAAGCTGAGGGGTAGCCTGGGCCCTGCAGCTCCTGAGGAAAAACAGTAAAAGTTCCCCACCTTGGTTATTTGTCCTCTGAAGCACTTTTTTTATTGCTCATGTGGAGCTGTATTTTGGATATAGCACTTTGCTCCCCTTTCAGAGGCAGCAACTGGGCTGGGTGACTAAAATGAATGATCATTTCTTATGATAAAAATGCTGGTCCCAAGGTACCATTCATTTAGAGCAGTAGCCTCACTGCAGCCCATGGAAGAGTCCATGGTTAGAAGTAAGGCAAAAATCAAAAACATCCTCTATCCATCTCAATAGTAAAGACAGGAATTGGACTCCATCTATTATTTTGCTGTCCTTCCTGTAAATGGCGCTTCAAAAACCTGGAATTATGGACGTGTGCAGCACTGAGGAATTCCACATGGAAAGTTGTTTGCACTGAAGAGGGTTAAACTTAAAATCAGGCCCCAAAGCAAATGAACCTGAGGTTAGGCCCACGCTCCTCAGGAAGGCACTCGCTCTCACATCCAAGGTGTGCCACAGCCTGCAGCGCATCAATTCCTGCTCCTGGCACTGGATGATGCACTGGCACTCTGCAAGCTGCAGGGATGCCTGTAAGAGACCACACAAGGGGCACCAATGAGCTGTGCTAACCTTCAGGGGATTACACTCATGGATGCTTTATTTCTCCTGCTATCAGCACAGAAATACTGTGGGATGCCTTTGCTGACAGGCTCACAAATGCCTGGCAGTCATAACATGCACACCAGAACATCCAGAAGGGGACAATATCCTTCCAGGGCCAGTCCCACACCTACTGAACACCTCTGGGATTAGGAAATTCAACTGTGCTAATGAAGCAGAACTATACTTTTTCTTCCTTAAAAAAATTTACTCTGAAAAGGGGAGAGAATATCTATACACTACAAGAAAGGTAAGCTTCCAGTGACAAGCCCTTAAAGTAAGAAATGCTACACTTGGGAGGAAGTATCACAATTCTTTTGCCATTTTTCTCCAAAGGAATTTGAGAATGACACCTTGCATAGAAATTTACATCCAAAAAAGTCAGAATCCTGAAAAGACGACTCCTTCTGGGAGAGCAGCAGCTTCCCTGCAGGGTACCTGGGATTTCTGTACCAGTCAGACCAGACCTAACCTGAGGGGTCAGATATGCCAGCAACAGAAACCTCACCTAAAAAATGTAAAAGGCAAATGAAACAACAACATGCTCTGTAAAAACCCCCTCATATGGAAGAGCAGAGAAAGCAGCTGTGCCCAAAGTCAGTGCAAGGTTCTACAGCCTGCACAACACATTTACTTTAAATATCCTCTAGTTTACATTTCTCTCAGCTAATAAGGAGTAAAACAAGAAATCTCTTAAGGAAAATAGAAGCTTTTTACTATTAAAAAAACCTCTTCAGGTGAGGATCTTACAGTACATGTTAAAAGAACATATTAAATCCAACCCTTCTCTTCCCAGGTGACTGTAGAGGAAAACATCCAGGAGTCTCCCTGAACTGAGTTTCCTTACATTGGCTTATCAAGGGCTGTCTCCACCTTTGATTTTTTCCTTTCAGCTGTTTGTCTTGTGATCTCAGGATCTCCAGGTCCCCAGCAATCCTGATATTTTCTGCTCTAATACAGCTCAATTTTTGGCTTGTTTTACTATTTTCTTCTCTGAGGTAATGCTTCTCCTGAATTTAAGATGAGGACATAGTATGAGTCCAAAATTTATAAATTATAGACATTTATATTCTGTAGGGTTTTCTTTAAAAATCTTTCAAGTATCTGAACTAACCCTTTGAGAAGGTTAGATATTGCATCTTGCACAACGATGACACAGTAACAAGAAGAAGGGCCTTACAAGGAAAAGTGCAGTGGGAACTGGACTGCTCTCAGTGAAACAACATCTCAGATTTTTGATCCATTTTGAAACTGGAATTTAAACTTCAGGATCTGCAGGATCCCAAGCAAGTGAAGAAATAGGAGAGGTTACAGTGAACAGATAAATAAATGATCATTCAATGAACTACAGCTCTTGGTAACTGAGTGATTTGTCACAGAAGGTGGAAAAGGACTCATGGTGATACACAGACCCTGACACAGAGTTTGCATCCTGGAACTGCCTTAGAATCCAGAGGGGAAGCACTGGGGACCAGAGTCAGAAGGATACAGAATGTGACATTTTTAGGAACAACTGATATGTAAGAGCCTGATTCTCATTGCAACTACTCTCATTCTTCCAAGAACAAATATAAATTAAGACCTCTCTCTGTGCAGAAGGCTGATTTCCATGGACACCAAGTAAAATTGGTTTTGGTCCTTCATGGGCTGACTGTGCTTTTGCCCATGCATTTCTCCCAAGACAAATCTCTCTAAATGCAGTGAAAAACTTCTAATAGGAGCTCTTGTGACCTTAGCTGTGTTTGCCGTTGCCTCTTCCAAGAATTTAATCTTGCTCTGTAGTACATCTACCTGTCTTCTTTTGGCTGTGATCTGCTTCTGCATTCTTGCTGCAGCTTCCAGAGCTGGAAAACATAAGGTTAATTCTCAGTGAACAGCAAGGATTATGACTGCAATACTTACCAATATTCTCTGGTTGATAAGACAAATGTGTGAGATTTTTGGGAAGTTCAATCCATAGTTACCCCTGCTGTCAAATCCCTCCATAGTCTTTAGAGCAGCCCTAGCCTGTTTCAGCTTGAGCTGACTTCAACTGCATTTTCAGTCTGTTTGCAGTATTTTCCATTTCCTTGATTTCCCTCTGATAAGTCCTCTTCAAACCTTCAAATGCCTCTGGTGAGAGAAAGTAAAGATTGAAATTAGAGTGACAAAAAAAATTTTCATTTTTCTAGATTAAGATTACTGATCTCTGCCAAGTTGTGATAAAGGCAGTGCTCCCAAGGGGCACTTCCTGAGGGTACAGGGGTAAGCAGAGAGCAAAGCATGTCACCAGCAGCACCCAGCCAGCTGCCATACAGATTTACCTGATAATAACCTTAGATTTTGGGTTGGGTCCACATCCTGCTTTTTATAAATTTTGAATAGTATAATCATATTTATATATTTCAGAAGTATTCTTATTTTTAAAATTTTATACATCCATGTATATTTCAATAATACATCTTGATGGGGTTTCCCACACATTTGTTGTGAAAATATTGAAGTTAAAGCATCAGCTTTTAATAATGCTGTTGTAGCAAATTTGCAACAAAATAAAGTTTCACTATAATTTGAGCAGAGATGGTTAATGGGATCCAGTGCTGCTCTTACACAGTGCTCTTGAAAAAAAGGGTCAGGTTGCTATTCTGTGATTTGCTGGATCTGTTTTTTTCACCTCCTGACTCAGGCAGTTTTAAATGTTTTTGCTTATAGTGAGATGGGCCATAAAGATTGTGTTCCCCCTCTTCAGTGCCAGAATCCCACGCCATGACACAGCTCCCTGGAACAATCTGACCATCCTGTGCTGGCAGGAATCTCGCGCTGTACCAGCAGCCATATTTGGATTCAACCTGCAGGCTGCTCTTTTATTTTTAACATGAGCCCAAATTAGCAGCTGTGGGAGCTGAGCTGAGGCTCCCTACCTGCAAGGCCAGCTAGCTCCCTCTGACCAGCCTGGAGTTCCTCCTGCAGGAGCTCATCTCTTTCCAGTTTTGTATCATTCAGTGCCTGGAGCCTCTCGGTTAGCATGTGCTAACCAGCTGAACCTATCCCAGCTCCAGCTCGCTCAGCCTGGCCTCCATTTCACACATTCTGGCTTCTTTCTCATCCTTTGCACTCTGCTTACATAAAAACAATTATGTGTAATATACACAATTCTATAAAATAACCACAAAGATGTGTGGACACCACTACTTAAAATCCCAGATTGGGGCAAGAAGGAAAACCAGAGCAAAATAGACCAATTACCTGTGAGAAAATTTCTAGTCCAGGCAAAGAGGGTGCAGCAGAATTGGATCTGATGGCTTTAAAGAACAATTAACCTTACTAGGTGTAGCATGTAAAAATGATTTCCATTCTCTTGTAGCTGCACCCCCTGGTGCACTCAAATCCCTTCTCATGAAAGAGGATGAAATTCTCTGTCTGCAGTGATTTTTTCTTCTAAAGATGCTGACCTGCATGGGACTACCACATCCTGTATTTCTTGTCTGAGAAATAACCAGTGTTCTCAGTTTGGAATTCTGAGTGCTGCCTGTCTGCTGCTTCTCAGTAACACTTTGTATTTCTGATTCTTTTCTGGTGTGGACACTCATGTCACTGAGATCATTCCAGCTTGCATCAGCCTTTTGGCAGCTGCTTTTCACCAGAGAATTATGCAGTTAGTGGTAATGTTATAATATTATCCTCCTCTGCCCACTAACTGAATGCTGTTAGAATTTCAGGGGGTTTGCCTGACCATCTTCAAAATCACAGTATCAGCGCATTAAGGCAGAGATTTAAAACCATAAAACATTTACTGTCATAGAGAGACATAAATACAGCATTGTTTGGGCACCTTAAGCTCTTCTGCTTTGAGTTTCTAGTCATTTATTTCTTTTTTCATCTGGGATTTCTCCATCACTCCAGCAGTTTGGCCGTGCTGGCCCATGATCTGGGTCATGTTATCAATCTGCTTTTGGAAGATCTCAGCAATCTTTTCCTTCTCCAACACACGCAGTTTCAGTGCCTCACACTCCGACCACACCTGGTGTAAGCAGCCCTCTTCCCTCCTCACCTGCTGGAGCTCCTGCATCCTGCTGCCAAGCTGGGAATGTAGCTCCCTGATTTCCTGGCTGGCAGCCCCAAGGGCTCTCTCCTTCTCCTGCAGACAGGCCACTACATCTGAGCCTGTTTGCTCAGCAGCCTCCAAATCCCTCTGCTTGGCTGTCAGATCCTCCGTCACTTCACGCAGATCTTCCTTGGCCATCTCCAGCCACACAGTCAAAGAGGAGATTCTTCCAATTCTTTCAATTTTTTCCTCAATTGTAGCTATTTGAAGAATAAACAACACAAAGATCAACCAAGAGATTTATTTATTTCTACCTTTTGAATGTCCTGGCACGTTTCTGGTTTTCTGTAGTACATCTTCAGCCCCTGAGTTGTACAGAAAAATTAGGTCAGGATGCTCTGGCTCCTCTCTCTCCATTTTAATAACTGAATAGAATATTGGTTTTTTAAACACAGGAAATGAAAAATGTTAAACTGATGTAAAAAAAATTAATCAACTGGCAATGTTAATACACAATTCAGAGCATTTAAGGCTAAAGAACCTTAAGTGATAAAACTCGACTGGCTGCTCTGTGAAGCTGGGGAACAACAATTACATGAATTATTGATTACTGATTTAATTCCTGCACCATTTAAAGCACAAAGTACTGTGATTCAGAGACTGGTAAGAGTGCAAAGTACAAACAGAAGAAAAGAGTGAACTTCCTGGTGGGATTTGCAACAAAAAATAATGAACTGAGAAAATGTAGAATGATGTGTGCGTTAGTTCCAGCCTATGGTTTGTAGAAAATAAAGGATCTTTATTTATAATGCAAAGATGGTTATCTAATTACAGCTTATTTTTGAGGGGTTGAAGTTTGGAAAAAAGGGGAATGTAAGGGCAGTGTTTACTTTGTCAGAAGGAATTATGATACAGCACTCACTGGTTTAAAAATACTTCATTAATATAAATAAACTTTATTACATTTTATACATGGTTTATAAATAAAATTCATTACATTTTCATTAAATACTGAATTCAGTAAAGCATTATGAAAGCCTTTCATTTACTAACCACTCTTACAGACATGCTCACTGCTGAAAATATCTGGTAGCATTAAAATTTCTGGAAATATATAAAAAGAAATTTTGGAGGTTTAGAGTCAAAACCACCAAACTGGCACTCCACTTGTCTGCAACACTCCATCCTCATTTCCTTCAGTGCCTTTTCCATGCTCTGCAGCTCCATGTTTCTGTTGTCAGCTGCCTCCTGAGCTGCTCCATGGTGATGCTGTTCTCTGTGTTCTGATCCCAAAATTGATTGTTCTGCTCTTTTTCTAGGCTCAGTTCCATCTCTTTTTCATGGAGTTCAGTCTATGAGAAATTAAAGTCATCTCCTTCCTAAATAAATTTAGGATTTTTTTTTCTCTTCATGATAACTTAAAATGTAAAAAATGTTAAAAACACTAACACACGCATTTCAGAGCTACTCATTTTAACAATATGAATTAAAAGTGTGCCCCAAACTGAATTACCAATGGGCATTTCTGCTAATCATAACTTCTGCTGTTGTTTACTGCTCAAATATTGGATAAGTCCTGCAAAATATGTGTTAAGAGACCAAGGTTCCTCAACAGAGGCGTCTAACCTGTGAGGTTAAAGTGGAGGTAGCTCAGCACCTTTATATAATTTGCATAGATTTCTGTGGCTTTGAATTTATGACAAAGTTAAGACTTAATTCTGAATGTCCCTCACTGCTATTGGCAAAGGCCCTTGGGCCTTCCACAGTTAATTCAAATTTTTAGTTACAAATAATCCTCAAAGCTAATTAAAAGGGGAAACAAACAAGGTGCAAATCTGAACACCAGAATTAAGGAAAGGCTTTTAGAAAGCAAGCTTTTTTCAATACAATCAATTCTTTTTACCAACAATTGATGAATCTGGTCATTGGGATTTCCAGATTCTTGGCCATGTTGTGCCTGGTCTGTCCCAGCTTCTGCTGTCTCAGAATGAGCTAGGTGCAACTGCTTCTCAAGATCCTTGACCTAGAAAAAAGGCAAATATTCATGAAGAATTATCTTACAGCATTCTGTTTTGTTTAGCACATTGGCTTTCTCATGGGTTTCCTCTGGGTCCTACTTGAAACAAGTACAAATGTTATATTTGGCACAGCAAAGTGATTCCCTGGGTGTGCTCATAATTGTGTTGTCTTCTTTTAGTGATTAAACTCAGTTTCATTTCAGACTTAACTGAGGTTCTGGAGAGTAATTTGGCTTTCACCCTGATCCAGAGCTCTTCAGAAGTCCCTTATGTACAACATAAACGCTGATTGGAATGGTAAAATAACACTTTGGGGGGAAAAAAAGGACCTTTTTTTCACAAAGGACTATTCCTTCACCATGGCTACATTCGGAAATCTCCAGGCAAACACGTTTTGTACCAGGTAGTGTTCACTTTCTCTGAAAGGAGGCAACTTCTGTCAGGGTATGAGATGATGGACCAGTCTACAAGGCTATTTAGTGAAGATACTCTTATGTGCAAAATTTAAGACAATGTAATTTATCCTGTTATCCAGACAGCTTTTCTGAAGCAATCCCTCGTCAAAAGGCTTTCCTCCTGTCTCTGGAACATTTCAGATCTCCACACACTCATTTTCACTGGCACCACTGCTAACAGGCAAATCCACACACATCTTGTTCTCACAGATCCTCTTCAATTCTAACTGGGAATGGAGCTGGCAAACTGTGGATTCCAGGTGACAAACTTGATGCAGATGAACCACATTTGGGGTTCTTGCTTGCTCTCTATGGGAATTTTGAGGTGGAGAAACCAGAAAATGTAAAAACCACTGAAGGAGAAGCAGCCCCAGCCTCCTCATTCTCAGCCTGCCTAACACAGACAAAACAGATGTTTTGTCATTCTCAGCCCGCCTAACACAAAGAAAACAGATGTTTTGTCTCTCCTCTATATTGCATGGTTTTGTGGGGTTTCTGGTTTTATTCCATTTTCAGTTAGTTCACACTCTGTGCAACCAGTGCTTTGCTTAAACAAAAGCACTAAGAAACCAAAAGGACAGGGCAGAGAGTGGAGTGTAGGAGCAGCATAAGCTTTCTCTCCAATTAAAGGTACTCTTAAGATTTTCTACACCATAATCAAAACCCAGACTTAATGATCTGTCTCCACCAGGCTTCAGATGCTACTTGCAAGCTGCAGGCACTGCCAGCTTTATGAGGCAGTGCTGCCACCTCGTGCTCCTGCTCATTTCTCCCCGAAAGAAAACACTGGCTATAATTTCATTTTGGCAAAGGGTAACTTCTTTCTCTTGCCAGAAGTGTAGTAAATTCGATGTCCTGTTATTAAGTATCAAGCTATGGATAGTTTTACTTTGAAGGGATACTTTGAGTTACTGTATAACTCAAGTGGATGGTTAGGTTAAAATTAGGACATCTTAAACCAGAAAGGACAAAATTCCTGGAGAAAACAGCAAGAAAAAGCTGATTTAACCACCAAAATTACTTTCAGTCTTTTCTTCTAGTGGTGGAACTGGTGTCCCAACAAATTCCATGTGTCCACTTCAGTGACACTCAGAAAAGTAAGGTGCAGAGATTCTTCCAAAATAGAATTTTTGTGGCAGTAGATAAACCAGGAGACTGTCAGTATGTACAGAAAAAGCAGCAGAAAAGTCATGAGCAAATAAACATCTTGATGGAACAATTATTGAAGCACTCAAAAACATTGCTTGCTACCCCCTAGTCACCCCACCCCAAATACCATCATCATCACAAAGGAATTCCCTGTGGAACAGGTGAAAAATGTCTAGGTATGCTTTATGAATAAAAAAACCCCAGGAAGTGGATACCTCATTTGATGCTGCTGAAGCAGAAGTTCTCTTCGGGTCTGTGAATCTTTTGTCAGAGACTGCAGCTTTTACTCTACCTATTGTGAACAGATGACACAGCAAATCCCTGAAGAAAAGGCAGTCTGAGCAGCAGACCCTAAAGCGTGATTTCGTCCCTTTGGGTTCCATCTCGAGCTGTGGAAATGTGGTAAATCCCAGCAGTAAACCCAGTCTCGAGGTGGGACCAGTGTAAAAGGCTGCCACCGTCACTGCCAGGTGGCATTTGCACCTCTTTATGCCATGACCCCTTTTCCCTAGGCCAGGTTAGAAGGGGAGTTTTCAAATATATTTCCTAAAAGCCAGAACACAGAGCATTGGAAGGAAAATTAGGACTTTGTTCACATACCAGGACCAGCTTTTCTTTGAGATGTGACACCTGTGAGTCCAAATCCCACAGGACATCACAAAATGCTGTGCTCAGGCTGTGGGTGAGCAGGCTGGTAATGTCCCCATGCTCACAAAGCTTCCTGCCTGTGCTGTCTTTGCAGTCCATTAGGATGCCAAGTAACTCCAGAAGTAATCCCTTGAGGCTGTGGACCACCTTTGTCCAATGCTCATTTTGGCTGCCAGCCTCCCTCAGCACCTTGTTCTGCTGCTGACTGGCAGCTTCCAACTCTCCAAGAATATTTTAAAACTGTATTTGTAGATTCTCTTGGCTCTGTGATTCCTTTTGTCTGAATTGGGAAACAAAAATAAAATAATTTAGAGAACAGAATTCGCCTGGAGTTTTATCCTCACAGGTGTAATACTTCAGTTGATTAACTGCTGCTGGTTTTTACAACTAAATAATGAGTTGTTTTCTAACCCAGGAGTGCTATGGTGTTATTCCTGGAGGGAAGCTTCTCCCTGAGGAAGCCTGCTGGGCCTCTCAAAGCTCATACAAACACTCTNCCTGGAGGGAAGCTTCTCCCTGAGAAAGCTCAAAGGCATACAAACACTCCCCATGATAAATCTGTCTTGGCCTTCACACCTGCTATCCTGAAGCACATCTCTTTCCAGCTGCATTTCCAGCAGCTTGCTCTGCCAATCAGACTTAAATGGATTTCCTGTTGTTCACACAGCTCAGTGGTCTAAAGTAGAAAAAACAAACAACCAAACTAAATCAACCAAAATACTGAAGACATGACCTAAATAAAAAGAGGGCTGCTCCAAATAGTGCAGGTGGAATTGTCCAAAGACTCAGCAGTGACAAGGACTCACCTAAATTTAAGAAGCTGCCCCAAATTTCAACTCACTTCATGCAGCCTCTTCTGCACATCTCCACCTTTCAGAGAAAAACTATAGAATAAGAGGAGAGTTTGGTTATAGAAAACCTTGAGCACAAACGGAAGGAAACTTGAGCCAATTCACATTGTCTTATTCTATTGCAATTGATCAGGCAATAGGTTATTTGCTCCATTCCTGAGGGTGTGGTGTCAGGTTGAATCATCAATCTGAGTGAATCAGTAAATCAAATCTCAGTTTGCCATCAAATTTCAAACTCATTTATGACCCTTCTGTGGGCAAAACTTTCAAATATTAGATATACAACTGTATAACAATGACTAAATTCAAGCACTGTCTTCTGGGGCAGGGGAGGAAAGACACATAGCAGAGACAGGATTTTTCTAATAGCAAACAAATCCTGTGAACTACCTTAATTCCTGGATATTCTTGTTCATTGGAACAGCACCTGTGAAGAAAAAACATGTGTATTCGCTTTTTAATCTATTAAGAGTCAACTTTATGTAACAAAATTAATTCTGCCCATCTAATTTTAAAACTGCAGGAGGACTTAAAGATATTTAGAGGAGGGGGGTAAGTTTCCTCCTTTTCCAAATCTTCTGGTTTGCTCTGTCAGGATGAACCCAGACGCAGACAGAGGAGAAAAGAGAGAGGAGGAAAAAAAAAAAGACGAGAAAAGCGAGACAAAAAGGAGGAGAAGAGAGACAAAAAAGAGGAGAAGAGAGACAAAAAGGAGGAGAAGATGAGAAAAATCTGTTGCTCAGTGGCAGTTTAAAGTCAGATGGTATTGATAGGTTTCTTGTTTAGTTTACCTGCATTTTCCTGTGTGACTCGTCCACCGGAGCACTTGTGACCACATCGCAAACCAAAAGGCAGCTCCAGCAGCACTCGCCATCCCTGGCTAACCTAACACCTCCGACAAACCCCCCATGCCTGACACGGCCGCGCCGTGGGTGCTTCCTGTGAGCACACTGGGGAGAAAAGCGGAGCCCTCGGTCCCAGAGCCCAACCCTGAGGGGTCAAAAAAGCGAGCAGAGGAGAAAAAAAAAAACCCCAGCCCTTCCATGGCAGACACTGGAGGTCCGAGGCGCCGCCAGGAGCCGCGTCCCCTCAGGAGGGGCAGGACAGGTCCCGTCCCTTTCTCGCCATCCCTCCGCTTCCCGCCGCGGACCGTGAGGGATCGCAGCTCCGCGCAGCCCCGTCCCCTCAGCGCTCCGTGCCACCGCTCTCCCAGCCCCGCAGGGCGCTGCTGCAGACCCAGCCCGCCCCGGGGAGAGCCGCCCAGCTCCTCCCGCCTGGTCCCCCGCGGGAAGGGATCATTCCGAGCCGCCGGCTGCTCCTGCAGGAGCCGCTGGCTCCGCCGGGAATTGCGGCGTTGAACCCCTCAGCCTCAACATTGCCGCTGCCCCCTCATGGCGTGGGCACCATTCTGTGGTCCGGGATCCCCGGTGGTTTAGCAATGCTGTGCTGGAGGCTGGAGATAAAGATCCTCTCATGGGGATAGGGAAGGGCCTGGATCATTTTCCATATTGTATTTGGTCAGTAAGGTGGCGCATTTTGGAGGGGTGACCGTGAGCTGACTGAAGGCAAGAAGTGTGGGTGGGGAGACTTTCTCCCGCCAAAAAGCCCAGAGGGTCAAAAGCAAAAGATTCAAAGGCAGCTTGCCCTAAATCCAGTTCAATAATAAAAACTGGAACATTTTTTTTTTTTACACCAATCTTGCCAGAGAGGACAAGTTTCTGTGTTCTCTTGGTATTTTCAAGGGAGAGGGTGCAGAGTCAAGAGGTGACCACTTCAGCAAAGGAAATTCCATGTCTGACAGTGCCATTTTGGATCTCGATTTCAGGAATGAACACACAGGTGTCAATAGGCTGTCCCTCGTTTTAGGTTATTCAAAAGACCACCTAGATACAAGTTTCCAGGAACAGGTATATGAACTGGAGCCAAAACAAAATCCTCACCTGGAGAGATTAAGTCTGAGAGATCTCAAGAGACAGACAGGTATGTTGATTTATTTAAATAACTGACTAAGATTTAAAACACATAACCATTCCTCAAGGGTGCTACATAATTTTCATATACAAGAGAAAAAAATCCATCCACCTAGTGCTGAAAGAAAGACAAAAAAGTGAAGAGTGGTTTTACATGGACTACTACAGAAAAGTAAGAATTAATCAGGTGAAAACAGACCTCCTGTCTCCATTCTCCTTGCTGCACTGCAACCACAAGTGGAAAACAGCTCGAGGAAAGGACTTTTATTGCAACACTCAGAAGAGGCAGCAGCAGAAATATGTTTTTCTTATCCACAGGGATAAGAGACAAATAAGTGTTTAGGTAAATTCGATAATCTACAATGTCCTGAAGCACCACGACATCCTCAAGTGAGATTTTAATTCTCCAACAGTCCCAGGTGTTAACAAAGCATGAAAACTCACCTGGGAGGGGGCCAGCACCTACCTATGGCAGGCAGCGCTGGGCTTTGTTTCTCCGGGATTTTGGATAGGGCGCTGAGGTTTTGCTCCTTACTGTGGGGCTGGGAAAGAAGGCGGAGAGGCACTCATCATCCTGCCTTCTCTCCTGGCTTTTCCGTGCTGCGGGCTGACATTCCAACTTCCCAAGCCCTGCTGGGAGCCACCTGCTCCTCACCCCAGTCCCTCTGCCTGACTCGGTAGCCTTGGGAACAAGCTCCTCCCTCAGGAGCCGATCATGTGCATGAGGGAAAGCCAATAAACGCCGTATCTAGGGTTTGATTTCTCCCCCAAGCGTCATTCAAAGCTTGCCTTCAGCGGGAAACTTGATACTTTTTCCCCATGAGATCCTGGCAAGGTGCTTTTTTTGCAGAACACCTCCTGTCTCGACTGTAGTTGCCTTTTTTAATGCCTTGTTTCCTGGGGTCCAGGTCTGGAGCACCCAGCAGCCCCTGTCATTCTTGAAACAGAGTAACTCTGTTTCAAGATCAAATTCCTGTGTAACTTTCCTCCTGTTTGGGAATACCGCTGAAAAGGCATCAGGATGCAAATGTAAACTGCTTGTGTTTAAAATAATCCATTCCTCCCAGAGAGAGAGGACAGTGAACTGTGCAGGGGGGATAGAGCTTCAGAGGAAGGGGTTGGAGTGATTTTATGCCAGCAGAGACTACTCCAATACCTGGGCCATACCCACCAGCTTCTTCAGAGTTGGTTAAAGGTTCTAACAGAGGCTCGAATTGTTTAGTCGTCATCTTATTTGGGGTGGGAACGTTGCACAGTTGTGGTGTTGCACTGTGATGACTTTTGATTCCTGGTTCCTGATTTGAACTCTGTTTTCAGCAGAGTGATGACATCAGATAGATGAAAATTCAGACGCAGAGGGAAAACCTGCAGTTCCTGGATTCACATCCTTCAGCTGTGGCAACACTTGTGCTCTCCTTGGAGGGATGCATCCATTCCTTGCCTTGGCTTTTTGGATTTCAGTTTGCCCTGAGGAACTGAGCGACCCACAGCAGTCATCGTGCCAGAGGAAATATTAAATGGAGAATCTCTTTCATGTTCTCCAAAGAAATTTTTTTCCTTTTAGACTTCAAAGACAAGTGCCTTTTCCAATATCAGAAGGATATGGATTAATTGATTTCAAAGGTTACTTCTGTTTTTCAACTTTGTTCTTTCTTTTCATTCTCAGATCTGTGTTTTCCACTTTCTCTGGCTGATTTTCCACATTTTTACCTCAGGCCTATCCAGACAAACAAGCTTATTCTGTGGTTTGGAAGGAAGACAAACTCAAATCCAACTGGGAATCTGAGTGGAGGTTCCTGGTGTAGCCCTAGGAATTTTTATCTGGAAACACCTTTTGAACATTAGTTGATGATTGCAATCCCTTTGATACCATGCAGAGCCTCAACATGTTTTCCCTCCTGTTATTTCTTCTTTTAGATGCTAGACTGACATTTTCCAGAGCTAAGGAAATGGATCTGTTACAGTCAGCCCCAGCTGATTGGAGATAAGTATAGGAAAGCCATATTTCTCATTTATTTGTTCCTGATTTTTTAATATAATAAATTTCAGGCGAATTGCCACCGCAACAGGGAATTATTCTTTCCTGGAGGGGTCCTGGGCTGATCCAGGAGAGCTGTGTCTTTTGACACTTGTGTTTTGTTCTACCCTACTGCAGATTTAGGTGAATGGCTTCAGGACTCCTGGGGAGAGGAAGAAGCTGGGCCCACTGGTGCCTGAAGGATGCCCATTATTTAAAATTCCTGACGCTCCTCAGCTTACACAGAGCCCTGTCTGGAAGGAAAAGAGAAGTTCTTCAGTGATAAAACCAGGGACCAAGGGAAAAGGAGCATTTCTTTTTCAGCCTTTTCATGCTTCCTGTATGGCCATCAGCAAGTCACTCGTTGGGTCGCTGTGAAAGGTAGGGGGGAGGGCCCACATTATTTCACAGAACTTCTCTTTAGAGACAAATTGTGAATCTGCTTCCTCTGAACTTACAGGATAGAACTAAGCAGCAGGTAGATTTAAACTAAGCCTAGTGTGTGGTTCTCCTGCCAAAAGGACAGTAACAAGTGTGTACAGAATTAGCTGAATTTCCTGTATTTGATTAGATCAGGCACTCTGAACACTCAGGACAGATCCTGCTTGATTTTTGAAAGGGAAAAGCATAGTAAATGCCTGCCAACTAAGGAAATATTAGCATGTAAATCCATCAGCTTAAACTGTGACAATTTCTGGTTCCTGCAGATGGGGGCAGTGTTGATCTGATGAACTTCATTTGCAAAAGAAACCTGGAATATTTGAAGGAATTTAGGCAAAGACAGCGGTTGCCAGCTGCCTCGATTGATGATAAATATAGGGTTTGATTGCGACCTCTGAAAAGTGAAATCAGTGGTAATTTTTCCCGCTTTAGTAGTGTAGTGCTCGATGAGGGAAAAGGTTTTGACATGACTGTTCCAAATTTATTTTCCCTTACACTGAAACTGTGCAAAACTTCAAATGTATTGTTCTGTGTGGAAAGCACTTTTCTGAGCCTGAGTCTCTTTTGGCTGCATCCCTTCAAGGAGTATCTCAGCTCTGTCCTGAGAAGAACTCCTGTGTGGAATAAGAGCCCGCTGAGGAGGTAGCACAGCATTTGGCAGCCCTTTTTGGGTGATTGATCAAACGTTTTTCCTTGGCTGGTTGTGAGTCTCTGACACATGGAAGCACATGGATGTGACCTTTTTAGAGATGGATTAACAGGATGAAAAAATAGCAAATCTGGAGGTGGTCAGAAGAGAAAATTCTGTGCTTGCAGTGGTGACAAATTTGGTGGAGTTTTTGGCAAAAATGGTGTTGGATTGAGCACTTGAAATGAACCACAATGCTGGAGGAGAAGTAAAACTGTCTCTTGGAAATATGTTGATAACTTTTAATCATCAGATGCAGCAGGCCCGGTAAGAAATACAGCTTTCACTGGAAATCTGGTGTCCACAGACAGGTGTGGTGACAAACGTTTTGTATGGGAAATGGATGTAATCCAGAGACCTGCCTCAGCCTGTGAACAGGCTGATGTGTCCTTACACAGCCTTAACCAGTCCTGGTGGCTGTGGAGAGGAGGAGGCACGGCCCCGAGAGAGCTCCCGGAGCCTTCGCCTGTTCCTGGAAGGGCTGTGCAGAGCATGGAAATGAATTGCTCTTTGTGGTGCCTTGGAGTTAGGGTTTTCACACTGAAACATTAGGAGTGTAAAATCTCAGAAATCTGATTTGAGTCAGGCTCAAGGGTGAGGTCTAGATAATAGCAATCCCTGAGCCTGACCAGGATGTGAGGCTAATGAAAACTCAGCCCCTGGGAGGGAAGTTGAGGGAGCAAAGCTCTGTGTAAGCAAGGGCTGAGGAATCATCTACCATGAAAAATAAAGCAAGAGGCCTCTTTTCTGTATTTTTCTTCATGGCTGTTAGGAATGAGACCTGGGACATGTGGGGCAAATAGAAGGCTCTGGGAACCTGTAACATCTTAAGGGGAATGGAATAGGAATAGGGTGGCATGGACAAGTGCAAAGATTCCTGGGTTTAGAGTCCCAGCTCCAAAGCTTTTCCCCCACGTTCAATAAAGTTTTGTTAACACAAGGCCCTGAGAGCTTGCAAAACCCAAGGGAGAAATAATGCACATCCCATGCACGATGACATCAAAAGCTGGGGGTGCCTTAGAGGCAGAGACACTGTGTTTCCTCAGCTCTGCCAACAGGAAGGGCAGTGGGCTCTGGTCTCCTCTCTCTATTGTACCGTTCGAGATCCAATTAAAAATCAGGAAAGGTTTTGCACACCTTCAGTGACACATGCTGTGACATGTGTTAAGTGATGAGCCAAGTCTCTAAGTCTATGTGCACATACGGAAGAGCAGATGCACCCACACTCACATGTTCTACAGTAGGCAACTGCCTACATCGATAAAAGTATCCAGAGTTTTTGGTGTTATTACTTATTCCATTTACTGGGAAAGCACTGGCCTTTTCTGGCAATGTAAATGGGGAAAAGAAATATGTCCAGGGAAACTGGTAGGCTCCATGCAGAGGAAAAGTGCTTTATGAGAGCAGAATTATTAGCAGTGCTCCACTGAGCTGATTTGGAAGAGGTCCATTGTGTTTTCAGCAACTGGCAGTTTGGATTGTTACAATTCCTTGGCAAGGACAATAGAAAGATGGTGGTTTCCGGGGGCACAATAAAAGGGTGAGCCCCAGCTTTTGCACACTGCATTTTATAGTTGCGTGCTTGATGTGCACAATTGGGCAGCACTGCCTTACTTGCCTTAATCCATCTCTCTCCCTCCCCTCACTTCCTCACCCGCCCTCAGAGCAGCAGTAGCTGCTGCAGCTCTGGCAGCTCATCGGGAGAGCACCGAAAATTAAAAGAGTTCAGCTATCGCCCTGACGTTTTTCCCAGAGGATTCATTTCACCTGCTTCTCCAGTTTTCCCAATAGCTTTTTTTTTTTTTTTTTTCACTCTTTAATCCAATAAGTATGGAGTTATTTCACATTGTAAACCCCTCTAAAGGGTTTTAGGAATGGACTTGCTCTCTCCTCCTCCCCCAGCCTTTTTTTTTTTTTTTTTTTTTTTTTATCATAAGGATTTTGAAGAAAGCAAGCAAAGAAA
>VWYP01030547.1:166556-303978 GCA_013400435.1 Pycnonotus jocosus | reverse complement strand
TCTCCTCCCCCCCCACCCTTTTTTTTTTTTTTTTTTGACAAGTCAGAAGATTGTGAAGTAAGCGAACAGAGTAACTGAGAGCTGAGAGGGAGAAGACGCTTCCATTCTTTTAGTGCAGTGGGCTGAGGCAAAAAGGCCATTGTAATGGTAAATCGCATGCAGAAAGGAAGAAAAGACTGATAATCAATCACAAATGAAGCATTCGTTTGGATTTTGGCAATTTACTGGCATGGGGCTTTTAAATCCATAAACTTTTTCATTTTTTTCTTCTTTTTTTTCCCCTTTTTCCTTTTTTCTTTCTTTTTTTGCCCCCATCTTTAAAAGCAGTTTTGATCTGCTGAAGGCAGGAAGAGAAATCTTTACCAAGCTCTCATGCCCAGAGTACCTGGGAATGGGGAGAACTCGGTGCTGAAACTAAAATCCTGATGGAGAAGCAGCATGGTGAAATGTTGGTGGGGCTGTTTTTAACCCATCACCTTGGACTCTGGCTCTGAAGCAGAACTTTCCACCTCAGTCTCTTCCTGTTTCTCGTATTCAGGGATGACTTGTGGTGGGCTTCTGGGGACTTTGATTTCCAACCTGGTCGCTCTGTGACTGCCTGAGTGGGTTTTTTGTTTGCCTGAGTATGTGATTAGGACAGATGAGGATGTTAGACAACATTAACGCCAGCATATCCCCTTCAGAGTGCAGCATCACCCACAAGGGAAGATACATCTACCTGGAGGCACTGCTGCACGGAGGTGCTCCATGGGGATTCACGCTGAAGGGCGGGCTGGAGCACGGAGAGCCATTAATCATCTCAAAGGTACTTTTCTCATTGCAAGCAAGGTGGGAGGGGTGCCCGACTCAGAGGGCAAGGGTTGTAGAAGTAACACCGAAATGAAATACCTGACGTTGTGTTTTAAGCGCTGAGCACCTGTTCAAGTCAGCAGGTTTGCTCAGGAGCTGCGTATTTGAGAAACACAGGAGAGCTCTCAGCATTGTTTAGGTATCCAAGTGCAGGTTTTGTCCCACAGGAAGTATCGTGGCTTGCAGAAATTTGCTGTATTTATTTCACTGCTATGAATGGGAGGGAGTAGGGGACTCTCATGAAGTGATCTTGTGTCGTGAAGTCGTGGCATATCCGAGCATGGTCAGTAATCCACCCCCACCACTCCTGAAGTAAAACAAAGTGAGTGCTTTCAGTCACAAGGTTCCCTTTTGGCTAATTAGGAGTGTGTGTGTGTGTGTGAAACAGTGCTGTAAATACTTACATCTGTTTGGTAAGTGTGTCTATATCGTGCCGTGCTAGTGGTTTGCTCACCCTACTTACTAAACATCTGTTAAATATGGTGCGCCTTCAAGATTTTTATTATTTAATGTTTGGGTGTTCTCAGCAGGCAATTAGTAGCATAGCTCTCAAGGATATTTTGAGGGGGAAAAAATGGGAGAAGGAATTCTTTGTTCTTATCAGAACTGGTCTGTTACCCAGGTACCTCAAGATGCAGGTGCTAAAGACCACAGATTTTCAAAAGCATCACCTTAAATCTTTGAATATCTAAAATATGTTTGACCTATGGCCCTAAAACTGTGCTGAAAATAGGATATAGGTAATTCTGAAATCTCACCTCTAATGAGTCCTAACCATATTTGTCCTCAATCTGGTGCATTCTGTGTCTGTAGTGTGTATGTTCAGCTACCAGTGCACCGAGGGACTTATATCCACTCTTACTCCCTCCTGCAAGTTGGGATGTGTGTGGGGAATTTGATGGATCAGAACCAGCAGCAGATAAAAGAAAATGCTGATACTCAGAATCAATGTTGTTCAAATCCTTTGCATTTTCAAATCTCGTTGCAACTCCCTGTGCAAACACATTCACATGAAGACTGTCAGTCACTGAAGTAAATTAGTTGTGATTACCACATTTACGTGTTGAAAGTAAAAAAAGGAGGGCTCCCATTAAGGTCCTCTCATCATAAAGGAATTTTAGAAATTTTACACAATCATCTTTCTTGCAGGACCTTCTTGGAGGCAGTTTGACATAACTGCCTCCAAGCAAAAGTAGCCTCACTGAAATGGTGTTATAATTTTTCTTTTATAAACAATTGGGACTAACACAGGCTGTTCACTGTTCCTGGCAGTGTTCTGCAGTTGTGAGGAAAGAGTTTCTTTTTGCTCTGACATTCTTCTGTGATGTAAAAATCACACTCCCCCTTTTTTCCCCTTATTTCTCCCCCCCCCCCTTTTTTTTTTTTTTTTTTTTTTTTTGTTGAGTGGGANNNNCCCCCCTTTTTCCCCATTTTTTTCCCCCCCCCCCTTTTTTTTTTTTCCTTTTTAATTGGGGGCAGGGAGACAGAGAGGATGGGAGATGGCTCTGGCTGCTGAACATTAATTAATCTATGGGATTTGGTTTCCACAACAACCAGGCCCCTTAATGTCAAACATGCCTGGAGTGTGCATAGTGCCACTGGGAGCTGTATGACTTGTGCCTGCTTTTCCTGAAACAACACTGCAAAAATGTGCTGGGTTTTATTTTTGGTTGGGTTTTCCCTTTTTTCTCCTTGCTTGGAGAAACCCTGCTTGGTTTGTGCTATCAGTGTCAGCATTTCAGTGTTTTGCTCATGCATGGCTGATGCAGAGCTGGAGAATGGCTGCATGTGAAAGCTCTGCTTTCTGGAATTCAGGCAGCTCCTGTTTCCCGGTTTCCAGTTTCAACTGAGAAATTCCTCTGGTGCTTCAATTCACTATGTGCTCTTCAGAATTAATTGCATATCAGTCATTTAGTTAATTCAGTATTCCTCGCCTGAGTATACTGTGAAGTAATGAGGAATTGTGGGGAAATGATTAATTATGTTACAGGTTTAATTCTATACAGGAGTGTTTGGAGAATCATAGAAAGTTTTAGGTTGAAAGGCACCATTAAAGATGCAGGCGCTGGGGATGATCCAACAACAGTTCTAAATAATGCTACATGTAAATACCAGAAAACATGGATGCTGGATTTTAATTTCTGATTTTTCATAATTAAGAAATTTTATTTTCTGTTTTGGTTCTCTGTTCTGTTGGCAAATAATTATATTTATGTCTACTTACCTGTCTGTTTGCACTGACAGAGTGGTGTTAAGTGGCCTTAGAGTAAATAAAAGTGGACATTTCAGCAAATATCTAAGCTGATGCCTTTGACAACACTGATGTATTGTTATGGAATAGGAGAGAGATAACAGATCTGTGTGAATACAGTAGCTCTAGCCCTCAGGAGCTGCTGGGCACCCAGAGTACTGACATGGCTCAGCTTCAGATCAAAGGCTGGAATGGAAGTTCAAAACCAAGAGGGGTGAATTTACAAAAGGCCCACATGCACAAAACCTGCTTCTCACAGCCCTGGGCAGCCCTTGGGAAAGACATGTTTCTCCACCAGTAACATGCCAAGAATTTACCCAAAACTGAGGGAAGCAACAGTTGGGACCGTAATGCAAAAAGCAGGCTGGTGTTCTCCGCTGGTAGAAGATGCTGGTTTAGAGAGCCAGCTACCAGAGCTTTAGAATATTTCAGTGTATGTTTTAGTATTGCCTTCCAGACAAGAAGAAGTTATTTGCTGCCTTTGAGTCAGATTCTCTAGTCAGAGGCATTGCTGCTCTCTCTCCGTGCAGCAGGACAGGCTGCCTTGGAGGAAGGGAGGTGGCTGTGTGGGCACAGATGGGCACGGATGGGTGAAATTCTGATTAAGAACAGCAGTGAAGCTCTGCTGGCTCAGCCACGGTGCTCAGCACATTGGGCAACCCAGCCTAGCTCAACCTGTCAGAAAGGTCGGGTGTGCAGCTAAAGTGACTCTGTGTAGCTAAAGCACACAGATTCTTTTCTCTAATGCTGCTCTTTTTTCCCCTGTGGAAAGACAGTCCTGTGCTGAAACAGTTCCATGGCAGCTGATTCAAAGTCCTCCAGGCAAGTCTATTCATCATTTATTTTGCTGGAGGTGGGAGCAGACTATACATTTATTACATCTGACTCACATTTTTCCCTGAGAGAAGCCTCAGAATAAAGCTTTGTGGAATCCTCCCAGCATCTGTTTTTGTTGTACCAGCAGGAAAGGAATGGAAGGATGGCAAAAGGTGGTCTGTTGTATGTTCCTTTTCTGCTGCACCTCAGGGAAATGTCCAAAACTCAGTACCTAAAGAAGTACCAGAATGTCTCTGGGTAGCAGTGGGACAGTGCCCCAAAAGAGGCAAATTAACACGGTGTATTTTCCCTTTTATATTGATTCCATGGTATGAATCATGTAGTCAATGTCATGGTGTCAAATAGTCCTTTGGCAAGAAGCTTCTCAAGTTTTTAATTACTTTATTTTTTAAAAAAAACAGGACAGTTGCTTGTTTTGTTTTTAGTGTTTAAACACATTTGTGCTTGAAGAGTAACTCAGTGTCCTCAATGTGTCACTAGGGCTTCAAAATGAGTAGAAGTCAGATTCCCTGAAGTGACCTCCACTCCTCTGTTTCCAGACCTTGGGTCCTACCATTGATTTTCTGATTTTTTATTATAGCTGCTTAGTAATTTAGAACCTCGTCATTCTGGCCCAATTTGGGGATGTTTGCTTGCAGTGGAAATTTCATTAAACAAGCGGTTTCTTCATCTGGAAATAGAACTTCAATGACAAATGCCAAAGTGATTGCAGGTGATACCAAGTGTTTAATTAGAATCCAATATTCTGTGACCTCAAAATCATGATAACACCCAGAAGTAAACCCGGATTTCTATTTCCAAATTACTTTTTTGGCTCTCCCTTAGCTGCAAGATCAAAAATACAAAAATGAAAGCCCTGACTGTTACAGGCAGTAAAGGCAAACTTGTAACAGAAGGTTTCATTCCCTCTCAATTTTCTCCAAGAATTTTTAACCTAAGGTAATTAATGTTAATCAGTCTCAACCATTTTGGAGCCAGGAGAGGTATTTCTGTGTTTCTCCTCGCTACACAAACCTTTGGAACAGTTCTGGCTGTTGCAGGCCTCTGAAATGCCCTTTTATTTTGAGCTCCTTGTTGACGATACTAACAAAGGAGTTGTTTCTCTTGCCTGGGAATTAAAGCATCCAAAGCGTTCTCCCTCGGATCGTGGCTGTGCGGGAACACTTTTCACATGCTGTGCTGGAGTTCATGGGTTCCCTTCACTCAAAAGGGCAGGTTGTTTGCAGGGACTTCATGCCAAAACCATGACACAAACTCTGAGGTTTACCTCTCAGCAGGGATGTAGGAAGCAATAAAAGTTTAATAATAATGGGAATAGTTTGGGACAGAGCCTGAGAAATAATCTGGAATTCTTGTAAGGTGTTTAAGCCTTGTCTGGAGCCTGATCCAAACTGATGCAATGAACAGCAGTCAGTGCCTGCAGGAGCTGGACACAACTGCCCTTCACAAGGCTCCCCTGCCTGTGCTACTTCTCTGGTACTGTTGGTTGAGAAAGCTCATAGAGCACTTAGTGATGTGCAGTGAGAATTGTTCCACCATTCTTGACAAAACAAAACTCAAAAGGCCATTCTGTACCCAGCTGGCCCACAGGCACTTATCCCTGCCTCTGATCCGAACACTGGGAATCAGTGTTCTCCCAGTACCAGGAGCTTGTAGCTTTCTCTGCTTGAATGCCCAGAGTCCCCATAAACAAAACAAAATTATCTTATGCACTGACAGGCAAAGTTTCTTTGCATCTGTTCCCTGTATCCCTTGGTGTGACAAGTGGCAGTTTAGGAGCTGTTACCCTTTTTGTAGGGCTGCAGGCACAAAATCCATGGTCCGTGCTCACGTTAGGGAGGCTTCTCTGAAGCTGGCAGAGTCATGAGAGACTTGTTAGCCTGAGCACTAGGACATGAAACTGAGACAGAGGCATGGTGACATCTTCTGTGGGTTCTTTAAGATTTAATTTTTTCTTTGAACATTTCCACCCTTGTTCCTGTCTACATGGACTTTATTTTCTCCTTGCTGCTGAAGAATAGCTTGGGGCCTGTGTTGTTAATGTTTAAAAAACCACACCTTCTCCCCCTTTATCTTTCAATACTCTGGTAATGGTGAGGGGTTCATGGTGCAAAATCATCTGCTGGCACATCTGACTCTTGTGGCATGCAGTGCACAAGGCAGATGTCCGATGCCAGATATCAAGGAAATCTGGAGGCTGCAGACCAGCAACTGCTGCTGTAATTGTTTGAGGAAGCAGGACGCAGTTCCTCACCACTCCTAATTTTTCAGGGCTCGCATTAGGGCCTCTCCAAAGACTGCTGATGCCAGCACAAGGGACAGGATCCCTACCTTTTCTTAAAGCGAGGGAGTTGCTGCATGAAAAGGCTTCTATTGTCAGCCTCTCCATTAGGCTGCCGAGCATTCTCCAGCACAAAAAGACTTGTGTTCACTTCCACAGCACTGAATTAGTAACCGCAGGCAAACCCAGTGCCTGACGTGAGCAGGGCCCGCTGGGCACTGCTGCTGCTCCAGCAGGGTCAGGGGCAGCTTTCAGACTGCTGAGGGGGCAGTGCCAGCTGTACTGTGATGCATCACAGGGAGCCTGGCTACAGGGAATACCTTGCTTGTCCCAAGCTGTGAATCCCAAGGGGCACAGACAGCTCCGTTATGAATGTGCCTGTGGAAGGAAATGATGAAAAAAAAGTTTCTCTGTGCTGAGAAGGGGTGGGGATGGTGTCTGCCAGGTGTTGGTGTCCAGTTGACCAGTCATGCTTTAGAGTTTCCTCCTTGGCAGAGCTGCTCTGGAAGATCAGGTCTCCACCCCTCATTGCTGCCACAGGGGTTATGGAGTGTCATATCCTTCAAAGTCACAGAAAGATATAAAAGAAGAAATATTTTCTTCTCAGGACAGCAAGGAATCCTGTGTGATTAAACATAACATGTAATCCTTAGGGTCAAGAAATGAAGCCTTCATAAATCCTGCCCTGGCTTTAGCTTACACAAAAGATTAGACAGAAAATTGACACATATCCTTGTTCCCTGGGCTGTGGCAGATACAGCCAAAGTTGAGGTTTAGAAACTGGTCTTAAAACGAGACCCAGGGAATGAACTCTGTAACTCAGTGTTTGTACACAATAGATGTTTGTTTGGGAAAGGATCCACTACTTTCAACCTTTCCCACAGTTCTTGGGAGCCCAAGACATAGGAAGAAAACCCACCATTGATAATAGAGCTGGAGTTGAGCTAATACCATCTCAAATTTCATTGGTGTTTGCCTTCAGGAGCTTTTGAAGAAGCTCAAAATTGTGAAGCATGAATCCAGCATAGATCTATTGCATGGGAAGTATTTGACCAGTGACAGGAGCCCAGGGAACAGCTGGAGCTGTAGATGTTTGGCTGAATATTAAGAAAAGGTTCTTCACCCAGAGAGTGGTCAGGCACTGAACAGGCTCCCCAGGGCAGTGGTCATGGACCCCAAGCCTGCCAGAGCACAGGGACTGCTTGGAAAATTCTCTCAGGCACATGGTAGGATTCTTAGAGTCGCCTCGTGCAGAGCCAGGAATTGGACTTGCTGATCCTTATGCGTCCCTTCCAACTCAGGATATTCTCTGAATTAGTCAGAAGTGGGAAGGATCTTTGAAAGTGAAAATGAGGTGAACTGTAATTTGCTTTCCAACAAACACTGATAGTCAAAGAAACAATGTCCAGAGGCCTTTGAAAATAGACTGCTAAGGCGGAAAATTTCTGTAACTCATTTGTGTACTTCCAAAGCCTTGAGTGAATCCCCATCCAGCGGCAGCCGAGAGAGTGTCCAAGGCAGTGCTAGGAAACCCTGAAAGATATTGGTACCCATCAGTACCGAGTACACATGAGAGGTGGAAAAAAACCTTTCCAAATGTTATTTGTTTTAAGTAAGAGAAAGTTTGTGTCCACTCATTCAAACAGCTGAACTAGAAAGAGAGTTCCTGTCTTTCCATTTTTAGCCAGCCACTGCCTAAATCATAAAAAAAACCCCAACAAATAAATGATTCCAGGTTTCTTGGTCAACTGAAATAAGGAAAAGAACAACAGGAGCAGAACAAGATCAGCTTATCCAGGACACAGCTTGTTAACATCCTAACTGGTATTCAAGCATAATATTAATTTTTCACACTTGCATTAAAAAATCCCACCAAAAAAATCAAACCCCAGTGAAGAATGATTCCTGCTGATAAGAAAATCACTGTGCTTAAATTCATTAATAGAGTAGGCTGTCGGATACATTTCAAAGCACGGGGTGAGAAATAAGCTCCCAAATCCCATTAAGAAATAACAGGATTTATGTGCATTCCTCCCATATATTAACTTTCCCCTCTGGAAATGCCTTGTGCTGAGCTGGTGCCATTTTTCAGGCAAGTGCAGTGTTTTGCAGTTCCCACAGACTCCCCAGATAATCTGCCAGCCTGAAAGCCATTCCCCATTCTCTGTCAAGAATGGGGATTTTCCAAGGCCCGGCTGAATGAGGAGTTTGGCTGACAAACGCCATGGCCGGGCGTTGTGGCAGGGTTCAGTCACACATTCTGCAGTGATGCCGTCAGCAGCTCCGGCCTGGCCACATCCGCCGCTCCCTTGTTTTCAACCCCGGCCAGCAGAGATCCAGCAGATCCCGGGGTTTAACAGCCGCTCTCGGGAGCGGGGCATTTTCTAAACGTGACAGGCAGAGGCACCATATGTGAGCTGAAGTCTTTGGGGAAGTGGTTGGTAGGAACAGCAGGGTCTGAAAATTTCCCAGTACCTGTGGAGAACTCTCTGAGAAGGAGTTTTGGAAGTTTTTACCTTGGTTTTCTGTTGAGCTTGTAAGCAGCATTTATTTTCTGTATCATGGTAGTGGCAGCAGGATAGAGGTAAAAGCTACAACCCCTTTAATGCTGTTTATGAGTGTAATAAAGAAATCTGCTCCCAGGTGGTTGGAATTTATAGTTGTGATACAGCCACGAGATGTAAGTATAAAAACACAAATGTGGGGATGGGTGAAGAGTGAAGCAGGAGTAAGTCGGCAACTGCAGCAGGGAGTTTACTACCTCATGCAAGAATGATGTTACTTGAGAATTATGCATCATTTAATAATGGATTTTAAGATGTTTACAATGGCAGAAATTTGCTGGAATAACCGTGCCCTTGAAAACTTGCAGTAGTGCTGGATCCACTATTGCTTTCTTTTTAAATTTTTCTGTAAAAATATGTGGTCTTAAAAGGAATGCTGCATTTAGAAAAGTGGATTGGTCCTCAGTGTCAGGCCTCATGTTTTCATACATTGATTGATGACCAGTCTTGCCAGTGGACTGAGATAGACCCACATTTCTCAAATGCAGTCTCATAGAAACTGGGAAATGGGCTGATGGAATCCAGACCAAAGATCTGGCTGTTTTCCAGGGTCAAATACATGGCAAGACACATTCCCAGTTTCAAGAGAAGGGCTTGAAGCAGAGAAAGAAATGTGAAACATTTGGACAGCGAGGGGTGGGGTCGTGGGGGGAATCTTCACTTTCTCAATGGTCCCTCTCCCCTCCCTCCTGCCCTGCTCCGTTTGGTGTTTGCTTAAAAGCAGTTGCCAGTGTTTGTTGAATAGTGTCAGCACAGAAGGGATGCAGCCGCTGACCTGACTAAAAGGCAACAGCAAAAGGTTAGCAGAATTAGTCTTGTACTGCAGACTTGTATTAATAGTTGTATTGTGGGGTTGTTGGCACAAACTCTGCAATTAAATAAGTTGTTGGCACTCTTCCCTAGGTTAAATTACTATGGCTGTTCCCCCTGCTTGCAAGTCAATGAATACAACACTTTTGGGGAGGCAAGTTCAAACATTTTTGTTCTTTGGGGATTCTGCACATTTCTGGTCTCAAGCTAAGAGGTTTCTGCTGGCTTTCCAAGGAGACCTCTGTTGTTCTGTCTCTGCAAACAGCCCGTGCAAACTAATGCTGGAATAACCAAGGAGGGAAGGAGGTGGGTGAGGGAAAGACACCACAAAAGACTGATGGAGAAACAAATGCCTTTAGAAGAGGTCTTTGCTTTCTCTCCTGCCCAGATCCACAGATGTTTCTTAGCACTTGGGCTATTGTTGGAGAGGATTAGTTTTCCATCACAGCTTCATCAGGGGCAACTTACCCTTTTTGCTAGGCCAAAAACCAGCAGCAGACATGGGAGGGGAGGGACTCCCTGCTTCTCCTTGCCTGTGAGTGCAGAACAGCCCCTTTTTCCAGCCCGAGGCCCTTTTCCCGCTCCTGCTTTAGTGAGTGGCTGTTGGGTTTGGCCCAGGAGTCCCCACACTCCTCTATGCCATTCTGCAGGGGCCACTCTCAGCAATACAGGTGGAAAAACTTTGGATTTCCAATTTATTAACAGCTCCTTCTACTTTGAGAATAGAAGTTCTTGCGCTTCTTTCTGAGTCTGCCTTTAATGTAGCAACATATGTTGACCTGCCAGCAGCACCTGTGTCCTCACCTATTCACTAAGGGGTACATCCAAAAATTGCTCTTCCCTCCATATAATCCAGTCCTTTGGGGTAGCAATCTGTAAACTTCAGGCACAAGAACAGGTGCTTCCATCTTTCTTTTTCTGTACCCAATGTAGAAAGGCGGCAAGACTGTGGGGACACTATGCTCTGTACAGTCTGAGCTGAGAAACCTGAACAGGGAACATCCAAGATTTTTAAGAAACTGGTGCTATGCAAAAAAATGTCTGGGCACAACCTTAATCTGTGCTTTCCTTAAGACTGGCTGTTATTTAACCAAGTGTTGGACATTAATTATGAACTGCAGTTAGAGGTTTCCCTGCCCACCAGACACATGGGCTTTTTCTGGTTTATATCATGGTTTGATGGAGATTGATGGAGAGTGAGCCATGGACACAGCAACAGAAGCTGGAGGTTTGGAGGAAGGAGCAAGCAAGAACAAAAGTAAGTGCGCTTGAGTGACTCAAATGACTTGTTATGTATCTCATCAGCTGCTGCAACAAGAAGTTCCTGTGCTGGTTGGAGCTGAAGAGAACCAGGGTGAGCATCTATTGTTCTGTAGGTTTTATTCTTCTCAGGTTGAGATCTTGTCAGCTCTCATTGGCTTAACAGGTTGGACTGTGTCACCCCTTGGATGGGAGACTTTCAAATGCAAGAGAAATGACACAAAGTAGTTCAGTCTGTGCTCCTGCTCCCACTGAGTCAGTGCTGAATCACTGACCCCTTGGGGTTTGTGGGGTGAGGGTGTGATAGTACTGCTCTGTGAGACTTTCTGCCTTTGGTGATGAGATATTGTAGAAGCTCAGGCAGTGGCATATTGTACTACAGGAAAAAATGTGATGCCACAAGCTAAATTCTGGTCGGGATAAATCACATGTCAACAACAGCATTATCATCTTGATTTTTTCCTGAGTCACATTAAGCCCTCTTTGTAATTCACAGGGGGTTGTAGTCTGCCTCTCTACTTTTCATGACCAATTGTAGACCAAGCACAATCCTCAGTCAAACGTCTTTGGTTAGTTGCTGATTCTTTAGCACTCCAGGGTGAGTCTGCTTCTCTTTAGAGTGTTTTGAAAATGGAGGTAGTATCCTGCCATTTCCAATAAAAGCATTATCTTCCATTATGCCTGTGGCCATGGCATTCCCCAGTGACTGGAAGGGAGCAAATCAATCCAGTGAAGCTGAGCTGGCTCCCTACATCCCTGTGGAATGTAACTGGCCAGCTTCACAGCAATACCTAGGAATTTGCAAGGTGAATTTACTGTGCTAAGGGATGGCTTTAAAGTACTTCCTATCAAGGTAGTTCAAGGCAATTGCCTCTGTATCTGCTAAAAGTTGGGAATGTGGGAGCTAGGGAAGGAAGCCAAAGTTAGAAAGACACCTTTCTGTGTAGGAAAGATGAGAGACTGGGTCTTTCCAAGCTCTGTAGCTATCCCTGCAAATTCTCTAGCCAAAAAAAAAAAAAAAGAAAAAAAAAAAGAGAGAGAGAGAAGGATGAATAAAAGGAAAGTGTGGTTGTCTCATAGCTGCTCAACAGGCAACCCTGAGATCCCTCTGGCAAGAGCAACTGAAGCTGAATTTGTCATTGTTTGGCTTGTGTCACCCAGCTGGTCGGGTCAGAGAGCTTCTCTGACCTGAGTCCACGAGTGATGGACAGGTCTGTAGCGGGCATTATCACAACATAATCACATGGAGTGAAAGGAAAACCCTGTGTGCCTTTCTTAACTTCTTCTCTCCCTGTTCTCCAAATCTTCAGGATAATACATCTTTTCTTATTTTACTCTGAATCCGTTAATGCTTCTGTTGTGTAATAAGGTTTTCACAGCAAAATATGGCCTGGAGAGTAGTAAATGGAATTCTTCCAAGGATCCCCAAAGATCTGTAAAGATTCTGTTGCACTGCTAAAGGATGCATTAATCATGGTCAGAAATATTTCCTGCTGGGTTGTAGTGTGCTTTCTGATTTCCTCTGTCCCTCAGGCACTGGTGGAAATTGCATCTGATAAGAAGGGGGGGGTGGGGTGGGGTGTGGTTTGCTGGCTTAAGTTAGCTAAATTGGTTTTGGAATGGAACAGAGGGTCTGTAACTTCTCAGTGGTATTACTGCTCTTGCCAAGACTAACAGCAGCCAGAAAGAAAAATGCTGGAAACCCAAAGACCCTGGTCAGGAGGAGAACAGAGGAGGAATTCTGTTGGCTTGGGGTCTTATGAAATTCTTTTCTCTTTCTGGATATCTGTGTATATGTGTGCTGCTGGCTTGGGGGCAGTGTAGGAGGAGATGTGCATTTGGAACAGGCAGTGTCTGCAGTTTGGTTGTTCACTTGGATTTATGGTTTTTATTTACTCACAGGATATTGATCATGGCATGAATACTAAATTTTAATACATGGAAATCTTAAGGAACACAGAACTATGTAATATTCTTGGCTTGGTGGTTCTTGTGGACCCTGAAACAAAATCATGGCAAGATGGAAAGAATTTTTAAAAAATGAGGGACTCATGCTGAACTGACAAGTTTTGTTCGACCCTGTATAATAAATGCAGGTGAACTTTGAAATGAAAATGATCACCAAGACCAAACCTGAAGTCTTGTGCTTTAAAAATATCAAAGTTAAAAGTTTCAACCCTTTAAAGTTATTTCTTCTTCCATGCCTTTTAGGGATCAACACCCCTTACTGCATTTAACCTGCATGTGGAAGCAGCCTTGTTCTTTCTACTGGAATCACTATAACTAAATAAGGATGCCCCACTCTTGTCTTTTAAAATAAAGCTCTGCTTGAATGTGGAGTAATTTAGCTCTCATCCCACCTATGAATGACATTCCTTATTATCTTTGGGGCTTATTTTGACTTTTTGTCTTCTGGTGAAATGGAGCTGAACCCCACCAGAATCCTCCTTTAAGACCTTTTCTTCATAGTACAAGGGATATCTCAAGCTCCTAGGAAAACTTACCTAGTGAGGCAGAATTTTCAGAAAGGAATGGATGTGATGATATCACTGGATATTATTCCTGTGCAAGTCATATTTCTAATGGAGAAAGATATTTTGCTTTCTTTATTATTACTGGTAATTTGAGCTGAGTGAAAAATGGATTTTCAGGTCACTAGATGTTAAAAAAATATTTGCACTTGTTTCAGATGGTTTGTTTCAAAACCATTTTTCATTTTGACAATTCCCAGACATAACTTCAACTAGTACAATCAAACCAAATAATGACACTCTAAATTAAAAAGAATTGTAACTTTTTATTTTAAAAAGTGACCTTCATGCTGTTTGCTTTTTAATGAATATCTTATCAGAATCTGTGTGTATTGGGAAGTGTTTTCACTATTAACATGACGCCAATTGGATTTAATCACCCAGGTCACAGAGGCATTAGAAAAGTTGTTGAGCAGTCCTTAAAGCAACATAGATGAGAACTGGATTTGCAGGAACATTCAGTGTCCAGGGAGGTTTCCCTGGTCCTTATTCGAACACTCATAAAAAATCTGGCTTTCTCACTCAAGTTCCCTGTTGGCAGCTGCTCTTATTTATTCACATCCAGAGCTCTCACCCATGATGCCTTTCCACCCAGAGGGGATACTGTGGCCCTTTGTCCATGAATGCTGCAGTGCAGAGAGGCAAGGAAAGACATCCTGTCATGACCATCATCACCAGTCTGTCAGGGGACTGCAGTTTCTTCTGCCTGAGCTAAAAAGCTCTGCTCTAAGCAGGAGCTCCTGTGGGGCTGGGTAAGGCCAGGAAGGAGGCATTGTGTGCTCAGTATCTGTGTTTAACCTCCCCACACAGCCCCAGCTGCCCAAATCTTGTTATTTCAGCTATTCCAAATAACTTGTGAGATTTGTCTCTAAGTCTGAGGACAGCACTAATCCAGGCAAAGAGGTTTTGCTAGTGTAAGGCCTTGTCAGTGGAGCAACTTGTAAGAGAGAAGCAGCTTTTCTTAAAGCTGGTGCGTGCACACTGATCTGGTACTTGTGTGCGGTGTGAGCCATTGCCTTTGTGCATCCTGGAAGTGTCTAAGGCTGGGCTGGACAGGGCTTGGAGTAACCTGGGATAGTGGAAGGTGTCCTTGCCCATGGCAATGGGGTGAAACTACATGGTCTTTATGGCCCTTTCCAACCCAAACCACTTGGTGATTCTAAGATAGATACACCTCTGTGCGCTCCATTTGCATGGGTGCCATAGATTTGGGTTACAATGACCCAGGCATCCAAACGTGCCAGTAGCTTGCCACACCTTGCTGGAGTTTACTGGCCTGGTGGAGCATGTCATGGAGATGAGAGCTACCTGCGTGCTGGTGCCCAGCAGAACCCTGGAGCAGCAATGTCAGCTGGAAGATCACGAGACTTGGTGTTTGTGCCCACCCTTGTTCTCAGTTCAGCGTTGCTCTGGCTGTAATTCCCAGCACGTGAGCTCCAGCCCTCAGGAGCTGCCTCTCTGGCAGGGCTTGCCTTGGCTGAGGAGCCGTGGTGGTTGTGCCCTGCCTGGGCCAGCCCCGGGGTTAGCTGAGGACGGCTGCTGAGGAGGGCGCTGGCTCTGCGCAGCCTCACACCCCTGCCCACGGCACATGGGAACAGGCAGGACGGTGTTGGAGGGAGCCTGGGATGGGTGCGTGTGCGTGCTAATGAGGCCCAGAGGTGCTGCCAGCCAGGCCTCCGCGAGGGCACTTCGCACATGAGTGCACCAAGAATGCGCCAGCTATTCAACGGTAATAAGTTTTTATAAGCACACGTTTCTGACCATGTCAAATTTTGTACCCATTCAGCTGCTAAAATCCGTGGAATTTGACACTGGGGAAACAATCACATTTGAGAAGAGCTTGTACAAAGGGGAGCTCACATTGCTTCCCAGCTAGAGCCTGAGCAGTTGATTGGCTTTTCTAACACAATATCACACATTTATTCCTTAAGCAAGATTAAAACTTTAGAAGAAGAAAGATTAGTCAGCAAGATTAGAATAGAAAACATTCTTAGAGAGTTATATTTTCCACAAAGAATCATATGCTCGTCACAACTGAAAAAGTTAAAGGACAGTTTTTTCTTCCAGAGTTTTGGATAGCAGAGGTCTACAAACACACAAATGGGGGCTAGTCCATTTTCAGCTCAGAAATCCCATTATTTTCTCTAATATTACATATGCGGGTAAAGTAAAACATGCTCAAGGGTGTGATTAAGATGAGCAAACAGGAAAGAATCGTGTTCCTAGAAGTCTTCTTGTCCCAATACCCAGACAACAGCAGCAGATGCTAATGTGCCCAAGGGGTTTTCACACCGAAATGAGGGGAATGTGATGTCTTCTCCACTAGAAAAAAAAACAGAATCTAAATCATGGAAAGTCACTGGTGAGAGAGACTCAGTAAGCATCAAGGAGTGACAGCCATCACCACTGCACTAGCAACAAGGTGTCATACTTGTTAAAGACAAAGAAGGCTCTTAGGTAGGCTCTCTTTTGATTCTTGGATGAAGTGGTGAAGTACAGGAGGTAAAATCTTATTTCCCACACTGCTGGTCTGATATCAGTTTACCACAATAACTGCTCTCTGGAAAAATAAACATTAGCTCAGCAGAAGGCAAACTGCAAAACACAAAGAGATGGAATATTACGGAAATGGTGAGCAGTCACTTGAGCTTGCACAGGAGCACTTAACTTTCTCACTCCAAGGGCTCAAGCGAGGTGAGAGGAGTTCCTGGGACTCATTAACCACAGATCCATTGTTCATTGGAAGCTTTTGCAGTGGGGTGATCAATACTTCAAAACCTGTGTGGGAACCGACAGGAGATTAGGAACAAATAATAAAAGTTTACAGGCCAGTTTACAGGCCTGATCCTTCCTGCGCTGTGGCTTTGAGCAGTTTAATTCCTGGGCAGTGAGGAAAAGCAATGTGGTTCAAGAGAAGGGACCCTGCAGCAGAACCAAGGAGCTGCTGCTTACAATCCAGTCCTACCTTGGACCCTCACTTGTGCCCTCTTTTACCTAAATTCTGCTTTGGGTCTGTTTGAGGTCTTCCTGCTGGCACACAGGAGATGGAAGACAAGAGCAGACATATAACACAGTCTTAGTTGTAGGTGATGGGCCATGAGAATAAGATGGACACAAAGGGCTTTTTAGGATGTTGCAGAACAAGGGCTTTGAAGAAATACCCTTGAGTGCCACTGTGAGGGGTGTGATGAACTGTCAGGGTGGGAATCTGCTCTTGGAATTGTCCTATGGTAAACCTGGAAAGAGTGAGTGAGGTGTCAGCAGTGTTTCTCCTGCTGTGCCCTGAGGTAACTGAAGCAGAATTTGGTTCTGGCTATTTAAGTGTGATGGATGAGCATTATTATCTGCCTGGAGAAATGGAGACACGACAGCAAAGTCATCCAAGGACAGCCCTTGGGAGCTGGCCAATATCCCAAATCTGTGCTATGGCATCAAAGAACAACGTTTTTTGGCTGTGCTGCTTCTCTCCCAGCAGCAGGGGAAATAACCTCTCTCCTGCCCTGATAATCCCTCACACCTCCCCTGCTTTTTCCAAGCCACAGCTGAATTTGGAATTAGCTACTGATGGGAGAAAGAGACATGAGTGCTGTGCCTGAGCTAAGGAGAGGGGACCTTTCATAGGACAGAGTGGCCAGGCCTTAGGAAATAAATTATGATGGCCTTTTTATTTGAGTTCTGAAGAAAAACTTGTATGATGCTGAAGAGCCATGGGACTTCTTTCTTCAATCCTGGTTCAATATTGCCTTCTCCATTATTCCCAAGAAAGCTCCCTGATTCATCAAAATCACCAGATATAATGCATGGAGCAATGATTTCCAGAGGCCTGCGCTTTAGCTGATGTAAATAAAAATGTTTGTCATACTGGAGAAACACCAGGATCTCAGCTGAGAAATTGCCCTGTGTTTTTCTTTCACTGGAATGAATAATGTGTCCCTAAGGTACAAAACAAGATACTTAGGCATGTTGCTCTGTCACGAGGAAAAGACTCAGGAATGCAGGTAGGCAGGGTTAGGCATAAAGCTCAGGCACAGTGTTCAGCATCTTGGAACACATGTGTTTCCACAATAGGAAAATCTGCATAATGAAGGATAACAGACAAGGATATTTTGGGGAGCTTGACTCTACATATTTCATGGCTTTCATTCCCTGCATGCAATGAACTGTCTGCATTTAGTGAATCCTGTGCCCAACTTCTAAACCTTCTGCTGAGGTAATGGAACTAGACAATGCCAGACCACTAGATAGTAAAACTTGGTCTGTGTTTTTGGACTGATAAGTGAAATGTTGTGTTAACTGCTTTAATGCATTTTCCTATCACATTGTGTTATCTGTATGCATTTATTAGTCATTGTCAATCAAATAGTTAAATTCTGGTTTCAAAAATAGTATTTTAAAATCTGCAAAGAATTGTATTGATGTGTCACTCTTCAGTACTTAACTCCAAATGGATTTCCCTTGTGTGCATTTGGGGACCTGGGCTTTTATACATTGATTTCTTCTCTGTACTTCCTGAATGAAATAAGCTTTTATGGGCCTATGAGGTACAAGCAGACACCTAAAACATTGTGAGCGTTTCAGTGAAAGCCCTTGTTGGAAACAGTATTTTTTAAACCAAAGCACAGGGCTGCAGTTTTGCCAGTGTATTACTTTTTTTATTGGGCTAGGGAGAAGCCATATTTGGAGTTGCACTAAACCTGCAGGTTTTCTGGCTGTGTTTCAGTCTGCCTTCCAGTCAAACAGGCATTTGTCTCCCAGTTCCAGAAATGTTACTATGATGATGATGATGTGTGAAATGGAAACAAGACAATTAGCGTTTCAGGCATGCCAAGCTGGCACTGGAACCACCTTACCTGAATTCCAAGGGAACAAATCTGACGTGGAGCCCATTCAGTGTAAACAGCAGTCTCAAAAGAGCAGCACGCCTTTATTTTCTGATCACAGTGTGTTAATGACTGCTTGTTAGTCCCAAGGTGTTCTCTCCTTCCCCACATCCACTCCTTTGGAAAAAGGAATGGAGTTTGCCCTTATTACTCAGATTAAGAGTTTTGACCCTGAAGTGATGAAGCATATGCTGTGAGCTGTTACAGCTTCATTGGCAAGTGACAGGGCAAAATTGTTCAGGGACTGTGAGCACAGGAATGGATGATAAGAGCCTTTTCATTTATTAATCACTTCAATTCACATCTAAAACTCAGCCAGCTGAAAAATAACCAGCTCTGGAAAATGGGCATGTAGAGTGCAACATGGTCAGCTCATAGCTCGATCATGATATCCGTGTTTTACTACTTGTGCTTTGGGAGGCTGTGCCAGAATTAATGACTCTGGACAATGCCGAGAAAGTGTTCATTATATGTGGAAGTTTATTAAATTAATATTAAATTGCTGGGATGCTGCCAATCTCATGTTTTAAACAGATTATTAAGTGTTTTCAGTTTAACTACAAAAAATACATCACCAGTAGCTGGATGCTGAAGGGAAAAGATTAAACTGAAGGTAGGATTTTTATTTTTAATTTTTTTTCCCCAAAAAGGGAAAAGTTTCATATTGGTTTATGCAGGAATTAATTATTCATTAACCTATGTTATCATCCTGAATGTTCACACATTTAACACATTTCTTAGCTGAATTCTAGAAGTCTTCCAAGATTTACATCCCCTGTAGTCCATGGAGATGGAGGTGGCAATAGATACCTTGGATAGCTGGGTTAGCTGATGCTGGGAAGCTTGTAAACTCCCACAGCCTTGGAGGAGAAGAATGGTCACGGTTACAGACACCCATCAGCCACGCACAGCTGTCCTTGCACCAGGGTTACCCTTGCTGCTACTTGGAGAGGAGGGAGAAGGAGAGGATTTAAAACATTTTCGTTCATTAAAGTATGACAAAAGACCTTATTCTGCCCAGGCATGCAGCCCACAAAGCTGTTTAGGGCCTGAAAGAATCAATTGAGGCGATCCAGAGGCAGCAGGACAAAAGACCTCGGGCAGTGTAATTAGCTAAGTACTGCATGCTGCTCCTTCAGTCCCCTCTCAGTTAATCAGTCAGGACAGGGATGGCTGGGTGGAAAACATCGCTGAGATCAGGCACCGGCCACAATCACCTGGGATCCTCTGAAAGCCATGGGTGGCTTCTGGGGTTTATACATTTTATCCATGATCGAAACCAGCTTCCCCACAGATGGACATCCGGACTTAGCAGTTCTTGCAACAAATGATGACAATGCCAGTGGCAAGTAGAGAGGAGGGACTCCATCCCTGTGTTGCACACTGTTTAGCTCTGAACACTAACACCAGCACAGAGTTACATCTGCAATTCAATAGGGATCTCTAGGGTCCAACAGGAACAGTCAAGAGACCACCACAATCGCTGTGCTGTTCTCATACTCGGTATTTTGGCTCTCCGTGCAATGAAGGCATTAATCCTGACCTCAGTAAGGGCCAGAATGCAGGAAAGAATCAAACTGCTCAGGCTTTGTTCAAATCTGGGGGTCTGTCCTGTCAGCAAAAGGGAGATTCAACTAGAAGAGTCAGCTGGCTCTGCTCCTAATTCAGCTTGAGGAGCAGATGCTGGGATTTTACTGGAACTGGTGCTCTTTGCAGCTTTTCAAAGGGCCAGCACTGTACATTTTTAATTATTATGTTGGCAAGGGTGAGAGCAAACAGCAGTGGTTCAATATTAGTGTTCCCCAAAGTCTCTGCTGGGACAGCTGGAAACTCAACACTTGCAGCCTCAGGGTTTGTTGTCCCATTTCCCTGTGCTTTTGTTCTTCTCCTGACAGGGCCTTTGAATGTGAGCTGGTCTTCAAAGCTCATCCAAGCTTTTCACAAGCTCAACACAGTCTGCTTTGATACAGACACAGCAGTGCTTGGTTTTCACCAACTCACGGAAAGACACTTCCTCAGAGAGAAATGGAATCTTTAAAACTTTGGAAGCCTGGAGGAAGGGTTGCTGCTGGCCATCTGTAGCCATAGCAAAGGAAATATCCCTTCCAAGGCCTCTTGCAGAGGGATTTTTTTTTCCCCTGAAAAATCCTTCTGTGTTGTGATAATGAGTGACAGGGACCCCAGGCAGGTGCACAGGAGCACTCTTTTTTGCCAAAACCCAGCCTTTTTAAGCAGTTAGCCAGTTATCGGTTTACACAGCTTTAAGGCACAACAAGCCCAAGCCAACCAACCACCATAACCACGACGTGCACATGTGGCAGTCACATCTCTGATGTCTCTCACATCTCTCTATTCCAGCTAAGTCACTCTCCCACGGTTCCCTTCTCCTCAGCCTAAGTAACAGGCTGGAGCCATGTTACAAAAGGCCTTCCCTTTATACAGCCTTACCTATCGGGAACACTTCGGTATAGGCTTCATCCAAACCCCATGAAATGGAAAAGGCATAGAATGAATTTAGCAATGTGTGGTCAAGTCCCTGGAAGGATATTAATCAAACTAATTCCAAACAGAGCAGTGTCTGCCACAGTATTTCTGCTTTGAGGTTTCCAGTGTACTTTTTGTTCTTTCCTCTTGGAACTTTTATGCAATCTTCAAGTTTGCTGCAGCTTGTTTGTCTCAGAGCTGTTGTTGCAAAATTGTTTGCCAGATAGGACATTGTCATCATTCACAGGACCTATTTTTAAAATCTGTCAAGATTCCTTAAGTGAGAATGTGATCCAGGAGAACTGTACATCCCAGGGATGCTGCAGAGCAAGTTGGAGCTGAAACAATTGACCACATTCACTGAAGTGGCAGGGAGACCATAGGGAAACAGTGTAGTTACCTTCACTGGAATTTGGCCAGCGTCCCAGCTACCACTAATGCCTCTGCTCTTACAGGAATGTCCTGGGATTTTCATTAATGTATAATTCAGCTTATAAAAACATGTGCCTGCTGCCTTATCCCCTGGAGCTACAGCAATTAAAGAAATGCCGTTTAGACTCTGTGTAGTGGCTGGCTTTAGCAGGCACATTCTCTTCCTTTCTAGTTATTCCTGCTGCTCTCCTTCCTCCTCCCACCCTGGGATGCAAGGGTAAAGTTTCTAGTGCATTGTGTAAACAGTGTGAAGCAGGAATATGATTTTTCAATGCTTAGGGTTGAAGCTAAGTAAACGGGAAAGGCTGTTCGCTGTATCCACTGTTTGGATATGAAGGGTTGGATATGAAGGGCTCCTTGTACCTGGTTTCATCATCACCACATGTCTGTGACAATAACTCCAGAACCTAGCACTACATGCAAGAAGAGAGGAGGCCAGCAAGCCAAATGACTTCATAATGCAGCAGTTAGGGCTCATTTTGTCTCAGATATAAAACTGGAGTATGGAATCTTTGTAATCCATTTCTTTCCTGACATAGAGGGCCTTTCACTTCTGAGAGCTGAACACATTGCTCTTGTTAGTGGGAATCTCAAAGCTGTTTGTCCTGTCAGTTTATTTTCAATGACATTTCTGGAAATAGAAGAGCAGAAAAAAAAATATATGGAGTGAACTGTGAGAAACAAGGAAAAGGAGCCAAGCAGAGGAAAAGGCAGGAAGGGAATGTGTGTGTTCAATTTGTGTTTGCAATGCTTTTGTGAGACTTGTCCCTGGCACAAAATGGTAAAACAACAATTCAAAACCCTTTCTTGAGTAAAGCATTTACATGTCATCCTGGAGATGCAGGGCAAGGTGTAAATCCAAAGCACACAGGAAGGAGGAAGACAGTGGGCAATGTTCCTGGTGTTTTCACAGGTCTGTTTACCTCATCCATCTCCGTGGCACCTGACAGCTCTGGAAACTTGGATCTGCCTCAACCTGAACTGCATCTGAGTTCATCTGTGTGTCTACTGCAGCTAAAAGTAGTTTTGCCAAAAAGTGTTTGGCTTGGTAAATGAATGAGCTTGGCAATGCAAGTATAAATTCCCCATCCTAAAATGTCTGGATAAGACAGTTCCAAGCAGGATGTGGCTACTTCAGAGCATTCAGGCAAAGAGAGGGATAGGTGCTGTGTGTGACTGTGAGAGTGGCTTTAGAGAGCACCTGTCCCTGTCACCCACATCTGAAGGGATTGTTTTAAAGGCAGAAGAGAACAAATGTCTTTTTTCTCACACCCCGGCACTTTTTTGCACGATTATGTCCATATCTGCAGTATAAAATTAACAAGAAAATTCCCGGAATGCTATGAAATGCCTTGTTAATCACTAGCTAAGCCTGCCCTTATCATCTTAGTTTTCTAATTGCTCCAGCATTTTCCTGAGCCGGTGAAAAATCCTTCCGTGCAGTTTAAAGACATTTTTGCTGACATGTGGACAGGGAATTTCAGGGGCTTTTGGGCAGTAGTTCAAGAATTGACACAGATCATGAACAAAATTAATTCAGTGCTTATTAACATGAATGTTAAATAATTTTTAGCAGCATAAGGTGCTTTCAGGACAAACTCATAGGGAATGTAGTCTGAGCCACCAGATGAATGATACTATCAGGAAAAAGAGACCTCAGAGACCAAGTCTGGTAGAGTGGCAACATTGAAAGATATCAGCCAGACAAACTGAAAGGGTAAAGACACTCCTTTCTTCTCATTTTGTATATAGACAGAGGACTGCAGCATTTCCTGTTGAGTCTGCCTGAGTTTTCAGAATTTAAATTGAGGAATAAGGTAAATGCCACTTCTTATATTTTTGCTTTCCCACACAATAAAATTTATTCAAGCATCCGCCTTTGAACCTTTCAGACATTTTCTGTGGCTTAAGTGCAGCGCTGCTCTATTTTCGCAACACCACTAATAACTGAAAAATTATTTCCACTGAAAAATGAGTTCCATGGAAAAGCGATTGTCCCCTGATTGTGGAGCAGCCGCGGGGTGGCAGCAGAGGACAGAGATAGTGGCTGCAGGGACGAAGCGGCCGGGGCTGGGTATCTCCCTCGTAGGAAGATCCTACATACTGCTCCATCTCTCTCCTGCTCTCAGGAAAACCAGGAAGCACTTCAAGACACGCACACGGCCAGAGCAAGAACAGGCGCTTCAGTTCCCGTGCTCTTTTCCATTTGGACAGCCTGCAACACAGAAATGCTCATTTTATAAAACTAGCTGCTGCACTTGGATTTGTGGAGCTGACCATCCCTGAAGATCTCAGAGGATGAGTCTTCCTTGGAGACAGAAGAAATTGGGAAGAAGTTGGCAGACAGAAGGGGTGACAAGCTGATCTGTGGGCAAGGAAAAGGAATCTCCTGGGCTGTGAGCCTGGCATCTTTCATGGACACTAAATTCATTTGAGAAGACTCTAATAATTACAGAAGGCTGTAAAGAAAGGGTTTGCCAAGAGTGATGTGATGACAATGGCTTGGACCGTGAAATTCCTCTTTTGTCCCGGCACCGTCGCTCTGAGCCGTGCGCTGTTGCCATCCATTCTCTGCTCCGAGGGGAGCTCTGGCTGTGGCATTGTGCAGGGTGTGTGACCTGGCACTGAGTCAAGACGCTGGGGTGAGCCGGCCTAGCTCCTTCTGGAAAGTCTGCTAGCTTTTCCTTCTCATCCTAGGGATGCCAGCGGTACTCTCCCGCCCTGAAGGACACCTCTCTGAATGCTGAACTGAGTTTTATTTGCTGTCGGCTGTTCTAAGCTTTGATCTTCAAAGAGTGATTAAAAATTTTGATGTCTGATTCTCATTAAAATGAGAGGGAAGTGCATCTAAGTGCATCTAAATCCCTTCAGCAGCTATTGAATCCTGGCAAGAGCTCTAGTCACTTCATCAAGTATCATCTGTTTTTATTTCCTCTCTGATATAGACTATTTAATGGTTAATGGTTTGTATTACTGGGCTCAGAGAGGAAAAAGAGCATGATCAAGAAGGGAAAAAGGTAAAAAGGGAAATGATAGCATCATGAGGGAGAGGATAAGAGCAGCAAACAGGAGAATTAAAGCTGTGGAGACAAGTGGAAAACCAGAAATAATGATGGAAGGATATCCAAGAGCACTTCCTCGTGGTTGTAGGCAAGGGAACATTGCTGTGAGAGAAAATGCCCCAGTGCTGGGGATGTGGATGGAATATTAAAGGTGGGGAGTCTAGTTTGGCATCAGTGCAGCGTGACCTCAGTCAGAGCAGGGAGTGTGGCTCCAGAACTGCTGTGTGGTGCTTTCTGTGACCCTGGAAATGTTACATAAACACAGCTCCTGTTTTTAGTCCTCTCTAAGTTAGGAACAATACTTCCTGCTGTCTGCCCATGGTGTTGAAAGGTCAAATTAGCTAATGGAAGGAAAAGTTCTTGACAATGATTACTGCTGTTTTCATTACTATCATTATTGCTATTTATAATAGGTATAATGGAAGTGTTAATATGGGGGAAGGAAAATAGGGGAAAGAGAAGTGGCAAACATCAAAAGCAGTAATGGCCATGCTGGGGCCAAGGATCTGTCTACAGGAAAGGGGAAAGGTAAGTACTACATTTTCCAGTAGCCAGAAAATCCCATAGCCTTAAATTCACCTAATTTATGGAATTACCTGATTACAGGGTGGATTTTCTTGACATTTCTGCTTTGAATTCATGTGAGCAATATGCCAAGGCAGGAAGTTCACTGCCTAATCATGTGATGAAAAAAGCCCTCGACAACCATACTTTGAGAGCTGCTGATTGTCTCCTTTCTCCTCCAAACTGATTCCAGGTGTGCGCATCTCAGCCGTATTTTCTTACCTGGGAATATTTTCCAGTTAGCCCAAAATGAGACAATGCCAAAAAAGTCTCCTGACAGTTGGTCACCCTGTCAAACCTCAGAGGTTACAGCAATATAGGTCATAAAAGCAAATATTAAAAAAGTAATACAAAAGTCTAGGAAAACTTGTTAAACATCCTGTAGAGAAGGACACATTGCCATTTGTGCCTTGATTTTAGAACAACCAGGAGATTAAAGCAGTGACTGAATTTCCTTCTATAGCTGTTCCTGTGACGCTAGGGTTGGCTTTCCCAAACCTTGAAAAGTTGTCCTTGGAGTAGGGAACAAATACAATTTTGCAGACACATTTCCAACTGGTCTGCTTTCCTAGATGCCAGGAGGAGGGGACGGCAGGTACAGAAGGTTGTGCAGTACACAGCAAAGGAATCTGCCAACAGCAAAAAGTAATGACATGCTCCTATACTGATCCATTTGCACTCAGTGCCAAAGGGGGCATTTTTGAGGCGGGCCAATTCTTGCACCTTCAGCCTTTTTGTGAGAGCATCCCATAGTTTGAGGGATACACTGCAACCACCAAGGGCTGTTTGGGGATGGTGTGTGTGCCCTGTACAAGTGTATGTGGGAAGGATTAAGGAACAACTAATGCCACTGACTGCATATCCTAAGATTCATAGGGTTCAGGCAGTCCCTGAATAGCACCTTACCTCAGTTTTAGTAATTTCAGCTGCTTCCACAGCCCCATCTCCATTTTTGAGGGATGCGTGGCACTGAGTGAGGAACACTGAGTGCCATGGACTCCATAGCTGTGAGGCAGTGCTCTCTCCTGTGCTGGGTGGGTTTGATAGCCTCTTGCCTAGGCTGTAATGATCTCACTGTCAAAATGCTGTAGGAACTGGGTTTTTAATTACTGAACCCTTGTGAGAAATGTGACTGTGAGGTTGGAGGCAGGATGGCAAAGCAGGGTGAGAAAAAGGAATCCTTGGGTGTGTTTGGGGCAGAGCAGAAGACCTTTCCAGCAGACTCTTTGGCAAACAGCTATTTTTAACTCTCCCTTTGCAAAGCAAATATTAACTCTCAGCCATGTGCAGGTTTTGTGTGCTCTGGAGAGGGCGAGCTATATCAGCTACAACAGAGGAACAGGGAATGAGTTCTTGTAGCCCCTTGAGCTGATATCAGCCGATAATCACCGCAGACCAAACAGGATCAAGTTAATGTGCTCCAGGCCCCAATATTTGTGTCACCTGGTGCTATACCCTCTGTGGCATGCTTGGAATGGATTGTTTGCAAAAACCAAACAGTGAGCAGAGAAGTAAGGCTCTCTGATTCCCAGGAGCACAGGCAGGGTGTGTTCTGCAGGCTGTGATTGGAGCTGGAAGCAGGAAGCAGAGGAAGAACAGGACAAAATGGTCCCTCAAAGGGCAAGCACTGCTCTGCACCTGCGCTGGCATCGCTGTTCTGCAGCTGACCTGGGGGCACCTCAGTCCTTCCTTGCCTTGCCTGGTTGCTGAGGGCTGTAAGCAACAGGAAGGAAAGGCAGGAAGAGGCATTGGTGATGGATTTATGCTGGCTGAGAACCAGCTGGCTTTGCCCTGTCCTGCAGCTGCTCTTCTCCCTGCGCGGAGGTCAGTTGTTGCCCATATGTTGCCAGTGTGTAGCTGAGAGCTGATTTTTGTGCTGCTCTCTGCTTGCTTATCACAGCCTTTCCACATCTGTTTTCCATCTCTCTGTTTGTCAAACCTGCCCATTGATTCTGGAGGACAGGAACTGTCCATGATGAGGTGTTTGTACCAAGCCTCTAAAAGCAGGACCTGATACGGCTCGGGGTGCTACCCACAGCAAACACAGATTAGTTCCTTGTCTTGTATATATGAAGACGGGTGGAGAAAATTTATTGTTAGTTTTGCCTCTTGCTAAAGAAAAGATCCTGGATGCTTCTTGAAGGCCTGAATCAAAGCTGCATCACAGGCACATCTTTCTTTGTGCATTAGTTGAAAGAAGACTTGATTTTCCCTGCCCCTTCCTCTTTTAAATGTAGAAATCTCTGTGGGAGCCCAACAGTTTTGTGCTTAAGAAGGTGGAAAATTATCTTAAGAGCTAAGCCTTCTTTCCTCCACTGGCTTAGGAATTTGGAGTCACCAAGAGGAGTCAGACGCAAACTCATCCAGGCATGTCTCCTTATCTCTTGGAGCCGAAGCCAGCAATCTGTTTTCCATTCACTTCTTGCCACTTTTTGCTGAGGGGCTGGCTGCTGAGATTAACCTTGCTCCCAGGACAGGAAACAATCACGCAGGAAATGGAAAAGTGTGGAAGTGTTGGAGCCTGCAGGGCAGTCCTAGGAATGACCTTGAATCGTCGCCACTTGTCAGTAACTTGCATCCGTCCCGCACGGATCCCACTGGCACATCTGCAGCTGGATCGCAGCTTTGGTGCCCACAGTCACTGCCCTCACATCCTGGGTGTTCATTAACATGTTCAAGATGGGTGGGGGAGAAAATGCCTTCTTTTGCCTGTGTTAAAGAACAGATTTACTTTAAAGTATTGGAAGGTTTTCAGATCACTGCTAACCCTTCAAAACTGTGGAATTTTACTTGTTCTTCCACTGAATAAAGTTCAGCCTCTTAAGGTAAAGTAATTCAATATGAATCTTGTATGACTACCTAGAATAAGTTAGTCTGCACAATACTATGCTTTGCACTTGGGAGCAGAAATGTTATTGTAGAACAATGCAGAACACTATGGGAAAAAATGCCTTCCTTGCTTAGCTGCAGCATAAAACAATAACTAATCTGGGAACTCTTTCCTTAGCTTGGAGTAAATGGCAATAGCTGAGTTCTCTCCAGATGCATGTATGCACCAGGGATGGGGAAATCCAGCAGAGACATGGCTCCAGGGGGAGACCTTTGACTTAACTATTGCTTGATTGAATTGTTTTGACTGCTCTGTCATGCTGACACAGAGGCTGGGGACAATGGGGAGGAATTTCTGTCTGCTGCATGTCACTGCCCCCCAATTGTGACATGGCATTAAGGTTGAACGAGGGGAGCACCATATCCTCTGGAGACATTCAGCAGCTCTGCAACTTTGTTTTTAGGTTTGAGAACCATCTCTGAACTCCACAGGGGATTAAAAATCTCCAACACAAAGCCCACATCAATTCAGCAGCTCGAGTTTTCTGAACAAGCCAAAATATGTGTTCCCTGCTCTGTGCTGGGTGCAATGCACCACTGCTCTGGTGTGGCTCTGCTACACCTCGTAGTGGACAGGTAAACGAAACATCCCAGTCTTCCCAGTTTGAGGTTCCAGTCTGGGCACTGAAAAGTGACTAAAACCATGGCTGCTGAATTTCCAGTGAATACAGTCAGATTTTCTGGTTTGACCCTTTCCCTTGCATTGCACTGGTGCTAATGATCTTGTGAAGGGATGAACCTCAGGTTCAATGGAAACACATCTTTCCACTGTAAATAATGGAAATGGTTCCTGCAAAATACTTGAAAACAAGAGGTCTAAAGCAGAGAACATTTTTCTGTAATGCTGCTCCTGGGAAAGTCAGGGCCTCCTTGCATCAGAGAAAGCTCCCTCTCTCTATTCCTTCATGGGGCAAAATTTCTTCCTCTCTCACCCTGTCGATTCCTATAAAATCTTTTTCAGCAGCTCAGGAATTCTGAACAGCCACCTCCAGCAGTTCATATGTGATGCTTCTCTTCCCATGATTATAATACTTGACACGAAAAGGGCAGTAGTTTGCCATTGCAATTGCTGCTGCTTCCATCAACGCCCTGCTATGCTGGCTTGCTGTTTTTTCCAGGGCATCTCCAGGTTTCCCTCAGGAATTGTCCTAACCCCACTGCGTGGCTCTGCTCTCACATATGCAACTGCATCTTTGCTTGATTGCTCCTCTTTTTTGTTGAGAAACTCGAGCAAGTAAGTCTGCAGCTTAGGAATCACACATACCATTCATCATAGAAAGGACACAAAGATGGAATAATCCATCTTAAGAGCTGCAGAGAATTTGTCGTTACAAAAGCTCCTAGAAGAAAGGGAAGAGAGGGATAAATAAAGAAAACGTCTTTAAAATAATCAAGAAAGGCTCTCAGTTAGCCAATGTTCTCCAAACCTACAGTAACCATAGTGAGCCAAACAAAAGCCAGTAGTAGTTAAGTCTTATGTATCCTTGGTGATCTGCTTAAGCAACTTCTTGCTTTTACAGTAAGCCAAAAAAAAGGGGAACACATGGGTTTGAAGTCTCCTCCAGGATCTATTGAGTGACAAGAAGCCTCCCCTAATGCAAGAAAATGGTCTGGAATGTTCATGCAAAGCAGGACCAGGGGTGGCCTTTGGGATTTTCAGCAAAGGGCAGTGGGCATGGAAGGCTTTACTGCAGAAAAGACAGCAGCAGGACTGGAGTTTGCATCAGCCCAGGGAGACTGTGGAGGCCTTTTGAAGTGGGTGTGTTTTAGGAGAGGCCAGCTTGGCAGGGAGCTCCTTGTCCTCTTCTTCCAACAGAACCTGACAGAATCAGCTAGATGGGTTTGTGGTAAACAGGAGAAAGAAAGGTGTGTGGGACATGCTAGAATCACGGAAGTTTGATGGGATTTCACAAGAAGTAGGGACTATCCTGTGGATGGGTGGTGGGACACCCTCTGGAAAGGGATACTTTGCTGTTGCATGTTTCTAACTGACGTGGACTCTTCCCAGGGCCAGTGCCTGGGAGCTAGGGATTTGCAGAGACATCTGGAATAAGAGCCAAGATGTGGATCATCACCACCCACAGAGTGCTAATGTGTTAATTAGACAGGACAGAGCAAGGTAAAACAATTGTGTCCATTTCCAGGTGAGAAATTGAGGCGAGGAAAACACACACATAAAGACAAGAGTCTTTATGCTATTGACATGTTTTGCTGTACAGATGCTCCTGCTGATTTCAAGAAGGAGTTGTTGTCCCCTCCTGGCACTGCCTGGGCTCTGTTCACAGTACCTGTAGTAAGACCAGCCATTGAATCCAGCCCCAAACATTCAAAGCCAGACTGATTTTCAGGTATTCCTCCACCCCATACTTGCCAGAGTCACCTCTCACAATTTGACCTTGGCAGAGCAGTTGGCTTAGTTCAGCCAAAAGGAAAAAAAACTTCAGTCCCTGGCTGGCTCCTGGTGGCTCCTCCTGCTCCTGGTGGATGAGTGACAATCATAATACCCATAAGGTCTGCTGGCTGCATTTTACCTCATTTTTCTCAGCTTAAATAAACCAAAGAGGTCTTTCTGGCTATTGATTGGCCCCTTGCACTAGGTCCTGTAGCTTATGGCCATCACATTTTTGCCACAAATGATTATTGAGGGTGATTTTGCAATGCTGTGGCTGCTCCACATCCACACTGAATACAGACTGCATTGCTGGCTCTGCCTTGGCTGAGTGACAGCACTGAGATCCACTGGGGATTTAAGGAACAGTGGAAAACTCGCCTTCCCATTTCTGCTCACTCTGGATCTGGTGCATAGGGTGAGTCAGGCTGTTCAGAGCAGGGAACCATAGGCAGAAGTGGTCCCCATCTGGTGTTATTTGGCTGCTGTGGCCTGCATGGTGTGCACACATCTCCCATCCTCGACTCCAGACCTGCAGCACATCCCATCCTGGACTCTGTGCACCCTCGTGCAGTGAAGCAGGTGTTCATTTAAACAGGTTAGCTGCATGTTGAGCTTTGTTTGCTTTGTTGATAATTGTTACACTGTGACAGAGCTTTGTTCAGCTTTGTGCAGAGCTTTATAGTGCAGCTTGTTTTGTTTGAATCACTCAATCCTTCCCATGACATATCACCACTCCTTAAACACAAATATTTTCCGAGGCATACAAAGAGGGAGAACGGACATGGAGCATTTGAGCTTTGCTTTGAGAGACAGGGCCTTGTTTCTGGACTTTTGATGGAATCTTATTAATCTTTTTGCCTTTTTTGCTTCTCTGAGCAATAGTACCAATCACAGGCCTGTTGTGAATGTCTTCTTCCAGAAACTTTCAGGAATTTGTATCCAGGTAACCACAACCGGATAGATGATAGATGAGAATGCTAACAGGTTAGTAATAGACGAGAGAACTGTGCCAACAATAAAATGTAAGTCCACATCTCCATTTATATTCTCTCTAAGTCTGTAAGTAATACAGGTTTGATGCTGCCATCAAAAGCTTCCAAAGGCAGAATGTGGGCCTGGTTTTAGGTCTTGGACAGTTTAAGTACACAATTCACTTTAAGCCTCTGGCGTAACTTGCAGATGACTCTACTCATGCTAACAAACTTTTCTTTCAGGCATCCTTTACTCTGGTACTGTGGCTGGCTGCTTGGCCTTGCAGGCTGCAGTTTAAGAGCCCTTGGCATAGGGATAAGCTGGAATGCATCAGAATTTGAAGAAAGATTTCTTTCAGAGCAGTTAATAACATTATCAGCATTATCAGAAGGGTTTAGTCTTCCCTAAAGGTGTTTGATTTCACATTATTTATAAAGGTGAATATGGAAGAATCCAAATGTCCATTTTCACTGGAAAAGGAGAAAAAGAAAGGTCTAACCCATGTAGTTGCAAAGAGAACTTTAAAACAGTGTTCCTGTGAAGTGAAAAACCTCAAATATAAAATTACAATTGGAATTGTTAGATGATAAAGCACAGATTGTGTTGATTTTTTTAAGGTTAGGGTTCATCCAGGCACAAGTTAATACAAATGCTTCTGATGAGTATCACAGCTTTTGAAGTAGCTGGTATTTGTTACAAAACATATTTTTCCAAGCAAGGCTTTTCTCCAGTATACGTGCTGTAACATATAACAAAAACAATCAGAAAATCCCTTCTGTTGACTATATCACAAGTTAATCTAATGCCTAGTACCCCACTATTGTATTTCATTGAAATGATACCCACCTGCTCTGCTTTACAGCAGCAATAAACTGCAGCAATACTGCATTTTTCGTTTGTTATTTATTTATACTGGCAGCAAGGGCTAATGTTTCATCTCTCACCCTTCCTGGTAATTGTGATACCAGGCTCTTTATGGGAAGGCTCATTCCTGTGGTTTTATCCATTCTTAAGAAGAAAAGAAAAAACTCATTCATCAGTGGTATGACTTCCTGGTAAGATGAATGACAATGATTTTTACCTCCCTTTGTAGGGGGTTTGGAGAACTTATTGGCTGATGTTTGGGGAAGTCAGATTTTACATTTTAGAAGGTACCTGGGCTGGAATTCCTTGGTTTAGAGGAACAGACTGGCTTTGCCTGTGAGAAATCACCATTCAACACTGAAACTAATGCCCTGGTAAAAACCTGGGCAGTGTGTCTGCATGTGCTGAGTTACATGTCTGGGGCTCAATTACACACTGCTTGGCATGACTTGAAATAAAAGCACCTTCCAGAAGTATGTGTGCAATTTTGCTGCTCTGAAAATCTCACCCCTGCAAATAGCTACCCTTCCTGTCTGGATCTGACATGGAATCCAATCCAGACTCATCCCTTTGAGGCAGCAGAATGTCTGGGAAGGTGAGTGCCTAAAGGAAGCAGTTATACTTCTGCTCTGCCAGATCTTACACAGGAGTGTGGGTCCCGTGGCATCTGCTAACACAGGTCACAGCCTCTGTTGAGCAGGGACTGCCGGGTGCTTTGAAAAGCAGATTTTGTGGTGGCAAGTTTTGCAGTCAAAGTAATTATCATTGCACTTGGAGCTGGTGGGACTCCCGAGTCTCCTGGAACTCAGGATTTGCAGTGCCTAACCTGGCCCTCTGCTATGCAAGTGTATGCCTTTGGAGACAGATTGCATTAGTGCACAAGGGTGCAATTCAGAGATCCTGGGCCAGATTTTCTTGTCCTCTACCTTGTCACTGACTTCTTTCCAGACTTGGCGTATTTCTGCTGGCACACGGATCACTACACTTTGTACATGATGGGCCATACAAAACAGAGGGAAGTGCCCTAGGACTCTGCTTCTAGCCTTGCCACTATGTAGCCTGGAGCAGGCTGCTTACTTTCTCATAAAATTCAAATAATCATCTATTTTCTTTATATCCCTAGCTGAAAAACCCTACAGAGATGCTGCACTTCTTTAAGTACCTACACCTGAGTGCTCCTGCTTTGCTGCCGGCCAGTAAGAAAGAAGCTGTTGTTCATCAGGCATCTGGATCTCAAAGGGGAGCTTGAACAAAAAAAAATCACATCCAAGCTCTTCTAATCCTGGCTTTGCCCCTGGGCTGGTGCCTGGGTGCTCTTATCAAGAGGCCTTCCATGGCTGTTTTGCTGGCATTTACTGCTTCCAAATACCAAAGACTTTTCAGGCTTATTCTACATGTTAATCTAATGCAGAACTCATCTGGCTGCTGATTCCAAGCTCACATCTATATGAAACGTAGTGGTGGCAAGCATAGACCTTTGAGTGAGCTGGCTGGCAAAGGGAGACCAGGTTTTTTTATCCAAGAGCAGAGTTTGGGGCTGGTAGATCAATTCTTTCAACAGAAACATGCATTCAGCTCTGCAGGTAAAAGCCAAACTATGTCAGGCATGTCTCACCTTCTCCCCTCTCTCCTGTGCAGATCGAAGAAGGAGGGAAGGCAGATTCCCTGCCTTCCAAGCTGCAGGCTGGTGATGAAGTGGTGAACATCAACGAGGTGGAGCTGAGCAGCTCCAGGAGAGAGGCCATCTCCCTGGTGAAAGGCTCCTACAAGAAGCTGAAGCTTGTCGTCCGCAGGTAGGCAAGAGCCACAGTTATTCCCCACCTTCCTCCTGCCCCACAGGCCACCCAGCCATGCCCCTCACTTCTCCAGCTGGAGGCCTAATCTTAGCCCAAGCCTTGTTTTGAGCACACAGGCGTGAGCCCAAGGGCAAATGCTTGCTCTTTTCAGCCAATATTTCTAGCACTCCTTTGTCACTGATATGTCCAAGCATGTGAAACACCCAATTCTCTTGCACTGCTCCCCTGCCACATGACACTTCAGGATCCTTGTTCAGTGGTGATGGGCAGGCCCATCTTCCCCCCAAGTGCTTGGGGCTCCCTGCCAAAGGGTGACAGTTCTGTACATAGCTCTTGCCTCATTTGCTGCATGTTGTCACTGTTGCTGTGGTGGCAGAAAGATTTCCACTGGCCTCAGCAAGATTTGGAGCTGTTTGGTGTTCTGCAGGTGAGTGGTTGAAGATTTTGTATTGAAGATGTTTGCATCTGGAATTTGTGTTGTTTGATGTTTTAAAACCTTAATAGAAATGCTACCTCTGTATCTTTTGCTGCGGCCATGTCCAGTTTTTTTCTTAAGTGATAGCTGGTGTCACTTTATGGAGTGCTCTATCCTCAATCTCCACATTCAGCCAAAAAGGAATCTGGGTGAAGATCAGCACAGCTGGGGAGCTGTCATTAGTCAAGAAAAAGGTGTCATTTTGCATCAATAAATTGGAACAACTGAGGAACATCTGAGTGGTGATGCCTGAGCTGGGCAGGTATGACCAGCTCAGACACCCTCCTGCTCTCTGGGCTGTACTTAGTACTTTTGCTGACTCTATTCAGTTGTTTAACTAAAACGTCTTTAGATAACCTTATACCAAATTCTGAATATTCATATACAGAACTCTTACATGATTTGTGCACCCATTGGGAGAGGATTTGCAAAAGGAGTTCCTTGCAATTTGAGTGTTTTCCAAAAATACATGGTTTTTACTTTAAACCCATGTAGATTGTAATCCAACTGTACTGACTGAACAAAATGTTTAATTCAAGCTAATTCAGCAAAACTGTGGAAACGGAACCTGTTTGTTTTGTAATGCAATAGCTTCTCTGCATTTTTTATAATCCCAAGACTTTTCCACCTTTTTTTTTCTTCCCTCTTTAAAGAGGGAAAGAGTATGCAAGGGGTTTTGATGTTTTTCTGGTTTGGATTACTATAGTGAACCTGAAGAAAATTTGGTTGTGAGTCTTTCTTGCCTTCAGTCATCACCACTAGAAGGATCAAGCACATTAACTTTTAGAGGTATTACATTCACATACCATCCTTTTGCCAAGTCCTTTGAGTCCTTTGTGCACATTTAAAGCCCAGTGATAATCCATAAATTTAGAACTGGAAAATTGCAATTAAGAGCTAAGAGCCCAGCCTTCAGGTAATTTGACTCTGTCCCAGCTGACCCTGCAGTGCTGGCATGAAGGCAGCAAAAATCAGACTGATTCAGCTCCTGACTGCAGTGGGTCACAAGTTTTTTTGAATTCTCTCTATCACCAGAAACGGCCAGACTCAGCACACTGGCCAGGGTAGAAGAAGAGATTTTGTCTCCAGTTCTAGAGGGTAAGAAGGGATGACATAAGGATTCCAGAGGAAAGAGGTGCAGACCCCAGACAGAATGAGTTTAGCCATTAAGCCTGGTAAAGGCAGCACTAACCTGCTTCCCATCTGGGATCTGGTTTGGTTGGTTGGAGAAGATGATATTTGTAGTACTACGTTATCTGAAAATACATTATTTTAAAAATGCTTGTGATGCTGATTTTTGTAGATTCACCATAATGATTGAATTGAAATGGGTTAGGATTGCTTGCTGCAAGTACAGCAGTTTGAAAACTTCCTGACCTGTTTGTGACCTGAATTTTTTGTCAGTGCTCTCAGTATTCACAGCAACTCTCCTTTATGGAGTGACACAAACTCCCACAGACATGAACTTTACTCCTTAAAAGTCATATACAAACAACACCAAAGTCTGCTTGATGCATGTGCTTCTGGTTCTTTGCAGAGCATATTCCAGATTTTTGAAGGTTTAGCCGTTTGTTTTTCAAATGCAAACCTCAGAAGTTCCCCGTAATGGTGTGGTGGTGACACCAACCATCTCACCAGACAGAAAGCACACATTTTATTAATCAGATGTATTGCATCATAGCCAACATAGCATACTCAGATTGCTGTTTAATCTTGGTTTTTATTTCAGGACAAAGGTAAGCCTTTAGTACTTAAAGCATGCACCTCTCTGTGCGTTACTAAGCAAAAGTAGATGTTACAACACCTTGCAGGTCTGCAGACTGGCTGATGCAATGATGTGATACTTCCCTTGGAATGTCAGAACTGATGTCATCATCAGTCTTCATCAACTCAAGTTTGATTGATCAGTGTAATGGAGGGAAAAAGTGGGAATAGTTTCAATGAAGGGAATATGAAGGCAAAGTCAGGGAAAATTCAGGGTGAAAAGAAAGGCTAAATAAATAACAATAAGGGAAATTATCTGACTCATAAGGATATTTTTTATTAATAAATACCAGTGGTTTAAATTAAATTACCAGCACCAGAGTATTCCGTACATGAAGACCATAGTCTGCCTCTTGCTCCTGTGCAAATGTCCTTCTGTCTCTAGGGAGGAACTTGCAGGAGGAGAGACATGAAACTCTGAATTTATACAGTTTATGCTTTCTTGCTCACAGACTTATAGTAGGGCAGAGGCAGAGAATGACCTAATGAGCCCCAGTGTTAATTAAATCCTGTGCCTATTCTGTAAGAGGATCCTTTTTAGCTGCATCTTGTTTGTCTCATTCCCCGCTCAGAAGCCCTCTGTGAGTTTTCATATGTTCATTTTTCTCTGCTTCTTTAACAGGGCTACTCACATCACCCTTGTTTCAAAGGCTGTTCCTAAAGCCAGGTCCTGCCTCTCTGCCCATTCCTCCCTTGTTTTGCCCATTCATTTCCAGGACAATGGACTCAGATATGAGTGTGTTTGCTCACTCCTGTACACCTCAGGCCTACAACTGGTGTGCTCTGAGGGACCTTGCTGACACTCACACTCCATTGTGCCATGACCAGAACCAGCTGGAGCAGGAGCTGCTCTGCAGCCCAGGGAATGACTCAGTGTGTCTGAATCACTGCTGGCGACAAGTGTCTCTCACCCTGGGTATGAGCCCAGCCAGTTTCATCAGGCCTGAGGAATTCACAGGCTGATGCTGGGGAGGTCGCTTTGCTCAGGGTTTGCCCATTTGGAACAGTCGATGTGAATCACAATGGGAAACTGGAGAGACCAGTTTGTTGGATTTTGTAGTGGGAAGCTGGCCTACTGTCCTCAGCACACTGCCTTTCAGAGGTTTTGATACTGAGTTGATCTTTAACCAGATGGAGGAAAAGCTGTTTGAAAACTACAGCTACAAAAGAAGGAAGACTTAGCTGGTTTATTGTGAAATACATTTTCTTCAACCTGTTGGTGGTTTTTTTTCCTGTCGCTTCCTCTCCAACTGCAGTATCCAAGCAGAGTTGGATGCATTTTAAAAAAGACCCTTTTCAGTGGTATCAGTCTAATCTAATTGTGTTGTGCATGCCTTCATCAGTTGAAGATAAGGCTCAAACCATGGGCATGGCCTTGTGTGCTTTACAGCCCCCACAGTGGCCTGGAGCAGTTGCCAAAAATAGGCTTTTGCACAGGTCAGTGGGCAGGAATGGCTGCGGGAGCATCACACTGTTTACACGGCTGGACATGCAGCGTGTCCTTAACAGCAGCAATTAGGGCAGCCAGGCGTGGTGGCACACGGAGCTGTGCCACCAAGGGGACCCGCGGCAGCAGGGGACGAGTCCCACCCTCCCTTCCCAGCACTAACACTGCCCGAGGCAAGGCTCCCGGGCCGCTCCTCAGCATTGCGGGTGCAGGGCGGGCAGAAGGCACAGCGCTTCGAGTCGTTCTTGTTGCAGGGACAGTGCGCTGTGGAGGGATCCGGCCTCAGGCTGGGTTAATTAATGCAAAGCTCTACTAAAATTTGCTGGTGGAACAGCAACGAAAAATGTTCTGCAGAGAATTACCAGGGTTTTAGGCCCTTGCTCTGCCCATACCAATGTGCAAGGGCCCTGCAGATCTCTTCCAGGGTGCTGTTTTCAGGGCTCAGGCCAGCACAGATTGGGATGTGAGGGCCTCTTGATGGTGACACTTGTGATTGCAGAGCCAGCAAGATTGGACAAAGCATGAATCTCAAACTAGCTGTGACTTATAGCAAAACTGCTTACTCCAAGATGCACTTGTGTGCTCTTACCATGTGTCCAGTCATTCTGACACCAGCGACTGCAAGAAGCCTGTTCAAGTATTATTTATCTGGTATACACAATAATCTAGCAAAGATCAGTATTCAAGGTGGTTGATTTTCTGGTTTTGGTGTAGTGGTTTGTGTCTGTCTCAGTGCCTGCAAGTCTTTTCCTTCTCAAAGAACCTCAGACTAAGAATACAAGTCTAACAAAGGAGGAGTGGGGATAGAAAACATCCTTCTTTTCCTGTTGTGCTAAAAAAACTGTACAAAAAGAAAGGATTAAGCTTATCCTTGGCTATGACCATAACCTGCATGTTTGTTTTCACGCTTCCCTATAGATTCCCTGCATCACTTGGGTTATTTGGGTTATTCTCTTGGTATATCCCTGTTCCTGTGCCGCCTTGCCTGAACAATGAGACGTAGGGGAGATTCTGGGAGCGAGAAGGTGCTGGGTTGAGTGGGCCTCCTGGGGCCAGTGCTGTGTTTTCAGACAGGTCTGGTTCTAATCAACTCATTTAAACACCTCAGTGGTAAGATCAGGAATTAAACCCAGACATCCTGAATACTTGCACTTATGCCATAGCTACAGAGTTGTTCTTTGTTTGGCAGCAAATTACTATGGGAAAAAATAAAGGAGAAAAGTCTTCTACTCCACCTGATAAATGACGCTGTGGAGGTGTTGAAGGGTGAGAGGAAGATGTCAGTACAGCTGACATCTGCAGCTCAGAGCTGATTCAAGCCCATGGAAATCAGTGGAAAGATTCCCACAGACTCCAAAAGGCTTTGGCTCAAACCCTCGTTGAGCAGTGATTTCCCTCATTGACCAGGAGAAAATGGGCTGTTCCTGGAGAGAGGGGAAGCTGCTGGCATTTTTACAAAAAGACAAGTGCCAACACAATTCTTCAAAGGAGTCTGTCGACTAATCCTTTCCTCTTATGACACTAATGTAATTTTGTACCGTATTTGAGAGTGTGCCAAAAAATTGCATCGAATAAATCCAAGTTTTGTGAATGAAATTAATTAGAATTGGCGTTGGCCCACACCCCTCTCTGCAGCAGTGCAGGAGCGCCTTCCCAAAGAGCTGCTCTGTGGTGTTGGGTTTTGTTCAGTGGTGATGACTGGGGGAACAGCAGAAAGGAAGGCTTCATGCACATGGAATGTTTAAGACTGACAGCTTAGAGGCCAAAGCTGGCATTCGAGGGCTGGCAGGGTGGTCTTTGTCTAGCACTGTTTTATGTTTGTCGTGAGCTCCTCCTCAGCTTTCCAGCGTGCCCCTGCTCATATCTGCTTGTGTCTCAGCTCTTTTAAAGTGCATCTTTTAAACACTAAAAAAATGAGCCTTTGGTTGGAGTCTGCAGCTCCTCACTTGATGCCAACGGGTGTGACCAGCCAAAGCCCACCAGGGGCCTCACCCACTGTTTGGATGGGATTTCCAAGGCCTGTACACCCTGTGCCCAGTTAAGGAAAGGCCTTAAAATTTCCTTTTGTCTTAGGTCAAACTGGTCAGTCTTTCATATCTCAAGCATCAGTATTTTCATAGAGGAGTTTTCCATGCATTCATCAAAATGTTTGCAGTTCCTGTCTTGTTAGGAAGGGACAGACAGCTGAGAGGTGAACAGAATTTAATTTTTAAATCACTGGCAAATCCTTACTGTCTAGGATCTAATTAGCTACAGCTCAGGACTGACAGGCTTTTAGGAAATTTACCACAGGGAGTAATGAATGTGAGGAAGATCTAGATACAATTTTTGAATAAAAGAAACTTTAAAGTTACTGATAGAGACCGTGGGCAAATGCCTTGGAAAATAAATAAATGCCAGCTGCCATGAGGTGTTATTGTCTCTGGGATGATACAGACTGACCCCTCACCTGAAGCTGCATTAGGAACCTAGGAATTTCCAGCCACTGCCATTCCAATTAGCTGCTCCTCTCACCCAGTGCCTGTGGACTAGTTTGCCTTCTTCAGGCAATAATCAACCTGGGGTTGGATTTTTCAGCAAATGACTCTGGAAAAACTTGGAAATCTCTGCCAGTCCTGTACAAAGTACTTTTTACTGTGTGAATCTCCTTCTTTTGGAATTTCCCAAGGATAAGGTTGGAGCTGGATCAGATCACAATAATATGAAAACTCAGACAAACAAGCAAGTGTTCTCTCAGCACTCCGTGCATCATTCACTCTCTGCAATGGTGTCTGGAGTGACCTTCAGTCCACAGGGCAAATACTTGGACTGGAGAGAAGTTCTGGTTACCTGTTCAGGTGCAGAGGGGTGCAGGGTGACACCTTCACTGGGCAGCTGCAGGGGAAGCTCAGAATAGCTGCATTTCATTCTCCCTGCTGTAAGGAGCTGCAGTTGCATGGCTGTAATGCCAGGAACTAACTATAAATACAGATTTATCAGTGGTTTCCTAGTTGGGTGGCATTGATGTGGAGAGATGTATACGTGTACGCAGCCACAGACAGGTTAAATATTTAGTTGCTCAGCTACTAATAAAAAATCATTTCACAAAATCTTTTCCTGCTTGGTCCAAGGTTTCCTCTGAAAGGGAGGTGGGGTCAGGAGAGGTTAATGAATACTGATGTAATCCTACTGATATAAATTGTGTTTGCCTGGATTTACTTCGGCAAAACAGATGTTAGGGTGTAGTGATGACTGTAACTCCTTTATGTTTTTTATGAATGGGCTTGTACAGGTCATCCAAATCCCTTGGTATTGTTTCTCCCTTACGGCTGGATACATGGAATATCTCAGGCAAAAGAACAATGAAGAGCAGACAGGCACAGACAGTATCAAATGGTCTTTTATATGCACAACTCTTCCTGTGTGTAGCGCAGAGCAGCCTGACTAACTCACCCAAACACAGATGGACAAAGAATATAGAACTCTTTTTTTTTCCTAATCCCCTTTTCTTCAGCTTCCTGCCTGACTTTGGCATTAGAAGGGAGGCAGGGCTGATCTTCAGTGCATGTATGTAAAACATTTTTAGGTAGGTTATACCTGCATAATAAACCATAACTTTTTTTTCCCCTATTGAGAATGTGTAAGGAAATTAAAATCAGAAATAGTGGTTAAAAAAATACATGTTTCAGGAGCTGAAAAGAGACTGTCAGCTCAGAATAACCACTTAGGCTTTTGTGTTTACCAGACTTTTAAAAATGATTGCTATTGTCAGGTGAGAAGTCCAGGGGTGAGTGTAGGAATTCAAGAAGGCAACTGTGTGGAAGAGGATGATGTATTCCCTTTACTTGAAATAAAGGGAACATTGGAGTAGAGAAAATGTGGTGAAAAGTATGGGTGAGATTGTGAATGTTTTGACTGTACAGACAGGCTGGAAAAGAGAACTATTTAGGATTACATGGAAATGCATTTGTGTGTTCTGTTTGGTCTGAAATGAACCATTTTGCTCCTGGTAGGAAAAGCCTGTTATTTTAATATATATAATGTATATTTAATGTATGTTTTCAGCTTTCTCTTGGATGTTAAGGCAGCCTGGCTGGGTATAAAGCACCTGAACCTCCCTGGCTGCATTAGGCTGACTTCCTCTGTAGCAGGATGGGTCCAGTGGGTTGAGGGCTATGTGATTTTCTGGGATTGTTTCCATGGACTTCATCCAGCGTCCACAGCCTTCTCCTGTGGCATCTTTTTCAGCCCTGCAGTTGATTGCTGAGCCCCAATTTAGGGGCCAGTGAGCAACAGGGACCAATATCCCTGCTACACCTCTCCTCCATTGTTTTTATCCTCCACCCTGACTCCCAATTACATTCTTCAATTGCAGTTTGAGGGGTCAACTTTGAGAGGAACAATAGATCATTCCTGGCTGGCTGAAAACACTTTTTTTCTTGCATATGGTTTCTTTTCTCCTCTCTCCCCGCAAAGCGCAGTGTTAATTATAAGAGGGGCCAAGCCCAGATCTGCGGGGAGCCGGGGCAGAGCTGACTGGCACTTTCACTCAGCACATTCCCCCTTTCCTCACGGTCTCTGCTCCTGTCTGTCAGGCCTGCTGACGACTGCTGGGTAGGAGGGCAGTAATCTGAGCTGCCTGCGCGGAGCGAACCTCCTGTTTTTTACTGTGGGATTAGTGCCGAGGTGCCTCTCTGCACAGCACCTGTATCTGCAGCTCCTTATCGCCGTGCGCCGAGGCGGTGCTGCCATTCCCCGCTCGCAGCACCGCGCTCTGCTCGGGCAGGCTGCCTCCGGAGCGAGGATGGGAATACCTGAGCCTGGCTCTGGGCGCTCCAAAGGTAAGCGGCCTCTCGCCAGCCAAGGCAGAGCCGGCCAGGCGAGCCTTCGTGCCGGGGGCGGCAGCTGGACCGCGCCGCGGGGCTGGGGAGAACGGAGGACGGGAGTGTGAAGGGCTCTCTCTATCCTTAAACGTCACGAGCGTCGTAAACTTCAGAGCGAGTGAGTGTCCATGCAGTGCCCCGGGGCATTTTTCGGCTGCTGTTTTAAGCTAGCTCACAGCAAACGGAGCCGGTGCTGCGCCGCCGCTCAGGGTCTGTCACTGGGAGGCTGTTGGGCAATCGAAGCAAGTCTTCAGACTTCAGGCTAGAAAAGTGCCAGAAGCTCACAGGAGAGGTGAACTTGGGAGAGCCTCTAGAGCTGTGCAGCATGTTTAGGGCCATCCCCACCCTCGGTGTCCAAGGGTAATATTAACGCCGTGGACTTGGGTCGCTGAGTCTTGGTGAGCAGGGGACCTGACTCATGTCCGCACCATGATTTGTAGGATGCAGTTTGCAGTTTTAAAGTCTGGAAGGATCCATGCTCAAGTTCGTGGCACTCCTTTCGGCCTTCACGTTTTATAAACTGGGAGTCATTTAGAGTGGGTGTCAAACCAGGCCAACACTTTACATCACTGTTCAACAGAGATGCAGGAGCCCCACAATCTGGGGGGTGGTTTATATGTTATATGTTCTTATATGTTATATGTTCTTATATGTTCTCGTTTGATCAATATGGCAACATTGCAGGGAGCAGAGAGAGACTGTGAAAGAGGCTGGTTCATGAGAGATGGCAATTAGTACAGCTTCGGTGATGGGAATCACTGTAGCTCCAGTTGGGCCTGCACAAATTTGCATTCCATGAAGACCTGTCGTATATTGTACACACACCTATACGCCCTTCTGGATTGGTCATGAATCATAAAACTAAGTTCATTGACCTTTGATTTTGATTATTTTCTGACACATGAACTCCTTTAGTAAACCCATTAACTAATCTTTAAACTCATTAGCTGCTTCATTGCTATTTGGATATTTTTAATTTGAAGTTTGTTTGGGGTTGTTTTATCTTTGACTATGGGCCAAAGCTTTAGCTGTGCACTTCAAGGGAAATTGTAAATGGTTTTTCTTCTAAACTGTGGTGATCCAGTGTGCTTAGGGAAAGTTGGCAGTAGGGTCAAAGCAAGTTGTAGGGGTGCTAGTGGAGTGCTGGGGCAAAACTAGTGGGCATGGGAGTATCCCTAAAGATTTCTGAGGCAGCAGGGCAGACAAGGATCCAGAGCATGAAAGAAGAGGTGGTTTTACAGCACAGACCCCATCACCCTGCCACCTGGTCTGATGCCTACAGGAGTGAGCAATGAGAGGAACCTCCCATCTGAACTTTGAAGAGATGCCTGAATTAAAGAGATTTGGTGGTCATCCCCTTCAAGCAAATTGAAAAAAATCATCTCAGGCTGATGCTGCCATTTTTTCTGTGCTTTGTATTGTGGTAAAAAGAAGTCTTTTGGATGCCTTCAAAGGGCTAAAGGCAATACCTCATAGAAACCCAAGTGGCTGAAGAATTACCAGATATTAGCATTTACCTCAGTTGCCAAAGCTTGGACGTTTCTTTCTGCCTTTCATAAATTACAGCCCGCAGAGACCATTTAGTAATAAATCGTAGCAACTTGGCTGTTAGAGGGCAACCCATGTACAGAGGCACTTCAGGTCTGTGCCAGCATCTCCTTTGTTCAATAAAAGTAACAGCAGGAATTTGATTAAAGACTGATAGAAAAGACAGGGAGGGAGAAACACAGGAAAGATTAAAGAAAGAAAGAGCCACCTGGAAACTTCATTCCTCCTTTATTTCTAACTTAAGCTCGTAAATACCAAATCTAAACCATTGTGTGTGTGAGAGGGAGGGAAAATTTCCTGCATGCCTGCACAGAAAAGACTGCAAATGCAGCCACCCAAACGACTTTTAGCAAAAGTCAGATTGTTTCCTCCAACTTAAGGCTTGCTCCATGTCTGCATTGGAAATAAAAGAAACTAGAAAATAACATCTCGCCCGGTGCTTTGAGAGGACGGCATTTAGGAGGGTCAGGCGAGTCCTATCCTTGAAGGAGAGTGGCGCTGGATTTGGGCTGAGCCTGCCTGGGAGCAGGGAGCACATTTCCCAGGCTGCCTCGGAGCAGCCCTGCCGCTCTGCACAATGCGATGGCCAGCTGCACACGGCCAGCCCACAGCATCTGCCCCTTTGTCTCCATCATCCTTGCTGTTACACCCCCCAGAAAAAGGAAAACCCAGTGACTCCAGCAGCCAAATGCAAATTAGCCCCAAAGAGCCCCGTTCCGTGCTATCAGCAAGCGACAGGCAAATCACATTCAAATTCCTCACCGCAGAGCCAGCCTGGCTGTTGTTTGGGTGTAGGAGACCAGAACGCTACCATTAAGTGTCCAACGGGAGTGAGGGTGGATTTTCCCTAGCCTGGCTGTGCCCTGGGAGCTGGGAGAGCTTTGCTGGGAGTCAGAGGCATGCTTTGGTTCCCAGGCAGGATTTGCAGGGCACAAAAGAGGTCTAGGACCATGAACTCCCCGGGAATGGGGAGTTCAGCCTTCAACAAGGTTTTGTATACTTTGGGGGCTCTTGCAGGTAATCTTGCCCTACTCCACCCTAGATAGAGCAGCAAGGCAGAATCCTGTACCTGAAGTCTTTGGCTGCTGCATTTAGTGTCCCTTTTCTATACACTTGTACATCTCTGCTGCTTAAATCATGCTTTTCCCCACCTCCCGCTTCTCTCAGTCCATCTTTACATTGGTTTCTCTCTGCTCGCTTTCTCTCATTCTTTTCAGCTGTTTGTAACACCTGTTGGACAGTCAATCCTTTTTGGCCGTGGCCTTGGCTCTGAAGTGTGTTCTCCTCAAGTGTTTAGGATGCTGTGATGTCTTTGCAGCAAAGAGGATGTCTCTGCCTCAGTCCAGCCTTCCCCACCTCAAGCCCTTATCCTGAAGGCTGCTGCCTCCTCCATCTAGGGAGCAGGGAGATGCACAGCCCAGCATCACGGCCTGGATCAGGCCCTTCGGTGCCGTTTTCTCACTCCCAAACAGACCACTACAAGGACGCAGAAACAGACAATGTCTAGGACCGCGCCTCCGGTTAGCAGACCACATTCTCCCCGTCAGTGAAACTCTCAGAAGAGAAAGTACCGAAATCCTGTACCCCGACAGGATTTGTCGTCCCGCTGCTCCTCCCATCCCGGTCCCGCGGCTCGGCGCGGGCAGCTCGGGGAGAGGAGAGGGCGGCGCGGTGTCCCGGGGAGGGGACCGGCCGCCCTGCGCCACGGCCACGTCCCGGCGGAATGCGGGGAATGCGAATGGCATGCTTGAGTGGACAGCTTCAGAGCCGGGCGCAGGGATGGCTCTCCTGCCATCTGTTGTGAGCCCCGCGGGCCCATAGCAACAGCGGCTCAGGAATGGGGCTGCTGCTTTTTTTTTTCCGTAAAGAAATCCTTCCCGGCCCTCTTCCCCGCTCGTGTGTGTGCACACTCGTGAATAAGCGGGAACAGGGTTGGGATTCCTGCTCCAGAGCGATGCGTGCTGAAGGAGAAAAGGCCTTTTAGAGCTCAACTTTGGTTTGGGGAGGTGTTTTCCTTTCTGCACTGGGACATGAGCCCATGTGTGTAATTTATTGTTAATTGCCAAAATCTTGTTCTGTTCAAATCAAGTGTGAACCTGTATTTGCCACGAGGTCAGTAAAGTCTCCAGTGGATGTGCAGCCAATTGATTGTCCTCAATGGAAGAAAGATAACTTCTGCCTTATTATTACAAATACCAAGGTATTTGTAATAATGATGTAAATAATCCCTGTGTACTGATTTGTTGTGCCCATCATTTGCTTCCGGCCCCGCAGCTCCTCTGTTGTGGCTGAGGGGTTTTGCTGCATCATAAAGTGGTGGAACCAGATTCTCTGAGGTTACAGGTAGCTCGGCATCACTGGTGGTACTGAGAGATGCCAACTTTTGTTCCAGGGAAGATTTTTCCACATAGGAACTCTGTCTCCTGTTCACCAGTGTGAGGCGATGTGCCATGGGGAAGGGTTAGTGCTGAAAGAGCCTTTATCCTGTCAGCAGGGGCAGGAACAGATTGTCAGACTGTCTGAATGGTTTTACTCCTTCCTTTCCCCTCCTTCTGAAATGCAGATTTCTCTTCTCCCCACACCTTAACCTTTTTTTCCTGCTGTCAAGCAGCTGAGGCCTCATTCCTGCAAATTGCTCAACCTCTTGCTGTGACTCAGCAAAGTGGATTGTTTTAAAGTGTTTTAATTCCCTTAAGATGAGTACTTGTAAGTTGTAAATTTACATGAGCATTTCAAGAGGTTTGACGTGAGACATTCAGAAGTTAGGGGTATTTAACTTTCCCAAACAGTATATTGGTTTCTTTAGTATTCTTCTAGTATTTTATTTCTATGCCTAACAGTACGCAATAAATACCAAAATTTGCAGGGAAGCCCCCATGGACAAGAGAGAATCACGGAACTGGCAGTTTCATGCCCTTTGCAAAGAGATGTCACGAAGAGGAGAAGGGAGGAAACCCAGTAGTTTTTCCCCCAGTGCTCAGGGCTGTGTTTGAAGCTGGGTGCACAGCTACAGTGGCTTGATCACAGGGAGCAGGGTACAATTTCAGTGAAAGCTGATATGTAGAGGGAGGAGGGATAAAACTCTCCCTATTACAGGTATTTATTATCACTTGACAGCTGTCAGTTTGCAGTAGGGGATTTACCTTCCTGTCAGCTCTTTGAGAACCAGGTATATTTGCCTAAGGTTGTAGGGGACGATAGAAATCCTGCTTTCAAGCATGGGTATCATTTAACGGTGATAAGAAGGCAGGTAAAGCATTTCTTCTGAAAGACGACTGTGGAGAACAGGGGAGTAAAGTCTTTCTGGCCCTACCCAGATGGGAAAAAACAAGTCATTAAAATCTGATACCTACCTGCTTTTAATGAGAGAAATGTTGTTCGAAGAAATAATCTCAGTCCTATCACCACCGAACTATTTTCAGGAGCCATTAGCCTTTCACCTCCTCATATGTTTTATCTTTTACTTTTGATCTCATTCAGGGAAAACGGCAGTGCTGCTGCAACCAGAGATTTGGGCTTTAATCAGGAGCTTACTCAGTCATAGCCATGCTCTTTGCAGCCGTCCTTCCCAGTAAATGACCCCCAAAAAACCATGGGGAGTGGGGTGGGGAAAACAGCAATTGAAATCAAGCACTTGATGTCTTTAGTCATGTTTAGTTCTTCACTGAGTCAGTATGGGTATTCTTAGGGTTCTGCAATGCTCCTTTCCTCTTTAGCCTCTTCTCCCTCCCCAGGAACTCTTGCACAGCTGCTGGGGACAGGGAACTGTGAGCTGCCAGCCTAAACTACAGGCACAAGGCAGTTGGTTTTTTGGCTGGAAAAAGCAAAGAGCAAGAGCCAGCTGTGGAGGGATGCTCTGAACTGCAGTGAGCAGTGACAAACTCTGGCTCAATTTAACTGTACCTCAGCATCATGTTGTATCTTTGCTGTATTTTCTATTTGAAAGCTGTTGTAATGTAGAATAAGATCCTTGATCCAGGCACAGATGCTCCCACAATCCCCCAGCTGGAAGGGAAAGAAGCCAAGTTGGTTGTTTTGGTTTTGGACACTGGGATCAGCAAAGGAAGGCTGTAGATGACTGAGGGCTGTTAAGGTTTGATCTCATTCTTTCTCTTCAGTGTTTATCCCAAGTTTTGCTCTTTGCACCATTCAGAATAACATTTTAAAACAAAACCAGGAGTGCAGGCTTGAGTCTGCTGAGACAGTCTGTGTCTTCTGCTTCATCCTGCCCAGGAGCCCACTTCTCACTATAAAATGTTGCTGCTGTTGTTGCTGTCTCTGCACTGCAACACCTCTCCAGAACCTTCAGTGTTCTTCAGTATTTTCTGCCTCAGCTCCAACATGCTGTGCTGGATGGTCTTTGATGCTGATTTTTTTTTTCCTTGCATCTGTTTGATTCAGACTGGGATCCATTTTAATGCCAACCCAGTTTTATTTCAAAAGTTACCCATCATCAGTATGTGAGGATAAACAGAAATGAGTGAAAGAAGAATATGAATTATAAATGAGATATAATACACACACATTTATTTTGGTGCTACTTGTCCATATTTATTTCTTCTCTTTATCTATGGATATCGAAAGCACCAAAAAAATGCCAGGAATGCCACATCCCATTGAAGTTCTCCTGACGGGACATTCAGAGCGATCCACGGCAACAGCTGTACTGCCTATTTATCCTGAAGCAGAAAATCGTACATGGCCCAGGACAATGCCCGACGTCACCGACCGACACGGGGGCCACGTCTCTGTCACGGTGGGAACCGTCCCCGCGCTCCCCTGGGCTGTTTGTGTGCACAAGAATCACGCTTATCATATTGCTGTAACGCAGCACTTTGCATCTAATTTAAGCAATACTGGGGCTTTTGTTTGTCTCACGAGGTCTAACTCGGAGACAAAAGCCGTGGTCCAGCCTGAAGGTTATGAGACGTTACCAGACATTCATGTTCACACATACACGCTCCGTCAGAGGAATTTATGGCCATTACCATGTTCTCTAATGAGTACAAAATGAGACCATTACATATTCACATAATTAGTTTGACAGATTTTCATTTAAATATAAAAAGACTTCTAGTCTTTAGGGAACAAAAGGAAGGGTTTGTTTCCAGGGCAGTTTTTGACTCGGCTTTGCTGGAGTAGGAGGTTGGGAGTGACAACTGAGGGGAGACAATTTAGTGTGAATAATTCTCAGCTTTTGATTTCATGTTGCCATTTCTTTGCTGCTTTTCCAGTTCCCCTGGAGCACCTCGAGGAGAGTTGTGTGATGAGGCCTTTCAAGTGCAGCCAGGAAAGCCCAAGTGTCATTTTTTGTTCTTGAATATTTGGGCATCAGATAAAAAGACGTGGTTTTTTAAAAATTAATTTAGTTAAAGTAATTTCTCTTTGGAAAGGTTAGCAACAGGTCACCAGCTTGCTCTGTACCTTTTCCCATGCCTTTTTCACACCTCTTTTACCTGTGGTCACTTGTCCTTTAGGTTATTTATCTTTTTGTATTTCAAATGATCTGTTGGCATCACTTCAGCTGTGGTTTTCCTGAATTGGTTGGGATATGCAGCTTCTTCAGGCATTCATAGAGGAGCACTTGCTTGATTTCATGTCTGGGTTTTAGAGGCCACATCTTGGCCTGGTCATCTCAGCACGATGAGCACTAAATGTGACACATTCCAAGCAGGAATTCTTAAAAGTCAACATGAAGTGTTCTCCAAAGACCCATGCATGTACCCAGTGTATCCAAACCAAAACTCGTTGGATTATGGTAGATTTGCATTGCTTTAGGCTTGGGCTATACAGTAGTAAAACTGAGTAGTGCTCTTAAACCATGTAAGGTTCCTGTGGTTCATAGCATGCGTCTGTGGGGCCACTCACCTTTGTGTAACCAGCCCACATCCTTATCGGAGCTGAAAACGTTTGTTCCTACACAGGGGTTACATGCTGGGAGCCAGGACTAAGTGCACAGCTACTTTATTTACACATCTAAGTGCCTCTTGGATGATGCTGGTAAATTCCAGGATGCTTGAGGTTCCCTGTGACATTTCCAAAAACAGCTTTAGTGTGAGAAGATCTTGAGCAAAACCCACACAAGCTTGGTTGGGACACTTCCCAGCCCTCCCTTTAACCAGGTAAAGCTCGGGGCCCACTTGTCCTTTGGTTTACTATGGGAATGTCCCATCCCAGGATGTGCTTGCCATACATTGTGCCCAGCTGAGAGCTGGAAAAATTTTATTCACTGGTCACACGTAATCACAGTGTGGAAATAGAGCTGTGAACTCGTAGAAAGCACAAGGCATTTTGCCACTTTCACATGCTGAATCCTCAGAAGGGCCTTATTTCATCACCTGAGAAACCCCCCTGCCTTGTTCTTCCTGGACATAGCTGGGTAAAAAGTGACCTTTTCCCTGACCAAGTGCAAATGTAGCACATTTGTGTTTCATTCAGGATCCAAGCACTCTTATTCTGTGGTTTTTAGCTCTGTCTTCCTTGTCTGGCATAGACTTTTTAAAATGATGTCATGAAAAGGAGTTTGGGCTTAAAGATGAATTACTGTTATTGGAATTTGAACTGCTCTTGTTTTTCAAGTTACTCTTATCAGAGAGGCTTTGTTTCTGGAAGGGGAACAGCGGTGGCTCCGTTCAGTAAAGCTGACAAAGCAGGAAACAATCACCAGCCTTTCACAAATCCTAACTGAACATTTACTTAGAGCTGCAGTGGGAGAGACCCAGAGCCATAAATCAACCTATTAAACCTTCAGACATGAGTTTTTGAAACCTCTCAGGAATTTATTTTTCCTGCTGCTCTTAAGAAGTCTTTTAAAGGCACAAGCTTCATGATGTCATTAAGGACACGAGCAAGTGATGTTGCTCCAGGCCTAGAATCAAGGCACTGAGTGACCTCACCCCTCCAGAAATGAATCCCAGCAACTTCAGCCCTGGGTATTCGTTAGACGTAAGCAGAAGCTGACATGGGGTGCCAGTTTATCAGGCAGGAGAGGTGGTCATGTCTGTGTAGAAAAGGCAGAATTCCCTGGATTGTTTTAAGGTCTGTGCTGCCTTTTATGGCAGGTGTGAAGATTTAGCCTAGCCTGAGTGAGTGGCTGAGGGGAAGCATCTATCCTGATCCATCTATGCAGAGCCAAGCTATCATCTTTTCACAGTCCAGTTCTGCACAGTGGAGGACAAGAGGCATTTTGGTGTGTCTACAATGGAGCCCTTCAATAAGCCCTGTGTACAGTGTTAGTATGTGGGAGTACCTCGTGCTCTACAGAGACACAACAACCCTTCAGGGGAATGTTTAGGGGCAAAGAAAAATACAAACTGTCAGCACTCAACATTTAAATTTGGAGGTAAGGCAGCTAGTATTATTCCTCACTGTTTAATCCCCGTGGAAGATTAAGGAAAGGATAATTAATATCTGCTGTTAAAAAATCAGCAGTATACTTCTTTCCTCATAGACAACATTAAACTAAAGGCCTGTAGTTACATGTGTAAAGCCTGATTAGTAGGTGTGCAACTATTAGAGGGCCAGGATGCCCAGGTTTCATTTCTGCCTGTGCCACATATTCACTGTGGGATGAGAGGCAAGATGTTTACTGGTGTGTATTTCCATTTCTCTGTCCAGGCAGTACGTGTGACAGCCCTTCCTAAAGCAAGGGATGTTGTGAGGCTTAATTGCCACGTGTGGTGCACTTCGCAAAATACACTACACCACTGAAGGTATGAAAAGGCAATTAAAAGAAAAATATAAGGTCTTTCTCTCTAATTTTCAGAGGAATGTCTTTGTACTTCTGGTTGCTGTGACCGTGGCCCAGATTTTCCTGCTAAGTAGATGGTGAGAACTGCTTCTTAGAAAAGAAAATATCACCTTCCTCAGCTGCAGTCACCCAGGAACAAGCCTTTGGTAGCTAAAAAGAGGAACAGATTCTTTGTCATTCTCCCTCTTATCCAAGGCTTGGAAGATGGGGCTCTGCTCACAGGCCCAGAGTATTCCTTCATGTTTCTGCTTCACCTCTGCTTCAGTGGCTAAGTGGTTATTCTCTCTTTGCCATGGGGCTGCCACCGTGAGCACTACAAATGTGGCTCATAATTTCAGTGCCTCTGAAAGTGTGGATAACAGAGACCTCAGCTGCCTGTAGCTCTCCCTAAGTGTGAGAATATGTAGGACACTGGTCTGCTCCTGTCATCCCAGTAGGCCCTTAGCTGAACGTTTTGCCACTTAACTTGAGATCTCTGCGGGAAATCACTTTTAATTCCAGTATTTTGCTGTCCCTGAGGATTCTGCAGCACTTCTGAGTGCAGCGCTCACAGGGTTCCCCAGGAATAAAGAACACATGACAAAGAACCATAAAGGAGGTACCATAAAGCAATTCTGCTGCAAAGAAGAACCCAGAGAAACTCAGCTTTGTGACTTCCTTTATATCTTTCTTTGCAGTTGAAGATAAATCATAAGCCAAGGAGCTGGAGGCTCTTTTACAGCTCCTGATGTGTGGGAATGGGTGTGTGTGATTGTGGACACATGTATTGCATCAGAGTAAACCAAAAGGGAGCTGTGCTGGGACAAAACCAGTGAGGAACAATGTGGAGTCAGGTTTTGCTCTGCAAACTGCCCATTTGTCTCTTGGGGTATTTTGTTCATGATGTAATTTACATACACAGGGCCAGCAAGTCACAAAAAGCAAGTTGCAGCTCAGACAGCTCTGTTGATGAAAGTAGGGAAGGGAGAGCCTCTTCTTCTCCCTGTGCTGTGTAGGAGGGCAGCAGGAAGTGCTGGACTGACCCTGTGAGTGGTGCTGCAGCTTGAAGAGAACTGAACAGCCAGAGCCTGGGCATCAGGAAGAATTTCTTCACTGAAAGGGTTGTCAAGCATTGAAATGGGCCACCCAGGGAAATGGTGGAGTCACCATCCCTGAAGTGCTCAAGAAGCAACTGGATGTGACACCCAGCACTGGATGTGCTGTGGATAAGTTGACAAGAGGGATGATCAGGCAAAGATTGGACTTGATGATCTTGGAGGTTTTTTCCAACATAAACAATTCTATAACGACATTGCTACACAGCACATCCAGCCTGTGATGTGTGTGAGCCATCAGGAAAACTTTCCAGGGGCTTTTGCCTCACTGACAAGATCAAACACTAGAGGAAAAGAAAGGAAAAATAAAGGGATGGACTGGGAAATGCCACAAAGTCCCAATACGAGAAGTGGCTGATAAAATGCCCCCATGTATGTCACAGCACAGTTTCCATGGCTAAGGGCTCTTCTCCTCCTTCTGCAGGATTACATGGACACCCCCTCCCTCATGGCTGCAGTGGGACTAATCAGACAGTAAGGATTGATGGAGTGAATAAAGCTTGCAGGCCTGAGCTGCCTGCCGAGTGCTGCCCACACTCCTGTTTATTCTTCCCAGCACTGATCTGCGAGATGAGCAGGCACTGTTTTCCAGGGCCCTGAACCTTTTCGCAGCAGACAAAATGTTAATTTGAGCTGTGTCTTACGACCTTGTGACCCACAACATGCTCTGGGGTGAAAGGTGCTTTGTTCCTTATCCCAGTTTTGTCAGAGCCTCTGAGGGACAGGCAGCCAGAGAATGGACACTGGTCCAGCAGTGTCAGCTGTACTTGGCGCTAATGACCAAGCCCACATTTTGGTTTTAGCAGGTGGCAGGCTGGAGCAGCTCCTTTGCGATGTCCTAAATCTCTTTTTACAAACTGCTTGGTCAACTTCATGAGCTGATTCCTGTCCAGTGGTGCTTTGGATCAGGTCTAGTCCTGCACTGCTGGAGTGAGGGGATTAAGACCAAACATTTTACAAGTAAGCGAGCAATGCCCTGCAGAGAGGTGTGCTGCGTGCAGGAATCAGGACTCTGGCTTAGAATTATTGCTCATTGTTATCTACGTGGTTGTATCTCATACAAACAGGTGGGTTAGGAAGCAGCAGTGCTTGCTGCCATAAAAGCAGAGCAAAATCTGAGCCAGGCCCTCAGGCAGCAGGAATCTCCAGGTATGGCATCAGGCAGTCAGCATCAGCCTGGAGGGCATTACGGGAATCTTCAGGACTGATTCAGCAAGTCACTGCTTACTGCTGACAGAGTGTACTGCCTGTGAACATTTATTTTATTAGTGACATTTTGTGTGAGACCAGTTCTGAAGACTGACATTTTGCAGTGTGCTGGTGGGTGACAAACACCAGTAGCTCCAGTTCTGTGCTGGTCAGAGGTGGTGTCACTGACCCTCTGCAATAGTCTAGACATGGGAGATCCCATTGCACTCCCAGCTCTGCCCCTCACCTCCAGGGAGGCACCAGAGTTGTGGTTCACCTTTGCCTAAAGAAAGGGCTTAAGAGCTGAGCCTTGTTTTTTCATAGTTAAGGTGTATGTAAGAGGGCCTTGCTGTGATTTCAAAGTCATTAACATATCTTCTGTCGAAGAGCTTAACAGGCAGACATCTTTCATCTGACTCACCCCTCTGTGTGGGGAGGTGAATGAGAGTTTGTAACAAATAGCTTTTTTAAAGAATGAATAAGGTTCCTAGTTACCATAAGCTGCCTAAGAATTCTGAAGGATCTTATCTTTTTAATGAAAATGACTCTGGCTTAAATCTGCCAGCTTGGAGTTCATGCTGTCACATTTCAGGTTCCTTACCAACCTTTGCTCTTAGCATTCCAAGCTGGATTCACTATGGATCAAATTTGCTTGTTGAGAAGACTTTCATTTTTCAGTGTCACTGCCATTCCAGCTTCCCTCCAGGGAAATGAAGAGTGCAGTGTAATAGCTGCTGCTGGGATTGCTTGCTGGCAATCACAGTTGGTGCTGAAGGGAGGTAGTATGTGGTCATGCTTCCGTAAGGCAGGAAAAAGTAAAATTTGCAACAGTTTTCCAGGAAAGGAAACACTGGTTGCCTTTAGGAAGATTTCACTGTGATGATGCACCGCTGTGCTGCTCTTCCCAATTCCTGAGCTCTGCCGCTGGTTCTTCTCCTTCAGGCAGATACCCAACATTTTGCTAGTTCCTTCGTCTAGAGTAAGAGTGGGGAATAGGGTAGAGACTGGAAAGAGGATCCTTGGGAATTGTCCCCACATTTCATCCCAGCATTAAAAAAACCCCAAAAAACAACAGAATGCCTTGACTTGACTGCTAGCCTGTATGTTTTAAGGTTAGGCCAAGCAGGGCCTGATCTCTAACAGTTGTGATCACCAGCCTTTATCATCTGACACAAGCACAGGATGAGAGGGCAGTGGGGACATTTGTTCCCTAAAAGAAGGGGCAGGATTTGTTCCCAAGGTCAAGGGACCAGCTTGCCTCTTTGCCAGATTGGAAGCACAATCTTTCCTACCAGTTTGTCAGCTCAATTGTTTAGCAACCTGCTTTATTTATGCTATAAAACCTGGCTCCTTCTTTCAATGTGGAGTGCCAGAGGGCACAAGAACAACAGAGTGAGTTGCTTTAAATCCTGTGCTTAAACTCCATCAGGCCTTAGAGATGTAAAGAGAAGTTTCTCTCTAGCTGACAGATTTATTCCCAGTCACATTCCTGTGACTCCGATAGAGGAAACAGCCTGAGCAAATGGGGCGGAATACAGCTCCTGGGATGTGGCTGGAATAGCCAGAGCTCCACAGCAAAGACCCAAACACATCCTGCACCACTGGGGATTAAAGTCAGGCTGTCAGTAGGGCTTTAGCTCCCTGCAGATCTTTCACCTGACATTGTCTTTAAATCCTTTTGGGCTCTAACAGAAACAAAGGTGAATTAGAGGGAGATTTCCCTTGAAACCTGAGCTACAGAGTTTTGAAGATGTCAATGTTCACCTTGGGCTCAGACCTGCAGCATCCTGTGGTCAATCCCCTGCAGTTCAGTGAGCTGCTCCAGGCCTAGAGGTCGAGAGGTTTCCTTTACTCACAAGTACTCATGTAGCCAAAGGCAAACCAAAAATTCATGATTTACGCTTCAGTCTAGCTCTGACCTGTCCCAAAGTCTGGCAATTGCTGCCCTCGTGGTTTCACTGCGTTTCTCTCTTGCTGTGGGTGTTTGCAAAAGGGCTCATAGAACATGATTCACTGAAAGAAGTGCTTCCCAAATTACCCAGTGCCAAATATTCTGGTTTGATCCAGCAAAGCTTTTCAGGTCACGATCAGCTTTAAGAGTGTGAGTAGTTGCACTGAAATGCTCTGGATTACCCCAGTGCTGGTGTGGGAACAGCGGGCACAGCCTTGCAGGATCAAGCCCTTGGATATAGGGCCAGAGGCCATGTGCTGGAGGAAGGGAGAGGGGTCACTGCCAGCAATCCTGTCACAGAGTAGCGCCCTGGAATTTAGGGCAAAAGCACATTGGACTTTTTTGTTCAATGCCAATCTGCCTGAAGTCCTCAAACTGTGTAAGCCAAGATCAATAGAAGAGGCTAAAACCTCTTAACACCGGTTTCTCTTCTTTGCTGACAGTGATGTCAGGCACAAAATCAAATTCTTTCTGGGTGTCAGGTAAGTCAAAGACTGCAGAGTGCCCCAGAAGGGGATTCTTGGGGATTTATGTTCCATCAGCAAGATGAATGATAATTAGAGCCTGAATATTTCTGCTAAGCTGGGAAACAAAAAAGAACCGTCTTAATTCCTTAAATTCCTCATGCCAGGCTGTAAAATATATTCCATTCATGCCTGTGTCTTGCTGCTTGTTCTCTCTGTGTGTCTTTCTTTAGTATTCAGCCACCTGTTTGTAAGCAGTGTCCTGCAGGTTCTCAGGGTGCTTTCCTCCCGGCTCTCCCTGCCCTTGGACGTGCTGCTTTGACACTGAGGCCTCCTTGTCTATGGCAGACAGTCCATCAGAGCTCCCTGGCCTGCCTCGCTCCCATAACTTCATTCTTGGAAAGTTTCTGAGTTTCCCGGGTGATAAAACATGAGCAACATTTGCTCTGACCGGAATCATTTCTGAAGGCATTGAGCCCTGTTTTGTTATGAAGGTTAGTCAGGGTGGGTGGTGGGGCATGAGAATTCCCAGTGATGGCAATTCCTGACAAGTGTCAGAAAGTCGCTGCTTGCACCTTTCACGCCACAGGATTGTTTTGATTAGTTTTTTAGTGCATGCTGAAAAGTACATGTGACAAGCTGAGGGTGAGAGACGCCAGCAGAACAAATCAGCACGTTACAAGAATTGTCTGCCATGGCTTGGTACCAGCTCTCACCAAAAGGGAAAAAAAAAAAAGGGGGGGAAAGGAAAAAAAATTCAAGCCCCAGCTCTGTATATACAGCAGCTATCAAACTGTCACGGATCACCAGTGCTACAACTGGGGTTAAAATAATATAATAGCAGAGTGTTTGCTGGTCTTGTAAAAACCTCCTGTTATTCACTGGAGACCAAACTCATGAATCAAGAGGACAGTGTTTAAAACTGTTAAAAAAACTATAAAATTACAAAAACCCCCACACAGTAAATAGCTCTGGAATGTTGTGGGTTGACTGTGGGTTTATTTTTTTTCTTTGCTCTGCATTATTTATCCCCTTAAAATTAATACCGTCTGCATGATGGGTGGCTTGGGGCTTAGAGAGACTTACAGAGCAAGTTCACTACCAGTTCTAAATTACTGTGGAGTCTGATTCTGTTCTCATTTACTCTCGAGTACATGGGAAATGATTGTTTCCCTTGATGCAGTATATGCAGGGCATAATAAAACCTTGAGTGTCTGGCCTTTGCAAAGAGAGACCTAGGCCACTCCAAATAGTCTCAGTCAATTTGTTTAGTTTTTACTACATTTCTCGTGGTGATGACATGCTGCATCTCTGCTCCCAGCCCAGTTCACAAGACCAGCATCACTTTCTGGCAGAAATTGAAAAGCTTCAGGTTTGGACTTCGGAAATACTCAGTCACATGTCCAGGCTTTCATAAAAAAGCCCTATGCCATTTCCATCCTGAGGGGTGTTGCCTCACCAAACCTGGTAACTGAGCAACCTTGCACAGGAATGCTGTGGTGTCAATTCCCAGATCCATGGCAGAGGTTGGGTGGCACTGGTTTTCCTCATGAAAATAATCATCATTTTCTGCTCAAAACAAAGCATTGACTTTTTAGCTTGAAATTCCATTTCCTCTTAGAAGCATGAAATCTTAGGAACAGGATCATTTAGCAGTCAGACACCCATCACACACACTGACTTGGCCTTTCCTGAACCTTCCCTGCACATTGGCAACTCCTGCCAGCATGGCTGAAGGTCATTCTGCAGCATCTCTGCCATGAGGAAACAGGAAGGTCATAGCTAATACTGTGCCAAATTAACAGACAGGGTTTTAATTCAACACCTGTTATGGATGAATACTTGCAAAAGGAATCCCAGGCCTGCTTTAAGCAAGACCCCTGGGCATGCACTTCAGGCTAACTCAAGTACAAGTGCTTCCTTGTGTTGTGACTTGGAAGTGATGAATGCCAAGTTGCCTCCATGCCCTCTTTTCAGAAATCATATTGCCTTCAAAGAATGGGAATTGTACTGTGCTGCTGGTGGAAGGAGGTGGAATGTTAGATGGGAATCTTTGTGCCCTTTCACAACATGAAGGGAAAATACAGTTTTTCATTTGAGTAAACTATACTTTGCATGTATGTTTACCGAGTGAGAAGTTGTACTCTAAGAATGTTAATTTTTCTTCATCAATATGGAGAGCCCATCCAGCAAAGCATCTTGTGAAGTATTAACAAGGTCCTGGTTGGCATCCACAGGGATCTTTAATCCAGGCTGTAGGTACTTTCAGCATTAGCAGCTTCAGAGATGTACCCAGGGAGGAGGGAAAAACTATACCAGGCTAATTTGAGAGAGCAGCTGGCTACCTGGCAGTCTAGGGACCATGTGTAATTAAAAGCATTCCTATCTCCAGCACAAGGTTTATAGATCTGTCCTGGCTGTCTGTAATTAGAGATGTGGAGTGAATATATTGGTTTGGGAGTGGGATTATTGTATTTCCTTGTTTCTTGTCCTCCTGTTTTATGGTGCCATGTTCTCCGGGACACGCGGAGGAGTTCAGCATCCAAAGTGATCCCCGAGGGAGCAGGTTGAAGATCAAAGAGGGAGCACTGCCCTGCTGCATGTGTACCCTGTAAAGAAAGCATGCAGGGTTTCAGCACATGGTTGATGAAGCTGGAGGCACCCTGATCTCCTGTTACTGATACAATGAGGAGACACAGCCTCCTTGCATGGGCATGGGAAAATAGCCATAAATTTAGCAAACACACCCTGTACCAGGGCACTGGAGCTGAACCTGTGATGTACCTTCATTTTGCTTAACCCTGTTTGCCATCCTGACCCTGACTCATGAGCTTTTCAGCAAAAGGGATCCCTGTCTTTTTTCCTGCTTTTCCAAAACTGTGTGAATGGCCAAGATATGGACTCTTTGAAGTCAGTGGGGGCTGCAGACTGCTCTGTGCTTTGGAAACTCTTTTAAAAGATCTTTATCTATAAATTTAGCAGTGCTTCAGCTTCACTATCTGCATTAGAGGTCAAGTAATTCCTGCTTCCTCCAGGATTGGAAATGCCCTTATTTAACTTAATGTGGATGGGTACAAGGTATGCCTAAGTGAGGCATTGTCTTTCAGAATACGACAAGGTATGAAATCCTTTTAATACATATTTTAATGTACCCTCTATGAGACAATTAGTGGTTTATTTGATAGTATGGCACCAAATATGCCCACAAAGGTTATCCTGTGTGATTCTGTTAGGTGACCTTTTCTCTAAGGATTCCCTTGTCTGCCTTTCTCCGTGTTTCTTTGTGGTTTTTCTCATTTATTCTGCTGTTTCCTTATTAATTTCATCCTACTGCTTCTTTTTCATCCCTTTCCCCCTGGGGCAGAGGAGAAGCAGCAGCAGAGCAGGAGGAGAGGGATACATGTGACACCAGCTTTTCCCCAGTCAGCCCTCCAGTATCACTCCATACCAGGAAGCACAAGACTTTCCCAGGACTGGTTCTTATTGCTGGAGGAGGAAAGGCAGTGCCTGAAGAGGCAGTGTCTGAGCCAGGAGAGATTAGGCTTGTTACCCAACCATGGTCCTGACGTAAGGGCTGGGCTGAGAGCACCCCTAGGTGTGGTTGTGAAACTGGCAATAAAATTTGTTTCTGAGCTCTCTTCATGGGTGTTGGAGATCACACAGGGAACTGATCGAAACCAGGAATGGAGAACCACTGGCATTTCCTTGGCTTCTTTTTATTATCATTTCACAAGGAGCTGTGACTCCTATTCCAGCATCCATTCACTGTGATGTTGGAATAGGAGCTTTTACAGTTCTAGGATCATTTCAGGCTCTGGAAAAAGTGTCAGATGAGGCTGGGCTAAGCCATCACTCCTTTGTGCAAGCCTTTGAGGCAGCGCTGATGTGTTGGAGCTTGGACAATTCAGGATCACTAAAACACAGGGCTCTGCCTTAGCTTCACAGCGATGGCAGTGCTTTTCTGGGAGGTAACAACAAGGCACCTTCTCCCTCCTGCATCCCTTCTGCTGTTCCTCTCCTGGTTTAGTCACCTGGCTCTGCTGCGCTCGTCTCATCAGCTCGGTGCCTGCAGCAAGGGCAATTACTCCAAAGCCATGGCTGGCTGACTGCTGGCGAGCGCAGCTCTGTCATTAATCCTCCCTGCCTGTTAAAAGGGTGAGCGGGGCTGGCTGCTTCCCTTCCTGCCCCTGCGCTGGCTCCCCATGCTCTGCCTCACCTCGCCCGGCACCAGCTGCAGCGCTGCTGCTGGAGGCTGGGAGCGGGCTCCCGGCAGCGCTCCCCATGCAGCCCCACCTGCATGCCCTGAAGAAGATCCTGGCCCTCTGGAGCGCATCCCAACGGTGCGTACCCGGCTCCGTGGGATCGGGGACCTTGGTGTGGCACTGCACACCCCACCTGGGCACCGGGGCCTTTTGCTTCCTCACCTATTGGGAAAACTTCAGCTCCCTTTGGCCACAATGGAGAGCAATTCACTGCTGCTTATTTTGCTCGCCTGCTTTGGTGAGGGATGGGATGTTGGACACTCGGTGAGCTGGGACGCCGCACTTTGCTCTCACCTCTCATTCTCTCTGGTGTTGTTTGCTTGTTCGTTTAGACATGAACCTGTCTGGTGAGCACAGCTGGATCTGTTGTGCTGACACATCCAGCTGGGCACAGGAGATGGCATTTAGCTGTGAGGCAGTGCCAGCCTGCCCCAGCCTGGGCATGCTGCTGATAGCAGGCTGCTCTGCTGGCTGCTTTGTGTTGTGCTGTGTGGGCTTCATATTGTGAGAATCCATCTTTCTGATGTTTAGGTGCTGACAGGCTGATCAGAACAGCATCATTTCACCTGGGAGGTTAATCACAGGTGGCACTGTGTCACTCTGACAAGTCCTGCCTTTGCTCGGTTTGTGTGCTTGCTCACCATCCCTATCAAGTGCATGGTGCTTGCTCCTTTTCTGCTGGTGTCTTTGTCCAGGGGTGGGGGTGAGATTCAGGAGTTAGCTCAAGTACAAAAGACTGCAGAGATCTGTTTTCCACACCTAACACTGAATTTTCAATCCTTTTGATCCAATTATAGGAAACAACTTATTTGCCTTTGCATGGGTGCATAAATAACCGTGGTGGCACTGAGGATTTTCACCCAGCAGGAGTTAGGGCCTCATGATACCAGGTGTGGAGCAGCCTTGTTTTATAGCAACAGAGTATCTTATAATTTAATCTTGGCCTTACGAAAATTACAGGACACCTTCCTTTTCTGCCAGGGCACTGTGCCTGCCAGTGGCACCGTACTTAGTGCAAATTGCTCCGGGGTTTTGGGAGGGTGGCCTCTCTCCTTTAGAGCAGATTGAGGGCATGGGCTTGTTTTCAGCCATTAAATGATGCCTCTTTCAGAGCTTTGTTGTCACGTAGTCTTGAATTACTGTGCAATCCCTGAAAACATCACTGTTCAAGTGATTACTTTTCTGGCAGACCAAATATTTGGGAATTAAGATATACCTGACTTTTCAAAAGTACTATCCAGGACAATCCCAAAGAAATTATCTGAGCTGCAGTTTAGACATACTTATATTGAGGCATTTTTATTTATATGTCTAAGAGTTTAGTTTTTACCTGTTTTACCCAACTCTAGGTTATGTCATTCTCTACCACTTGGAGAGTCAAGTGTTTCTCTTTTGCTATTTACTCGATAAGTGTTAACTGCAAATTCCTGGACTTGGCCTCTTCCAAAGTAAATAAACCAGAATTTGTTTTAATGATGGAAGCTAACAAGGGTTTCATTGACGTCAGCACAGGGTGATCAACATCATGTTATCACAGCACCAGAGTTATGATGTGGAGTGGCTCCCTGGGCTTTTCCCTCTGTCACAGCTGCTGGGCCACGAGGCTGGATGCCAGGTGGGAAATGGCCGGTTCCAAAAGTGCCATTGCAAAACTTCTGGAAAACATGGATGGAACTGCTGCATGTAAGCAGGCAGAAAGGTTTTTGAGACCAGTTGCATTGCAGATAGTGACTTTATTCCTACAGGGGAAGCAAAACTTTATCAACTGTAAAAGGGAATTCAGGCACCCAAACATTTAGTTGGCAGGTTTTGAAAGTTAGAAAAATAAAGGTTAGTTTAAGTGTGCCTTTACACATCTGGTAGGTGCAGCTCTCATTGCAGGAAGGCGTTGGTGAGGTGTCTCTTTGAGGACTAATGACAGGGCAGAGCAGAGTCATGGTTGTGTGGAACAGCCCCATGTCCTTGGAGCAGGCACAAACAGTAACTACAGCTGTGCCTGACACAGGCTTTACCCCAGGCTGCTTCCTGGGTGGCACAATTAGGCAACTCACAGGCTTCTGGGTCTTGGGAGAGACTTCAGTGAGCTCAGCCTGTTCTGAGACAGGGCTTGGAGACTTTCCTAAGGCATCTCATAGGATAACAAACCAATTTCTTTCATCAGCATCTTGTCTCAGATGTCTCAGACTGAGTTCCTCACTTGGTGGGAGTGGTGTTGTCAGTGGTTCTCTGCAGCTCCCAGTGTGGCATTTGAGGTTCCTTTTTTACCTTTGTTGTTTTGCATAGTTCCTACTTGTTAAACAGCAGGTGCAAGAAATGGAATTTTTCTTCTTACCAACACTTTGGAATAATAACTACACTTATCCCAAGTGTATTTTAGATCCATGTATATTAAATTTGGACCAGCCTCAGGCATTTTCTTTCCCAATTGATCAAATAATATTCTTCCTTTCAAGAAACAAATTCCAGTTGCCTTGAGCTCTTTTCACAAAGGCAGAGTCCATGTACATGAGGGAGTTCTTATTGAGGACAGTTTGACAGTACTAGACCAGGATCAGAAACTTCCTCATACTTTTGAAGCGTTTTTCTTCATTTTTCCTCACAGCATTCAAAACTTTTATCTCTACTTTTGGGCCATATTTTCTGTGCTCTGGTGAGCCTGCCTTTCTCTCCTGGTTTCCCTGAACTCTGTAAGTAATTCAGTGTAAACCACCCCTCATTGCTACAGCGATTCTCAAGTGGCAGCAGCTCTCATGAATTCTTGAGCTGCTGCCTGGCACACAGGAATGCAACCAAAACCTCCCCTTGTTTCTTAAACCTTTATCAACCCATTAAAGCAGGAGTGAGCACTGACCTAGAAATGTGGCAGCTGCAGCTCTGGCCATGGCTGAAGAGCCTCTTGGTGACCTACTTTGTCCCAGCCCGGAGCATCCTGCTGCACAAGGGTGGGTCCTTCCCAGGAAACTCATCAATAAATGCCTCTTGCTGCTGAGGTTTCAGGGGAGGCTGCAACTGAAGGGGTTAAACAGCAGGAACTGTGAGATTCCTTTTTAGGAACCTTCCTGAAGCCCTCCTTTTTCACACCCAGCTGTTAGCCTGACCTTATCTCTGTAGTTACCATGAGATGCCTTGGCCATGCACTTAGGAAGCCCCTGAAGGAATTGCCCAATGTAACCAGCACAGACCAGGTCAGAGAACTCTCTCCTCTGACTTTATTTTGGCTTAATTACCTTTCTTTGCTTTCCCATTTTGGTTTGTGTAGAGCAACAGTGACATCCTTTGGCTTATTAGGTGAATCCAAAGTCCTTTACACGTGCTGTGTATTTACTCAAGATGGAAGGCTGGACCAGAGTGTGTCTGAGAGATTATAAAATGCTGAATTCTTGGAATAATTGTTAGCACTGCAGAACCAACCCAGGTAGGGAAAAGTTAGAGCAAATTTGCTTCAGTTTATTCACTCAAGATAATGACTAAAGCGTAAATTGCTACAATAAGAGTCTGTTCTGTTTTAAAACTGCATCCTTTCTGGAAGACAAGAGGGCTTAGAAAAAGAAGAAACTTAGTAGAGGTTGTGAGGGAGGAACTGACAGCCAGAGGGTTGTGAAAAAACCCAGTGAATGAAAGACCGAAAAAGAAACAAAACAAAACAAATCATTCATGTGAAAGACTGATCTGGAGGATCCTCATTGCATTCCAAAAACCCACAAAAACAGTTGAATTTATTTTTAACCCTGTGAGTGAATCAGTAGAGGTTTCCTGCAGGTGTTTCATTGAACAGAACCAGTGTCTGCAGTCAATTTTTGACCAGCTGTAGTTACAATTCCATTCCAAGGTCCAACGCCTTGACCTGGCAGGGAGTCCCTCTGAGAAGGAGGATTGAACTCCGAGCCCATTGGCCCAATTTTGTCACTCCACAGCCCAGCACAGCTCCTGGGGGTTGTGTCTGCAGCCAGGCGCAGCTCATCCTTGTGACTGGGACACCTGGGACTTGCACAGGCACCACAAGGATTTTCCCTTCCTGCACCACCAGAGAGAGAGGAGAAAGGGAGTTATGGTGATTGACACTGTCTTATTTGGAGTCTGGCTCGTGGCTCTTGATTAGAAATGAAATTGTAAGTGCTATGCAGAGCAGTCATAACTGAGGGGAGCTACAGGTGCTCAGCAAAAGGTTTTCCATTCCATTCAGCAGCTTTGGAGCAGGCATCACGTCCACAGCACCTTTTATTTAGATTTTCATTTCCAGTGGGAGAGCCCATGAAACATGGCATGTCTGCAGGCAGTGCCAGGGCACTGTTGCTGTGCTTTCACGGACTGAGAGAAGAACGCATAATTTCTTATTTTTTATCTCTCTTAGTCATTCTCTGGCTGATCTCACTCTTGCAGCTGCATTGCAGGTTAGCTCCACACAGCATTTGGATCTGCAGGGCCTGATCTTCCCAAGGCATTACCAAACGCTGGAATTCCCCTGGGTGTTGACTTTTTGGTGCCTGTTGAGCTCCTTTTCCCATTCCTATAGTGTGTGGTTTCACGGGGAGTGGCTGGCTGTCGGCTCAAGTTCCTTTGACTATCCTGTGTATACATTTTCCATGATCAGAGAGGGAGGGCCGGCAGATAAAATGCCGCTGTTTGCGGATAACAACGGATAACATTGCTGTGCTAACAGACATTTGCATGGGAGATATGAAAACAGCCCCATTCATACCCTCCTGTGATGGTGCTGAGTCTGACAACTGCTTTGAAATTTGAGGTGAGATGTTGCTCGATTGCATAAGGCACCGGCTTTGCCACAGCTTCCCACAGGTGCACTGGGCTTACCTAGCCCTGGTCAGCCTGCCAGCAGCAGGAGGGTAAGCACAGCCTTCCTGCAGAGCTCCCAGCATCCTGGGGGAAGTTACAGACTGCTCATGGCTGCCTTGTCTGCAGATTTCCAAAGATGGAAGGGAAAACACTGGATTTGCACTCCAGAGCAGACTTAGCCCTGTTCTTACCCATACAGTGGGGATAGTTCAGCAAAACACCACAAACATCCGAATTCCTTTTGGTAAGGAATAAGCCAAAAAGGCGGGCTTCTTTCCAGAGAAAATATTGACAGTTGCACTGAAAACCAGAATTCCCCCCAAGTGCAGTTGCATGTCCAGAGACTGCACCGACCAGTTTGTCCCTGCGAGGCCGGCGTTGAGTCAGCCTTTCCGGCGAAGACAAACAGGGTTATCTCCTCGAGTGTGCTTGGAGCAGCCGTGAAAGGGAGGCTTTCTTGCCCACTTCCGAGAGGAACCAGGGTTGATGCTCTGCTATCACGTCGGGAGCTTGTCGTGCCTGTTTGTCCCCAGTTAATGACATCCGGTGCTGATCACTGGTGTCACAGTAGCTTCCAGCACTGCCCGCTCTGGTACTTGATTTTCCTTGTGCTGCTACACACAGATTGCCAAAATGCAGTAGATTTGAGGCAAGCTTTAATTTGGAAAATTAAATTAAATTAAAACTCCAAGACTTTGCCCAGATGCCTGAGGTGGCACAATGTGGCCCATTTCTCTGCCCTGCCAGGGTTATGGTGGGGCCAAGTCCCTGCCTTGGGCTTTTGTGGCTCTGCTGTGGCAAAGCAGAATGGCTGCCAGTGTTCCCTTGCTCTCACACACTGGAACTGTTTGCACATTTAGAGCAAGTAATGCTTTATTACTATTTACATGAAAGGAGGAAAGCAAAAAAAAAATTTAAAAAGGAGAGTGAGAACATCTTGTGAACCTGCCTGTTCTCAGATCTCTCCGATAAGGACAGTTCCAAGTGCATGAGAAGTTTCCTACTCCAAGATTTATTTACTTCTGAAAGAAAAGCCACCTTCATCTCATTATTTTATTTTCAATACAGGTTTTAATTTGGTGAGAAAATATCTTCCCCTTAAAGAACCTATTCTGCCTCATTAACTCCTATAAAAAGCACCCCCCCTCAAGCTTGAAATGTTTAAAGGAGCATAAATTAAGGCTAAGTTTGTTATTTGCTGCTTTAATCAACAAACAACCTTAAAAAGAACTCACAAAAGGTTCTGTAAACTAAATTTATTAGTGAGCAGGAAAACAGGCCCTTAGCTGCAGCCTCCTCCCCTTCCCAACCCCCTGGATTTGGAGGGGGGTGGGTTTTTGGAGTCACTGGTTTTGTTTACAGTGTCTTATTCTCTTGGGTAGGTTGTTGTGGTCCCATGGATCTCTGTCAGACTTTTGTGACGCAGTTGAACTGAAGTGACTTGGAACAGTCTGTTCATTAGGTCTTCAAATACTTCTCCCTTTTTTCTTTGCTGTACAATGTCCTTTTTTCCTCTTCTTTACCCTAAATCTTTTTGTCAGTAGCTCAGAAGGAAAGAGGGTTTTTTCACTGCCAGAGAAAACCGCTGTTCTCTCTGCCTTCCTTTCACCTCTCTGAGATGTTGAAGGAAAAATGGATTCACATCTATTTTCTGGTCTTTTCCTCTCCTTGGAATGTTTAAGAACCCTTCTACTATTTCCTTTTTATGCTATCATCATGATGTTTTTCTCTCTTAGGGATATCTCCACGCACAGAGGGGTGCTCACAGTGACTGCAGTACCAAGAACCGAGGGAAAACTTAGATGCATAGTCTAGAAAGTTTCAGTGCAGAGGACAGGATAGTTCAATAAAAACATTAAGAATTAACTTCCCTGAGTCGGCACATGTGAATATATGATTTCTTTCCAAATTCCCCTTAGAGTTTCCTCCTAACAGTGAACTTCCGTAGAAACCTCTTGCATCCAGACTCAGTTCAATCTTAAACTGATTTTTCTTTGGGTTTATTTGGGTGAAGTCTTCATGAGTAAATTTAATAAGGGGTTTTATTCATTGCTGCAGGATTTAGACTTCCTCACTTCTTAATTTTTTTTCACAGTTATCTTAAGTTCAGTCTGAGATATGCAGTGTAAGAGAGCTCCAATAATAATCCTTTTTGTTCACTGGAAAAAATGGCCTTGACCCATTAGAGAGCGATTTGATATTTATCTGAACACCTCCTCACCTTCCAGGAGTTAATTTGACTTGGAGATGAGCCAAGACAGGGAGTTTCTCTGAACTTCTCCCAGCTTTACAGGCTTGGATTCAAAGAGTCCTGGCTCTGAACAACTCATGGTTCAAGTTTTCCAAACCGAAAGGCGACTGGGCACGTTTTGGAAAACCGAGCCTCTCTGGGAGTTCTGTTCACCCCCGATTGATGGCCCTGGCTCCAGCCCCTCTGTGCTCTCACTCTTCATGGTCTGTGGGTAGGTCAGCACTGCAAACACTCCTCAAAGGAAATCATCCTTCTTCAGTGCAGCCCATCGTTTATCTCAAAACCCAATTTCCTCTGTGCAGCCCACGCCTTCCCTTCCTCCCCCAGCAGACTTGACAAGGGTCTCACATTTCACACCAGCTGCCTGAGCAAGTGCAGGATGGGCCTTACTGTGCTGCAGCCTGGCATCTGCAGTGCCCAGCAAGCCACGGGCAAAGGAACAGTGATAAATCCCTCTGCCCTCCTCTCAGGGGTCCTTTGGCTAGCTCAGTTCCTTGAGAGGATTTGGAAGAATATATCAGGGACAAGACAAAAGATTCAAAAGAGGCTCTTCCCCAGGGTTGTTCCAATGCGTTTATTCTCGAAGGTTTCCGGGGGAGAAAGAGGACGAACAAGGAAGAACAGGGCATTATATAGTCCCCTGCTCAGCAAAGATAGCTGGATCCCAGCCAATGAGGTCAAGAAAGGAAGGAAGGGTCAAACTATATAGTCACAGACTCCAGGGGTCCTGGGGGAAAAACCATTCCCCAGAGAAATACAACAGAACAGCCACAGGACAAGTTCCTTTGGGGCTGTTTCACGTTGCTTTTTCATCCTTCAAATAAAAGCTTTTCTCCATCTCTGTGAACCAGCCATATTCCAGCCCTCTGTCCAGCAGCTCATGTTGCCAGAAACAAGAGGCTGGGAAAACAGGGAAGTGTGGGATGAGGGGGAGCACAGGAAGCCAGGACCATTCTTCCAGAGCCATCACTGCGGGCATGTGGGGCTCCTCTCCCTCATAGCTTTATTTAAATAGGAAGGGGAAAGCTTCCTTGGTTATCCCATGCCTCCAGGAGCACATTGTTCACTGGGCATCCAGCTGCCAGGGAGCCAGGCAGGTGGAGAACAGGAACACTGGAGGGGTTTTTATGATGACTAGAAAAAAAAGCAAACAAGAAAGGACTCCTGGATGAATGCCTGAGTCCCTTGGTTCCCCACAGCAGAGATATTCTGGTCATCTCTGGAAAGGGATGGGATGTGGGTGTGCATAGTCCTAGGGCGTCTTCATCTGCTCCCAAAAGCAAACAAAGACAATGCTTATCACAGTGGTGTGTACACAGAGTTTTTAGGCTCTGTCCCTGTTCCAGCCCAGCTGGCAGGCTCTGGAGCTGGTGGCAGCCATGTGTACACTGCCTGTTCTCTGTGACGTGGGAGCTGAAGTGAAACTACCTGCACGCTTTTGATCCAGGTGGGAAAGGGCAGGGAGATGGCCAAGGGCTGCACTGGACCTTCCAGACACCAACTCCTATCTGTCTCTGCCATAATTCACTGCACTTCCAATGCAACTTGCTGCAACTGGGAGACACATGTCGGGAATCCACCTGGGCATTGAAGGGTCCAGCTCTGATTTCTTCAGGTTTTCTGCAAGTCCAAGGACAGCTGTTTTCAAAGCAGTGAGAACACTGGCAGGACAGAGGAAAATTTACAAAGACCTGTGATTGCTGAGGGAGATTATATGACCTCTGCTCTTGTGCTTAGATAGGATTAAACTGCCATCGGAAGCAAACGCCAAGTAAGAAATCAAAGTCCTGCAAAAAAATATTAAAAACAGCCCTCTGAGGCCTCCCCCTTGTTCTTACCCCTTGCAGGATATGTTATTTGATACTGGTGTCACAAGAGTCACCTGGTGGAGAAATCCTGCTTAGTTACAGATATTCTTTCATTCTTTTGTATGGAAGGGTTTTTCTTTCCAGAATAAGCACTGAAGGGCATGTAGGCTGGTTCTGCTGGAAAAAGTTCTGGAGGTAGCTCAGTGGGAGCTGAGCTGTGCTGTCCCATACAGGATATGCCATCTAGGGCTGCTCCACCTGAACAGGGAACAAACACTTTTCCATTGAAGCAGGATCAGGAGGGAATTGCACAAAGGCTAAGGTGTGACTGGGATGGGTTTAGCTGTGTAGGGCCAGTGAGGCATTCCAGCCAGGATACAGGCATGAGGTGAGCTGTGGACACTGAGCGCCTCCAAGATGTGGCTGCCACCAGACAGAGCTCCCTGCAGCACCTCAGCTCCGTGGTGTGGGTGTTTGGACCCACGCCCCGTCAGTCTGGAAGGGAGGCTGTGCTGGCTGCTCCAGGGCAGCACGGATGGAAGTTGTGAGGAAGGTTTCGTTTTGTCAGCAGTATGTGCTTGTTGTGATCCCTCCCAGTGAATTCCCACTTGGATTAGCTGCCTGTCATCTGCCTCAGGGCGAGTCCCTGCGCTGTGGTAAGTGCTGTCTTGCTTCAGTAAATAGTCCAAGGTTATGGGAAGCCTCAGGTTTATGCTACGGGTGGTGATGTTTTTGTTGCTGTTATTATCGCAGAAGGACAAGCGTTCATGGGTTTTTATAAACCCGGACTTTGTTTCATTGCCTGGTAACGTCTGTGACCCTGTTTGCCACTCGGTATCTTGCCAAATGGCTGGCCAAGATGCAAAGTACACTTGAAGTGTTTAAAATACCAATAAAACCATCAGGAATCATTTCATGGAGCAAATTATTGTGGGTCCTTCTGGGTCCTAATGGAACGATCCTGAGCAGGTGACACACACTGCACGTGCTGGTGTGGGAATATACAGCGTTCCATGTAGCTTTCCAGTCAGAGAGGGGAGAAATCATGCTTTTGGGAGGGGTGATAGCAAAAGCCATGCCTCCAGTGGGTAACATCTGCACAGAGGAGCTCTGCCGGCAGCAGGGTCACCCTGGCTGGTAGCTGCAGACATTGACTCTTGAGCTGGATGATGGGTGTGCTGGGCTTGGATCAGGATGGGCCTCTTGCCATGAAAGGGGACAGGAAGGCAGGCACCACCTGAGTCATCCTTATTACCAGGCTGTTTAATCCTGCTTCCCAAACCTGCCCTTTTGTGTCACAAGACAGTGATCTAGAGCTGTTGAAATTATTAACCCATCGTGATGACGGCATCCTCATAGGCACGTGCATGGGAGGGGTCTGTTGTTGTCCCCAGTGGAAATCCAGCTGTGAGAGCTCAAAGCCATTGCAAGATGGGTGTGTGACAGCACCCCAGGTTTTATACAGACAAAATACTCTCCCTAGGAAGCACAAGTGAAAAAAATGCAGAAAATGGCCTTTAATCTGCTGAGAGAGGTGCCACCTCATGATGGGTTTCATCATTAGGACTCAGAAGTAATGCTCACTGCCTTTGTAACCTCACCTCTGTTGTTTTTTCTGCATCTCCCTTGCTGCTTTATCACTATGATTTCTGCAGCTAGTGAAGTATTAAACATTTCAGGCTGTTGATTATGAGCCTGCAGGTAGGGAGAGAGACATAAACATGAAAACTAGCACTGGCTGACCATAATTTCACCTGATACAGATGCAACCATTCAATATTTTAGTTCAAATGGGACCAACAGGAACCATTTTAAACTAAGTCAGAATTAAGTTACATATAAACAGAAGTAAATTATCTATGTAACGTGATAGGGTAACAGTGGGTGAACAAATGGTTTCAGGGAGGCTGGTGCCTCTTGTGAATAGCATGTTGGGAGTGCTTTCTTAAATAGCAGCATTCTTTCCTGCTCAGATTAAGATCCCATCCCTCACTCTATAAAATAGCAGTCTCTTCCTATATAAAATAGGGGTATTTTTGGGTGATATTTGGATATTCCTGTTTAAAGGGTCCATTATGGGCCAGATACTCACATTGTGAAGAGCAACTTCTCCAGCATCTTCTTCAATCACCTCTTTGGGTTCAAAAGGTATTTTCTTTCCTTCACATTCCCTCACTTGCCATCTTCGTTCTGCATGGCTCTCTGGTGCTGCCAGCAGCTTGCAGAGGAGTTTGAGTTCAGGGGTTGTTAAAGGAGCAGGTGCTGTATTTGCATCCATGTGCAAATCCAAAAAACAGGTGAACATGGAGCCACCCTTTGAGAGGAAACAGCTACCAGATAAAAAACCAGGAGTCTTAAAGGAGGGTACAGAGCAGAAGGGGAGAGGCAGGTGTTTGGCATCAAAAGGGCAGGAAGCAGGATGGCAAGTGGCAGGGTGGGAAAGCAGAAACTGATTTAATTTCACCTGCAAAACCTGTCACCACTGGAAATGGGAAAATGAAATCCTGCAGTCTTCAGCCAGGAACACTTCCACACCACCAAGTCTGGCCACTTTAATTCCTAGGCACAAACCGGCTTGGCTCCATCATAGCACCGTGCTTGTTTCATGCCAGCTCAAAGCAGGGCATTAGAAATACAAATTCTAACTTGAAACTTGAACTTCTTCCCTTGTGTAACACAAATCATTCTGCAATGTGGAGGGTTTTCTTTAGTTTTTCACAACAATACAAGAAGTGGAAAGGGTTTTTTTACCTTGTCTCCCACTGTCATCTTCCTTTGTGAGACACAACCGTTCAGCTTCATGTAGTTCTAAAATTAATTTAATATAGCTCATTTGCTGGTTAAATGCCCTGTATGACACTAACCTAGCAGGTGACAGCAGACGCTGTTAAAGCCACCACAGCAGTAACGTGGCTTTGCTGTGGCCCGTGGCACTCCCTCCCGAGACAGGAGCTCAGCGGCATCAGCGGGCAGTCGGAAGCACTCTGATTCATGGGAAGGTGCGACTGGACTTTTACAGGGACAGAGGAAGAACGGTAGGGCTTTGGAGGGAGCCCGGTTCTCTGAGGCCTGCGCCCGGCCGAGAGCTCCGGCGGAGATCGCGCTGGTGGTGCGGGGATGGAGATGCGGTNGCGCCGCCGGGCTCCGGCGCCCTCGCCCGGCGCGACTGTGAGCGCGGAGCCGTCCGCGCCCCGGGGCACGGTGAGTGAAGCGCGGCCGCGGCGGAGAGCCGGGAGCGGGGAATGCGGGGGCAGCGGGGAGATGCGCGGGAAGCGGGAATGCGCGGAGAATGGGGATGTGCGGGAGCGAGGGATGCGCGGGGAGCAGGAATGCGCCGGGAGCGCGGTGCTGGAGGAGGCGGGCTGGACGAGACCCGGCGTGAGGGGCTGCCTGGGGTGCGGGGCAGGCGCGCTCCTTCTCCAAAGGCCGGCCAGGGCGGGCTAACAAAAGGCGGCGGCCCCGCAGCCCGGCCGGCACCGGCGGTGTCTCCCGGAGAAGGGCGCCCGCCCCCTCCTCTTCCCACTGCTGTTTTCTTGTTCGGTGTTTTCGGGACTTCTGGATGCTGGGAAGAAGCAGTCGGGGAGGGAAGTGGTGTAGGATGAGACCCCGCCGTGCCGCGCTTCCCCCTGTCAGTATGTGAAACTCATTACTCGGAGCGGTTCTCCAGGTGGGAGAGTTAAACGGCGTCGTTGCGCTGTGATTGCACGGACCCGTCCCGGACTGCATCATCCACTGTCCGGCTGCAGCTGGGCAAGAGCTGCGGGGCTTGAGGGTCCCTTTACTGCTCTTTCTCTGGAGGCAATTGCCGGGCATCAGAGCACTGAGAGGTTTCGTGTGCGCTCTCTCTCAGTGTGTTACATGTTTTAGTAAGCAGTGTAGTGTTCCTGCAGGGAGTTCTGCTGGCAGGCACCTTGCAACGAGATACTGGGACAGAAGCTGAGAGGTTTTATCACCTGGTTGGAATGACCCACAGACTCCTTAAAATGGCTAAGAAGAGAATTACATTCAACTGTAACACTATTAGCCTGCATTTTTCTTCGTAAATTTGGGATGAATGTGGCTCACAGACATCATTTGCCTTCACTCCAACTTCGTCCCCTACTTCTGCTCACGAGGTCCAAAGGTCTGCTTTTCTCATTCCCTGCTGTGATGCCTTTTAAACCCTGATCTCTCTATGTTCTTCTGCCTAAAAAACAACTTAAATTTAGTTGGCATTAGGTGCCACCAGCAGCACTCACAGAAACACGTTCATTTCTCATCCCAGCCTGAGCCCTCTTTAGCCCGGTCAGCAGAGGGGTGAAGCTCAGCACCTCACTGTGTTTGCTCAGCCATGGGGGCCTGACTCTCATTCTGCAAGGTGCTTGTCCAGATTTTCCTCAATGCCAGCAGAAACAACAGTAGGGAAAAATCAATGCCCTAAAACTCCTTTGACTAAGAGAGGTGAAGTCCAGGCCAGCTTACAGCTGGGAGAGGGAGGGATGCTCTGCACGTCCATAATATGGGGATTTAGAGGATTGAGAGCTTGTTGGCCCACATTAAATGGTGCTTGGCACCTTCTTTAATCAAAGAGGGAAGTACAGTTCTACTGAAATCAGGATTACTGTAAATTTTAAGGGAAAGTTCATGTAATAATCACAGAGGCTTATCTTCCAGAGGTCAGCAGGCCAGAAGTTTAACTATAAAACGTTGCTCAAAAGGCAATAACGACACACAAGGCCAGCTGCAGCCTACTTGGCATTGCTCTGCAGAGAGGGCTGCTGCCATGGCGTGTGGGAGCCCTGCCTCTGGGAGACAGGCAAGCTGTGGTCCTGCAGCAGCCAGGGGCCTCCACAAATGCCCCTGTGTTCAGCAGGCAGTCTGTGAACAGATTTTTTATGAGAATAAAAGCAGGGTGATGTAGAGCCTTCCTCCCTCTACAGAGTATCCTAGCTCCTGGCAGTGATGGGAGAAAAGCTGGGCTCTAGCAGGAGGATGCAGCTGGCATCAATGAGCACATGGACTTGGGAAGGCTGCTGAGGGAAGAGCAGTGATGGGAAAAACATCCTTCCTGCATTTGTTTGGTTAGGGTGGACCCTGCTTTAATGGTCAGCCCTCTGGGTGAGCAACCATCCTTTACTTGGTGTTTGCAGAGCAGCTGGCACGGTGGGGCCTGGTCCATCCCATCCCTGGGCTTCTTCACCCCAGCAGCAGTGTAAGTAAATAAACCAGGAGGATATGACATCAAACAGGGACTTTTATAGCGCCCTGTGTGATTCCCACTTGGCTAACATTTGTTCAGGCCCAGAGTGACTGTGGCTGGCAAGCTGCTGGACTTTAATAGGTGTGGGAGTAGAGAATGGCTCATGGTCAGCAGGATCAGGCTGTAGCCACATTAGTCAGTACCTCAAGGTGCACACTACTCAGGTGCTCAAGCCAGTGGAAAAGAAAACCTGTGTGTTTGAAACCATGATTTAAGATGTTGTTCCCAAGTTTAACTGGAATGAAAAGCTTGGCTACCTTGATGTGCTGCATTGCTACATGCTTGCATCTGTTCAGATGAGAGCCACTTCCCTAATCCTTTACATTGAAGTTGCACCAGGGCTCAAATTAGTGGCAATGTCCTTGGGTTTAAAGAAGCATGAGGAATTTCAGTCATTAGTTGTTCTCGAGGGAAGGGGATTGGGCGAGTTTTTGGTGTAGCAGTAACTGCTGTATTGGCTCAGTTCTAGAGGTTGGGATCAGAAGGGTAAATTTATGCCTTTGAAAGAGGAATTTGATGGAAATGAAACCAGCCCACTTCACCCTGATTAGATTTCATCATGTTATGCCTTCAAAATGCCTTCAGCAGCCTGGCAACAAGGGCAGAGATTTGAGAAACATCCAAAAGTTAAAAGGACACAGTTCCTATGGATTATCAGCATGTCTGTTATTTAAAAAAAAAAAAAATCTCATCTTTACTATTCTTTCAGCAACTCAAAACGATGTTGAAGAAAAGTATTCAGGGAGACAATAAAAATAGCCAGGCCAAGTGCTCTCCAGCAGTGACCTGATCCCGTCTCATGTGCTGCAGAGGGCACAGATTCCTTTGCAGTTACAAACAGGCTCCAGGCTGGAGACAGACTCCATTTCAGCCTAATTTAAGCAAAGTACGTGATGATTACTGGTGGCCAGTACAGTTATGGTGGGGACAGGGCCCCCATGCACAATGGCTGCATCCTCATCATGCTGTGGCAGCTTGAATTTCCCAGGGTAGATGGGAGCAAATATGTGCTATAGTAAGGCATAGCTGGAAAAACTCAGCTACAGCCCTGATGGAAATATCAAGCCCAGAATGTGTTTGTCCAATACTGTGTTTTGCCATCCAGGCTAGGGAGAAGTAAATGGCACATACCACCTCCCAGGGGCAGGAATGATCTGCAGGGAGGAGAAGCTGGGATATTTGAAGTGACTCTTGCAGTCAAGGAGTTTGCCTTGTGAAATCATGGTTTGATTTGTTTGTCTTCCTGTGCAGACATTGTTTGCCTGGGAGCCCACTCACTCCATGCTGGCTAGAGTGCTTAATTCCCTGCAGGCCAGACCTTGGGATGGATCTGGTCTGTGTTGGAGAGGGAGTGGTTAAGCCAGGCCAGAGAGAGGTGTGTGTTGAGAGGTGGATTGAGAGGGAAAGGTTTTATGGGGCCCAGTGGCTCTGTTGTGAAGGATGCTAAACCTCCAGGCTAGAAACTGGGGACTATCACTGTTGAAGCGAAAAGGGAGCTTAGTTTCTAAGTGGCTACTGAGTTTACTACCTTGTTTCTGTCAAAGGTTTGCAGGGGTGGTACTGATTAATGCCATGTCCTTTCCCCAAGTCTGTCTATTCCCTTCCTCTTCCATCCCACCAGGCTCAGCCTGACACTGTTTATTAAGCTGCTTGTTCCTGATTTGTGAGGAATAAATATTGACACTGATGGCTGCTTAATAGGATATGGATTTGCTGATTTCTGTCTGAACGAGTTTGGCACTTGTGACTCAATCTGTGTTTGGGACTGGCTCTGCCAATGTTCCATTTTGGGAGAGGTGTTGGTAATGATGATGATGGTCACAGCCTGTGCTGCACAGCAAGAGAGGCTGGGAGTGGGGATATGTATTGCTGCCCTTTTTCCTGTTGAGATGCAGAGATTTCCAGGCTGTGACTCCAAATCACTGCATGTCCCTAGCAAAGGTGTGGCTTCCTTTGAGAGGGTGCTGCTGTTCCCACTGAGGAAGAAGATGTCTTGTTAACCTATAACTGCTGTGAATGCCTCAGGTCAGACTGTCACTTGGCAGTGCTGTGGGTGCTCCTCTCCTTGCTGCTTCCTTAATGTGCTTGGGGGTGTCTGCTCCAAGGAAATGCAGCTCAAGCTGTTTCAGAGTGTTTTGGGTGGATTTTTAAGATGTGTCTGAAGTGAGGAAAGTCCCATTAAAAGCTGATGGGCATTTAGGCTAAGTGGGGTTTTCTGGGTTTCCCAAGAGCTGTGACAGGTTTTTCATCTACAGAGCAGCACATTCATGTTCTTGGAAACCCAGGAGGATCGCTAAACTCTAGTGGAATTTCTCTTGACTCTTCCTGGGAGTGCTTCACCTCAGTGGTAGTGGAGGGCAGCATCACTGGGGAAGCCCCAACCTCATCCAGGTGAGATTCCCACAGCCTCTGCAGGTGCTAATCCAGCACTTGTAGAGAACATCCCAAGACTCAGCCTCAGATCTTCCTTCAAGCCCAAGGAATGATTTGGGTCTAGACTCAGGATCGTCAGACCAAAACACAGTAGACAGGGTGATAGGAAAGAGTTTTCCTGCTGGCAGGGCACATGGAAGAGGTCCCACACCCAAGGCTGTGTACAGGAAAGATGCTTGTGGTGTCTCCTCAGCAGAAGGATGGCAGATGACTCCTAATGCTGCTAAAATGGGTCCTGCTGGCAGGAGTGGAGTCAGGAAGGCCAGTTGCCCCTTTGGGGGGTTTTGTGTGAGAACAACGGGAACGCACTGAGGCATTGCATCAGGTGAGAGAGACCAAGGATTCCCCTCTCATCTCATGTTCCTTGTCATGGTTGCAGCCCTCATTCTTTTCCAAGCTGATCTCTACCAGACTGCCAGATGCTAAAAATATTTTGAGTGATAAACAGATATTTATTAGCATAGCAGCCAGCATTTCTGTCACTTGCCTTGGGCTCTCTCACTGAGCTGGCTAAGTCCTCATCTCCTCACTCAATCTATCATCAGTTTTTACTTGGGCAAATCTCCTGCTGAAATCCTCAGGAAGTAAATGGAATGCTGTGTTGAGTAAGGTGTTCAGGAATTTGTCCAGGAAGAGGTTGGTGTGTGGGATGGAGAAGAAGCTCATAAGGAGTAGCTCATATTCTGGGGATTAGGCATTGCTACACTTTTAAAGGTGATTTAGACCTGTACACTCCACCCATCAAGGAACTGCAATTAAAATCTGGAATACCAGGAAGCACTGCAAATAATCAGGTTAGAGAGAGTTGAGAGACAGCACAGCTGCTGCAGACCTGAGTTCTTGGTGCTGAGTGTCCACTGTGCCTCAGACAAATGTGACTATGAGGCATTCTTCTGCCTCCTCTGAAGAGATGCTCAGATTGTCACTCCAATAGCACAAATCACTGAGACCAGTTTTCAAAAAGCAGCTGAGCCACTGTTGCAGCACTTTGGTAACATCCATATTTCCATAGGAGAGCTGCTGGGCTAAAATTTCAGGGTGTGTTCCTTGAAGTGCAAGGTGTTGCCAGTGCAGGCGAGGAAGAGAGATCCAGCTGTGCTGGCAGAAGAGATTAACACCCCACTTGCTCATAGTGCCAGAGACCTCATCCATCTGCCACTGAACAGTTCCTGTAAGTGCTCCCTTAATCTCTAACTTTAAACCATTTAAATTGGTTGGTCTGAACTAACCCAGTTTGGTTTGTGTGGAACATGTTAGGAGCTGCACCAGCAGATGCAGCCTGGTCCCAGCTCCAGGCTGCTGGTGGAAAAGTTTCCCAGTGAAGGCTGGCCTTGCCTTTCAGGTCTCAGGTCTGCAACCTGTGGCCAGGTCCCAGGTGGGACACGTCTTGCCTGACATTCAGACCCCCCCTAGGAAGGCCCTTTTGTAGCTGGAAAACATCTCTGTTCTGAAGAGTGAGTGTAAAAAGAGTAATTGTGGGGAAATACCTTCTGCTGATTGCATCTCTTTCTGTGAACATAACTATTCTTTCAGCATGGAGGGCTTGTGGCCTTTTCCTATGGAATCATTTTAATTCCTAAATCCTAAAATGGAAACAAATCCTTGTATTATATAAGTATGACTTCCTTCCTCCTTGTGGCTGCTTTTCTTTGGAGGAGTAACATTTTTTGTTTCACTTACGCTTGTCCTTTAGAGCCAGCATGTGCTTTGGTGTGTGTAATGTAAGAGAAGTTAAATGTTATCATTTCTCAGAAGGACTTTAGATCCACAGGATTCAGTGTGGGGATACCCCTGATGTATCTGTGTGTGGTGGCCGTGGCCCTTACAGGGACCACATTAAAGACCCTCCTGCTTGCCTGAGCTCTGCCATGCATCATCTCCATCTCAGGCACCTCTGCCTGACAGATCTGATGCACAACACAGAGAGCTGATCCCAATGTTTTATGGCCAGCTCTGAAGGACTGTTCCTCACAGCCTCCTGGTTCTGAACTGCCCATGAGAAGAGGGGACGCTCTGATTCCTCAGGCTGGTCCTGCAGTGTCTCCAGAGGCATCTCTGAAAAACATCAAGAGATGTTTGGTAATGATCAGGAGCAAGTCTGTAGGATAGTCCAATTAATTGTGGGGTAGAAAAGAATGAAATTGTCATTTCTCTGTGGTTTTACTCCTGTCTTGACACAATAAGTAGGTAGATGTGTTTTTGAGAGGGTTAAAGCTCACTGAGCACAAGATGCAGGAAAGCATTTCATGTGCAGGTAGAGCTGGGGTGCAGGATAGATTGCACACCACTTTTTTGACAGACCAGGAGAGTTGTCACCTCTCAATTGTCTCCTCCAGAGAAGGCGAGATCTCACCTGAGCAGGCAAAGTGTTGCTCAAGTCAGTAATGCTTTAGAGTCCTTTGCTTCCATTGAACTTCATCCCGAATTAGAACTTCAGAGAATTAAGCCACAGTCCCAGGAAGATCAGGGCCAGAGCTGCACGGAGCGCACTTTGGGAACAGGCTCTCTGGGTGGTACTGGGGCACAAACAGCAAGCTGTGATAGAGTATAACCATAAACCACTGTTACAAAAAGCCAGGAATTCACTAGGGATAAAAGCTAAATCCTGAGCCCTACAGGTTCTTCCCTCCAGCCAGGATCCAGGTCGTTTGGCAGGGAACTCTGCGCTCCAATGCCGGCTGGGCAGCACAAGAAAGGACTGCGGGCTGTGGGGATGTGTGCCCAGCTGCCTCCGAGGGCCAACTGCTCATGCAAAGCAGGGAAGGCCCCCAATTCAGCAGAAAGCGTGGATTTAGGGTGACTTTAAAAGGGTGGCAGTCTCTGGGTCGAGGTCTGGGTGCCATAGAATGCTTATTGTCAAAGCTAAAAACCAAAGGGAACCCTGCATATTGTGGGCCCAAATGCAGCTGGCACGAACCAAAAATGTGCATGTGAGTGCCTTTCTAAGTACCCAGTAATCCTCCAGGGCAAAACGGGGATTAGGGCTCTCTCCCAGACAAAGAGGGAGTTCATTTTCTCAAAGATCCCTTGGCCAATGAAGTGAGGAACCCAAATGAATGCCAGGGCTCCTTTCAGCTCTCTGCTTGCAAACAGGTACAGCGCCGGAGCAGCTGGTTTGTGTGGGGCTGTGCAAACACAGCGCAGCCAGATTGTGGGACTGAGGTCAGGTCAACTAAAACCCATCCAGTCCCAGAGAAAAGGGGAAGCCAGAAAAACATTGGACAAGTAGGACTAGACAGTGTTGCACAGGGAAAACGTGGTCTCCATTCTCCAGATTTTTTTCTCGGTGGACCTGAAGGTCAGCGCTCAATTGAGGTTGTTTAAGTTGGAGTCGCCTGAGTGAAGAGCCCTCCGAGAAGGAAAGCTGTGAGTCTGGATTAATTCCAGGTGACTTCTCAGCCTCTATTGCTTTCCCTGAAATTCTGCGTGCTTGGAATCTCCACATAGAAGGCATTAGACTGAAAACGATGGGTGCCTGAATGGGGGATGTATCCATCTAAAATTTGCCATCCTGTGATTTCTTTAATTTGCCTTCAAGCAGTGGGCTGTGCAGGTAGAAAAGCACAAGCCCCTCTGCACTGTTCCTGGGAAAATTCTTCTTTTCCCTTTTGAGGATTGGCTTGTGGTACAAAGATCAGCTCTAGTAATCCTGTCTTATCAGATATCAGGGTGGATGTGCCTGTGATGTGTACAGAAAACGTGCATTAAGTAGTCCTGTTTCTTAGAAGCAGCAGCCAGCGGCACTGTAAATGGATTTGAGTTGCGTGGGTTTTTTTATTTCCTGAGCTTCACTGACCCATCTGAATCCTAGACATGGATATTATTGTTTCTGCTTGAGAACTTGGATCTTGCTGCAGATCTCGGGGAAGAATTCAGTCCCAAGATTCACATACTCAGTGGGCCTTACTGAGATTTCACACTCACTCTTGCTCTGCTTAGGATGAAAATGTGCTTCCAGGATTTACACAGGTGGAGCCTGTTGCATTTTGGATTCATAAACCAGCCTGGAATTCTTCATGTACCTTACTAAGACTGTAGATTTAAACCTGGCTGTTTCCCGTCTTAGGTGGATGTCTTAAGTCACAAGCTAGATGTTTTACCCAAGGACTGAGACCTTTTCTGGCAAAAGTTTTACAGGTTATTACTGTGAGAGCTTTTGGTGCAATTTAAAAACTTTTTTCTCATGAAAAGCTGTTTTGTCCACATGTTTCCACCTGGCCTTGGCTCTTGGTGTGGCTCGGGTGTCCCGTGAGCACAGAGTAACAAAGCTGCGCAAGCCTTGCTGCTACCAGGAGAGCACCTGGGCCTTTGTGCTCTGACACATAGGGCACTTCCAGTGCAGCTAAAGGAGATTCTGGGAGCGTGACAGAGATGTGGATTACAGGCTATTTCAGGACCAGCCACAGGAGGTAACAAAATAAGAAATACGTAAGCAATCCAGTCTTCCCCTCAGGCGGAGCGGGAGGATCTGCCAAGCAAGTTGGCCACAGCCAAGGTCGGTGCCTGGGATGAGTGTGGTCTCTCCCTCCCTCTGCATCCCTCTCCCTGACAGCATGGAGGGGACAGGAGGGCTTGCTCTTTGCCAGGAGATGGGGGACTGCCGTGGAGGTGGCGTTTGCATTCCCAAGGAGACGTAATTCCGGCTCATCAGCTGCTGAGAGCTTGCCTGTGGGATGGGGATAGCCGGAGGTGAAGCTCTCCTTATGTCACCGGGCTGAGCTGGGGATCTCAGGCGGCCCTGTGACATTGTGTAACCTGGGGTGCTGTGAGGATAAACCACCAGCGTTATCTCCCCTGCCACCTTCCTGACTGTGGGAGCCCCGCTAGGCTTTGTTGCTGCTTCTCCGTATTTTTGTGTCTGTGATGTGCTGTTGGCTGTTTCTGTAGTGGAGGGGGGTTTCCTCTTAGGTTCTGATTTAAGACAAAGGGAAAAATACCATGAAATGCCTACAAATAGCTGTAGAAGTTGAAAGAACAGTTCCTTGCTTTAATCTCGGTTTCAGAAGCATAACTGTGTGAGCACCTATGTTTCCAGGATAGCTTTTAACTGTCAGTGGTTACAAATACTCCTGTTGATTCCAAATTATTTAAAAATGAAAATTTAATTTCCATCCTCTCTTCTAGAACAACACTGGATTTAGAGGTAACAAGACATTAAAAATTATTAAACCTCTTAACATTTGGGAATTGGATCCTTTGGGACTTAGGTAATTTATTACTGTGGCAGCAAACCAGGTGCTGGTTTAAACTCAGTAATAGTGGCTTCAAGAGGTGGGACCATTAAAAATATCTATTCTGAAAATATATATATTAAAAAAAAAGTTAATAATTTCTAGACATAGTTCCAGATGCTGTTTATGCCTCATCTCAGTCATATCCTAGATGCATCCCTGGAACTACAGGCAGCTAAGCCAAGAGTGTAGGATGGTAGTGCACCCAGAAGAACTGTAATGCTGTTGTCCTGGAAAAGAAATGCTATGGGCAGACAAAATTTCCAAAGTTGGGTTTGTGCTGCTTCCCTGTGCAAAATCTGTCTCCTCTTTGGGAATTACAGCCAGGCAGCTGAGCTTGCACTGCATCATTTCCTCAGTGAGAGCAGTGATTTATGCTGCTGCCATTACTCAGGGAACTATTGTTATGAAACATGGAGTTCAATTAATTAAGAATATGATATCTGCAGACTTAGATAATTGCCGGGAGAGCTGCTGGGCAGAGGCACCCACCCACACTTTCTGTCCAGGCTGGCTTTAGAAAACCAATCTGTGTTGGAATGTGAAGACTGTAAATAAGGATAAGGAAGACTGAAGAAAGTGAAGAGGAAGAGCCAGGAGCCCAAAAGGTTAAGATAAATGCTGTGAAACGTTCCAAGCATGCAGGTAATGGGAGGTCAGCACGGGAGGCAGATAAGGCAGCCAGAGAAGCTCAGAGTTGGCCCTGCTCAGAGGCAAAAGATCTCCCTAAAACAGCAACCGAGTTCTGCAGGGACTGTGGCAGCTCAGGAAGGCCACGAGACATCAGATGGCAGCACCTGGCAAACCAGTCTTATGGGGAGTTGATTAATATAAAATAAGGCCACCTAGGCATTTTTGAGGAGCTCTGAGGAAGGTGGTGAAAAGTAGGGAGTTTCACAGACACCTCCTGTGGAAAGGCTGTGCTGGCTGTGTGGGGAGAGATGGACGTGAGGTCAGGAGGTGCTGCCTTTCTTCTGGAGGGGGCAGTGTAACTTCTGAGGGAGATTTTCCTTGAAAAAAACCCCTTAATCTCTGGCACTGTATTCTTTTACTTTCAAGCAACCAGCAAGGAAAAAAATCCAACAGGCCATATTTTTAGATGAGGGAAAAGCTGAGCAGAGTGTACTCATGGACATGTGTGGTATTAAATACCAAAGGCATCGTGGAAGCAAGCAAGTATAAATAACAATTCATTATTAAACACGAACTTTGCAGAAAAGAAAATATTTCAGAGGCAGCTGCCAGCCTCAGGTGGGAGGTAGAGGAGTTTTAAATAGACTGTGTGTGCTGGGTTTCCTGTCTCCCACTTGAGAACTTTAGAAACAACACGATAACAAAAGGAACAACTGCAGGCCCCTCCTTGCCAGGGATACTTTTTAGCTATGGAATTGTGAGGCCCTTTGTAGCATCCCAAAATAAAATGCAGCCCTGGGCTTTAAGAGCATCCCATCGGGCTGGGTGCTGCCACAGGGAGCTGGAGAGCTGTGCCAGGGCAGCTGGAGCTTTCAGAGAAGGTCTGCTCTAAGGAGAAGGTGTGAGGACAGCCAAGAGGAAAGGTAGGCCCTCAACACCTTTATACAAGAGTGGCTGTCTCCATGTTATGGTGGAAGAAGTGTCTTCATAGGGATTAACACCCACCTGGTTGTTAATATGAGCTGCCTTAGAAATGCCATAGAAAATGTTCTGGGGTAAGCAACAGGTAAGGCAGAAGGCCGCAAGGGGAGGACAGGTGCTGGGCTTGGGGTCCTGTTTGGGGAGGTGTCCAGCCCTGCAGCCCTGGCTGGCCCCAGCCCTTGTCCCTGCCCTGCCAGCTGTGCTCTCACGGGGGACACCCCTGTGTGGGGATTGTCCCTCCGGCTGTGCTCTGGCTCTGAGGTGGGTGTGCTCACCAGGTGGAAGGATCCTCATCTCCTTTGTTCCCCACTGGGCCTGATTAATGGTGTTGTTCTAGAGTGGCTGATTAGTTTTCAATGTCTTACCGAGCCTGCCATGCACCACAGAGCTCTGCAATTACAGTTTTTTAAGAGGCTCGGGAAAAACTCCTTTGCATTTCCTTGTTCCCCCCAAGAGTACCTCCGGAGCCCATGGACACACTAATTAACGCGTCTTTGTGAGGTAAAGCCCAAAGTTATGCGTGCTGGCAAGCACTGGTTGCTCCTGTGAGGAGGAACACCCAAGCTGCCTATCCTCCCTCCCTCCCTCTGCTTGGGGCTGCCCCTGGAGGGTCAGGCTGTGCGGGTCCATATGGGAACGTGTGGAACGGACTTTGACTCAAAAAGCTCTGCTGGCAGCAGAGTTTAGCATCTGTGGTGTCTCTTGCTTTCTTAGCATCCTTCAAAAGCTGTTTTTATTAAAAAAAAAAAAAAAAAAAGCCTAGGTGCTGAAAGATCAATAGGCTGTGGTGCCCATAGAGCTGTAGGCACCTCCTACTCCTTTATGTCAGTTCCTCGGGCTGTTGATGACTCTTTTCTGGCACAGGGGCAATTTCCCAGCCTGACATATTGTCAGTGGCTCCCTCAGAGACAGCTGGCCAGATAGAAGGAGTACAGCTGTGGTGTGGCCTGGCAAAGCCAAATTTCTCTTCAGGAAACAAGCAGGGAAGCACAGGGTCTGTCCTTCTAGCACTGAAGCTGTGAATATATTTTGCTCACAAAACCGTAGACCTGTTTGTATGGATAAATTCATATGCAATCTTTTAAATCCTCATCTGTTGCAAGCCTTCTATCCTTTCCATGTCGTGCAGGGAACTCTCCTCTGGAAATAGGTAATTTTTCATGGTAAGCTTGGTGAGCAAAGAGAATTGGAGCATTTAAGGATATTGGCTCTTCCAGGGCTGCAGTAAAGGAGATTGTGCTCCTGGTGTACAGTGAAGCTGGAATGGGAGCAGGGAAGGGAAACTTTCAAGTTTGATCAGGGACTTGACATCATCTCAGAGGAGAGGAGTGGCAGAGACAAAGCAGGACGGAATTTGGCACATGGAAAGAAAAGGCAGCCAAGGCAGGATTTGGGGTAAAAATTGGATGAAGATAAGCGGGGCGAGCCAAAAAAAGGCCGTTCCCGAGCAGTCGTTTTCCCTAATCTAGGTGAAAGTGCTGCTGCGCTTCCCCGCTGTATCTCATCCGCAATGTGAGGCTTAACATTCCTGCCTGGCACGTGGGGGTGCGGGGAGGGGGCGCGGGGGAGGACCCAGCCGGACACAAAGACGGCCGGGCTCTCACCGGAATGGCATCCAAGCCATCTCAGCTATCCAAAGCCCCGGATGCCGGCATGTGGGCTCAGCACACAACGAGAGGCAATTCCAGCTTATCCCGGGTCAGGCCTGCCGCGGGCAGGGAGAGGCGCAGGGGGTCTTTCAGCCCCGCTTTTATTCAGCGTGGGGGTTCCTTGAGCAAGCCGAAATTTCAGATCTCTTCTGTGCTTCAGGGCTAAAAATGGGAGCGCGTGGGGATAGTGGAGCATTCCAGGGGAAGGAAGGAGCTTCATGAAGCAATGGTTACATTATGTTTGTGTGACTTGGAGCGGGGTAAATACGTGTTTGCTGACATTGTGGAAATATCAGTAGAGGGGGTAGGACAGGTTTATCTTTCTCCCTCCCCACTGTGTGGACCTTGGCTTTTCTCTTGTGTGTTCAGAGCATTCCCTGAGCTCTCATAGGCGGTTACATGTGGAAAAAGCGTATCCCACAGTGGAACCCTTGAACTCCACACTTGGGGATTTAGTGTCCCCAAATGCAGCTGCAGGATAATGAGTTTTGTGCCGCAGGTGCTGGAGCCAGTCTCACTCCTGTATGCCATGGGATTGGGCAGGTCCTCCAAAACAGTCGTGAGGGACACTCGCACTGCCCAGATTAGAGAAAAACAAGGATGCACAGAGCTTTCTGTGACATGTACTTCACACTAGCCTGATGCCTCTGCCTTGCCCTCTGGGTCTGTGCATTGCCCTCTTTCCTAAAATCCTGATGAAGCATTGGCTGAGAGGGCTGAGGTTTTGTGTGGTGGCGTTTATGTGTACTTGCTCTCCTTTGGCAGGGACACCCATGCAGCACGGGGATGCACAGAGCTGTCTCCCAGCCCGCTCAGCCCGGACTGCGTGACCACTGACTTCCAGCCCAGCAAAGGCACGTGGGCAGCAGGAGTCAAGTTACGGCTGAAGACCAGGTGAGAATGTGTTTGTCTGTGTCCCTGAAACATCTGTAAAGGCAGAATAGGCAGGGTGGAAAACAGTTACTGCTTTGGCTGCCAGTGTGCCTGAAACTTCTCCTCAGAAGCTTTTGTCAGGTGCTGGTAAAGGTCATCAGAAATGCTGAACCAAAATGTCTCCACAGGAGTGGTGTAAGTCTTCTCTGACTTCCCGACTTGAGGTGCCTGGCATTCCAAAATCACCTTGCTTCTTCTGGATCTGGGAGTTCCGGTGGGAGTTTGGCATTCATGACTTCTGAGTACTTATCTGCATTTTTGAACAATTTAATGTCTTCAGAAATCAGTTTCCTGAGCTGCTCTGGATTGGCTGGTATTGTGGCTGAGCCTGACTCCCCTCCTTTGGCCATCCAGTTTAGGATCAAATCCTACAGCATTCACTCAGGCAGAGCTTTTGCTGGCATCAAAAGAGCCTCTTACATCAGTCAGATCTAACCTGGGTGACCTCATAGATTTTTGTGTCTCAGTCTTCTGAGATTTGTACCATGAAGTCAAAGCAGTGCCTTTATTTGCAACATTGCATTTGGGCCAGATCTTGACTTATTTGAAGTCAAGAAGCTATGCTGATTTCCTGGAGCTGGTGGAGATGTGGCCCAGTGCCCAGTGAGCAGCTGAGAAAGGAATTCCACATTCTGATCTTATTAGCAAGGATGCACCTCTGGAGCAACCTCCCTGACCTTAGTGGAGATGCTCCAGCTTCTGGCCACTGTAGGCACTCATGGATGCTGACCCTGCCCAGCCTCAGATAAGGCAGATTTTAGAAGCTGAAATGTCTCTTCAATTTGATTTTGTTGAGGAGATGTTTGTCTCTGACTGAGGAGTGAGACTCTGGATTTCCCTGGGTCTGTGACCCACAGGGAATTTGGGAGAGGAGCTCCCCTACATCCACCACCTCCCTATAACAATGGTCATTCACCATATGCCCTCTGTAAATCCTTTTTGCCTATCAGTTTGGTAGCAGATCTTCACAGAAGCTCCAAAGTTTAGCATTTCACTTGGAAAAGTTTGCCTTTGGGTGCAGAGCCAATGTTTTGGTTTACTTTTCCAGCAATGTTGGAGGCTGTGTCTGCACATCTCAGTTTGACCCAGGCTGGAGCTTTAGTTACGAAGAGGAAGCTGCTTTAATGTATAAGAATATGCCTGTGGGAGTGTGTTTCAGACTCAGCAGCCTTTGCTTTGGCCCAGGCAGCAGGTGTAGTTCCCCAGTGCATTTGACTCACCCTATTATGCCCCAGATGTGTGCAAGTACCTCCACACATCCTCCTAAAGGCCCTGCTGCTTCTCTCCTGTTTATCCCTCCTCCACGAGCACTTGGATGTGGAGCTCACGAGCGCTGCCTGTGATTTGTAGCCCTGTAGCTCAGAGGAGAGCCCAGCTATGCCTGAAGCCTTGCCCTGCGGATCCCCTTGGTTACCTGCCGTGCTTCATTGTCTGCGTTCCATTTGGATAATCGGGCTCACGGGGCACCGTTCCTGCTGCCAGCCACCCAGTTCCTCCTAAGCACTGAAGGAGGCGAGGAAAACACATTCCTTCCATTGTTTCCAAGTCTCTCCTGTTGCAAGTTGCTGTGTGTTAGATATCGGGTTGTGAAAGAATCTAAGCTATGCTTCGGTTTCTGTCTTTTTAACTAATTTACTAACTGGAGAAGAATGGGAAAAAATTATTTGAATTGAACCTGTGGGGCCGGTTCATCAGTCTGGATAAATCAGTGCAGCTCTGAAGAGCCATGGGCACAGAAGCCACTGCAGGCTCTGGCTGCTAGGATTTCCCACCCTTGCTGTGGGAGAGATGATGTGAATCCCTGTAGAAGACAGGGAATAGTAGGGTCCTTCTCAAAGACTGTAAGTTAGTCAGCTGCTTCTTTTCTGTATCTGTTCTTTTTCCCTCTTCTTCCAGCAAAGGAAACAGAGTAAAATTATAGAAAGAAGAAGAAAATTGCAGAGAGTCTTTAACCCAGTGCTCCCCTGCTCCTCATTGGAACCCATGCATGGTCTAGGTACCAGGCTGAAGGATCTCCTGGTTTCTTCATGTCCAAGCTGCAGTTCTGTGGGAACAGCACAGATGGACTATCTTGGTGGCAAGCACTTCTCAAAACAGGCATCTGAAATACTCCTCGTTTTGCAATTTAAATCAAACTTAGTGTGTTGCTTGATAATGCTGTCTTCGAAATAGAAAGCTGTCAGAGGATTCTGGTAGGACAAAGTCCTTGAACCCAGTAATCAAGAGGAGTGAAGTTTGTATACATCACCTCTGTTCCTGTTGAAGCCTGTGTCTGGTTAGTGTCAGGGAATGCCAGTGGGACCCTTTCTTTGTGTAGGGCTAAATATTGCCTGTCAAACCCTGCACTGGGGTGAAGGGAAGATGGAGCCGTAGCACATGGTCCGGCTCTGAGTCCCGCGCTCTTTGTTTCCTTTGCTGGACACTGGATAAATGCCTCTTTCGTGGATAAGACAGCGTGGGGGTTCTCAGAGATATGTGATAACACAGAGGTGTGACTTGCAGGACCAATAATCATTAATTACAATGTTTGACTGTTCCTAAGGTCAACGAAGGAGTGCCCATTGCTCACAGCTGCCATCACCTCTGAGCGATCCCAGCACTTCCATCTGCAGCTTGTGGCTGAGAGCACTTCTGTCAGGAAAAGCCAGCAGAAAAAATCTGTCTCTACATCCACATACACGGTTGTCATCTCTGCTTCCACACAGGGATTTTCTTTCCAGTGGTATGGTGGGGAGTTTTTCCAAAGAGGTTGTGATGGTAATGGTAGGAATTCTGAGCAGAATCTTTTGATTCTCTTCTTCCTGATCCCTGAGAGGCTTAAAGGAGATTGGTACCTGTCTCCCAGTTCCCAGATGGCACTGAGGGCGTGGTCTGATGCAACCCAGACATCTCCAGTGATGCTTACCAAAAGGGAAAAACATGGTGTCTGACATGTCAGCTGGAAACACCACACAGGCACAACACCTGCCTCTGCCTCTGGAAAAGGAGCTGGAGAGAGCAGTGAGGCTGGACCAGTCTGGGACAGAGCTCTAACTGGCCTGAATGTTTTTTTCTTACCTTTTGTTCTTGTTGTTTAAGACTGCCAAAAACTGTGAGATAGTCCACAGGGATTCACTGGCTGGGGAGTTGTCCTCTAGGAGCTGCGAAATGAGCACATTGTGGAAAAGCAGGTTGTGTCCTGGTGTGAGAATATTGAGAATACTGACACATTTCACCCAAGTGTTCTCAAGTGAGGGTTTTTTTCAGTATGTTTTTTACATAGGGGAAGTTTCCATCTGAGCATTAAAGGGTGGGGGGTGTGAGCATGATTCTCCCTTTCCCCTACAGATGGGGAGACAATATTGGCTGAGATCCAAGATGTGAAATATCATTTCATAGACTTCAGGTCTTTCTAATGAGTCTTCCTTCTTTTTAGTCAAAATTGTGAAGGGACAGAGCTCAGGCCAGATCCTTCCTGCCCCAGAATTTACCAGAAGGGGTCTGTGAGCCTAAAAAGAGAGATTTAGTGAAAGACACACCAAGCTGACGCCATTCTGGTCCAACTCCTTTCTAATTGGCCTCGTCTGTTCTGCTTATTTTTAGAACCATGACTGAACCTTAATTAAGAGCGACATTGCTTTGAGTAGATTGTGGCCTCGCTCTGTCGAAATCCTAATAGGCTTCTGAGTGCTTTACTTTTTCCTTTATCTCCTGCCTAATAGATGGGCAGAGAGGCTGCAGCTGCACACTCAGATGTCTGGAAAACATCTCCTTGTCATGCTTCCGCTCCTTTAGATGTGTCCATCTTGGAGACGGGTCTGTCCTGGTGAGAGTTCAGGGGGTTGCTCTGCTTTCTGTTGGTGCAGGTGCACATTCACCCTGGAAGGAGGGTACAGGTGAATGAATTGCTGAGATCAGGATCTCTCCATGTACAAAGATCAGGACATAGTGCCACTGCCACATGGGTTACAATTATCACAAGCTTGAAATCTTGACTGCTGTGAGGATGACGTGGTAGGGATGGGCAGCTGCCCTCTTGGCTTTCTCTCTTGTGACTCAGTGCCTGGGATCCGATCCAGAAAGCACAAGCTTTGTATTTGCATCCAAATCTTTCATTTCTCCTGCAGGAGGAGGGTCTGTGCTGCAGGGCCCCTATCCCATACCATCTCCCCACATGATGGGCTAGGCCATGGCTATTCCCTTCCAGCCATGTCTATCCCTTCTAGCTCCAGCAACCTCCCACACAGCCTGGCTGCACGGCTGCTGGGGGAAAGCACATCCACAGGGATCATGATTGTGAGTGATGGCGGAGTGACCCTCTGGCCTTAGTTCTCTTCTCTTCCCTGTCCCATCTTCCTTGGACACATTAATACCAGCCACTAGTCAGAGCCATCCCTTCAGGTCATGGAGATGTGTCCTGGTGACCACTGCTGCTGCCTGGATCTACAGGTGGATTCTGCTTTCTATGAAAGGTTTTGCTGCCTTTATCTTCAGCATTCCTTGTCTCTGCTGAGGAAGGGTTTGGAGCTTGTGGGGACAGAGAAAAATGACCACAAGGTCAGTGGTACGAGAAGCATTGTTCACAGTTCTCTTTTCAGCCACTTGGATGATGTTTCTGATGGATGTGAGAATGATGAAAACAACTCCCCACGAGCTGTGTGGGAGTAGAAAAAGATCGGTTTGTTGGGGCACTGATGACCCTGAGTGGCTGGTTAATCAGCCACAACATCCCTCTCTGCCTTTCACTTTTTAGCTTTCTAAGGATGTGGAAAAAATGCAAATGGCAATTTGAAGAAGCTGGGTTGTTTGCTCTGGTTGAAGATGGGCCTTTTCACACTGAATGACTGCACTCCTGAAGGACACTGGGCTTGAGGTACTTTAGAACTTGCAGAGACTCAGGTTATACATGTACTCCAGAACTGGAAAGGAACAGTACGTGAAGAACAGGAATCAGACTGACTATGCTTTCCATGTTCTTAGTTTGTAACCTTAAGAAGAAGATAACCTTGCAGTTACACTGTGAAGAAAGCCTTAGATGCTGACTCATCTGTAGAGTTAGTGCCAAAGTGTCTTTGTAAAGTTCCATTCCTGTTTTGCTTGCAATATAAAAATAATCTCCAGAGATTACAGAGAAGAGCACACTCAGCTCTTCTTAATAAGAGAGAGCTGTAGAGCAGCTCCTGGTGAAGGGCCTGAGAGATGTGAATGTGGTCCCTGCAGCCCATTCTGCTCCCAGAGTGTGCCAGGCTGCCACCAAGGAGCCTCTGCTGGGCCGGGCATGTTTCCATCTGCAAACACGGGGACCAGCATAGCATCAGGGAGCACCCAGTAACAGCAGCTGCACCAGATTGAAGACCAGCCTTTTCCCTTTGGTTTTCCAGTCTCCAGGGTGAGCTGGCAGTACCTGATCTGTAGTCTGTGTTACAGCTGCCATTCAGATGCCAGCGTTGCATTGCATCCTGCTGACTTCTCCAGGTGTCTTCACTCCCAGATATTTGTTGGGATGCCAGCCCGACCTGGATTCTCAGGTTATCTGATCACTGGAGTGTCCTTGAGGAATCAGGAGTCTCTTTTTCCAGCCTTGGCATTTACAACACAGGGATCACTTTGTCTATCATTTGAAGTAGAGAATTTTTCAGCAGTAAGGTTGTCCAGACACCTTCACAAGTGAAGCACAGAATATATAAAAGATAAGGTGGTGAGGTTGGTTTGTTGTTGTTATTACTACAGTCCTGCAGTTTTAAATCCTACACACAGCCTCCTGCACCAAAGTGTTGCCTGTTGCTTCTGGTTTTGTTGCAGGCAACTCAGCTGCATCAAAGGAACACCAGTTAAAGATCTGATGATTTATTTGTCTTCACTCAAGTCAGGCATTAGCTGCTGCATTTGCAGGTTTTATCACTCAGCCAGTTTGTCTGGGATCAATCCGAATCTGCCACATTTCCAAGACTGGGTAGGTGTGGAAACAGTGTGTGGTTATCCCACGTGGAGCTGGTAAGCTGGTACCAAGTGTCTTGTGACTAAAATTCACAGCTGTGCATGTGTTGTGTTATTACAAGGATATCAAACAAAAGAGTTAAAAATAACTGTGGCTCAGATGATTGGCTGCACAGCTTCCTCACTGTTTCTACTGATCAAACCAAGGGATAACATGCCTGGCATGGTATCATTCATTTTGCCAGGTGAAAAACTGATGCTGATGGCCTGTACTCCACTAAAGTACTTAAAGTCTTTAAATGTCTGCAGTGGAAAAGGCAAGAACGTGGGTTATTCTTAATAAACAGTTTTGTCAACTTCCCATCTGGCAGTGGCCAGGTTCCTTGTTTTCTGAGCAAGGAGCTTAACAGAAGAGCTCTGTCTTAAACACACCTACACATGTAAGGGTAAAAAGGTGTTGGGTTCATCTTGCCCTTTGCAGACCTCCAGTCCAGTTTCCCCTAAGACAATCCTGCCACCACAGATGTTAAAAGGAAAAGCATCTCCCTTTTTCTTACTTTTAGCAGACAATGATAAAATAACCAGCACTTCTGAAATCTGTATAGAAAAAGAGAAATGGCTTGGAGAAATGGCTCTGCCTCTCACTCTCTGCCTATGCTTCTGCATGGTATAGAACATCAGTAGGTGCTGATGGTTAGGGTTAAGGTTAGGGTTACTTACTGGTACTAGGAAAGGACCTGACCCTAAAAAGCATTTTTAACTTTTTGCACTTTCCTGTACCATTTCTTTTCCCAGTCTTAAGCAGTACTGGTAGAATCCTCTCTCAGTGTCTGTGTGCCAAGGGCATTTTAATCCCTGTACTGATGTGTCCAGGACATGCTGTACTGTGGATTTTTCAGTGAGAGGAAGACTAAAGATGTGTCATATCCTTCTCTTGCATTTATTTAGTCAGAATTGTCCTGCAGGCTGTCACATTTCAGTAGGACACAGGTCCAGTGCTGCTCCTCGTTCTCCCAGGCAGAGTGACAAACTGTGGAGATGAGTGCTAGAGCAGAGGAGAGATCCCTCAAGGAAAGCAGCAGGAGGATTAAGGACAAACCCCAAAGGCTGGGACAAAGGAGAGTCTGTGTGGCCTCTTGAGGGGACTCGATCACTAATCCCCTGCTTTGACTTTCCATTGCACCACTCTGTGCTTTAAATAAGGCATCAGTGGGGGTTTTTTTTCCTCAGGGCTGACAGACACAGGCCTTGGTGCTGGTGACTGAAGGCACCAAGGACAGCTGTGCCGTGCCACGCCTGGGGACACACCCTGGGGACAGCTGTCTGGCTGGGTTGGGATGCGAGGGACACACGCTGCCAGCACTTGGTTGTCATGTCTCGTCCTGCATTTTTAGCAGCACCGAGGAGAGATCAAAAATGCCTTTGCAGGCTTCCACCCCCTCATGGCATTCAGTGACCCACTTGTGCAAATCTGAGAGGGATCGTGCTGTGGGACTGTCAGGGACATTCGCACATGGTTACTGTGGGACTTGCTTGGAATGGACGAAAACACGGCAGTGAAGCACAAATGAGCACGAGCAGTTTTAAATGTTGGTATCCATCTCCCTTGGTGGAGCTGGCCTGTTGCTGATGTGCAACCCCTTCTGCTTTCACCTAGGCGGAGTGAAACTCCAGGCCGACCTCACTCCTGGCATTCAACCAAACTCGCGGAGAACCAACCCGATCCCAGCATGATGCAAATATCTCAGGGTACGCTTGGCACCCCTTGGCATCAGTCCTACCACTCTAGGTAAGTAGTACACAGTTGTAGAGGAAAGGGAGGGGGCAAAGGTACAGTGGGAAAATGGTACCAGTCACCTCCATACAGCTGAACAGGTTTACAAACAGCCACAGTTCAGATTAGAGTTAGGAAGGCTTCAGTTCCTGTTTGGTTTCCCAGATAAAGTGGCTTTGTTTTCCTCCTATAAGTACTCTGTGAGGTGATTAGCAGCTAGGAAATTTAATTGCTTTAAAAATCCCCCTTCCTGTGAAGATGGGAGCCTACTGCCAAGATGCTGATAGAGCTTTCTGTGGATGCCCCCATATAGAAACACAGCATGCTTGTTTCCCCAGCAAAGGAAAAGAAATCTAAAGTCTAAATTGGCCTGTTGAAAAAAAAAGGAAGAAAAGGGTGTAGGTAGCAGAGCCTGTCAGTGTAACGGAGCAGCCAACAGCGCATCAGCACTCCCAGACAGTGCTCCCAGGGTGAGGAGTTCAGGGAGGGATTTCCTGGTTTGGCAGTGGCTTTCTGCAGGAGTCAGCTCTATCATAGCTGAACGTGCAGGGCAGCTTGAGGAAAGACAAGTTTAAATTCTGCCCTTGAAAGATTTTTCCCCAGAGAGGCAGAAGGGTTTGAAACTCTCCATTATATAGCCTCTGGGATTGAAACATCACTTTTACTGGCAAGGCTGATCCTTGGCAGAGGAGAGGAAAGAGAAAAAAGAGCATTAAAGAAAGGGAGGAGATGGTTGCAGAAAATAAAGTGTGTTGGTCTGCGGCCTCAGCACAGCTCATGCTGGAGTGTACTCCTTTCCCACCAAGGGGCTTTGCTTCCCAGGCAGTTCCTGGCAGAGCCTTTGGCAGCATGGCTCTGTCTCCCGGGTGCTTGAGGAGGAGCACGGGGAACATCTAGTGGCCAGCTGGCTAGGGCTGTGCTGGGCATTGCCAGGGAGATGGTTATTTGAATCCAGAATAGAGTGGTGCATTTAAATGAGTTAACCAGCTTTGTCCTGAGATTTGCTATATCTCTTTCTGCCTGTGTTCCTCTGCATCTCTGCAGAGCTGCCGTAAGCAGGCTTCCTTCTGCCTCTCCTCATCCTTAGCAGCCTTCTCTGCTGGGTCTCTCCCTTGTTTGAGATGTGACCTGGAGCCAGCTTCCAGCTCTGTGCCTTGCCCTGCCACAGCCCATCCCTTCCTGCTGCTTCCCCATGGCTCTGCCAGGGCAGCACATGTAGTTGCACAGGGAACTAGGGAAAGTGATACCTGAGGAAGGGAAGCCGAGAAGAGAGGGAAGTGAAATCCTAAGGCTACATCCTCCAGTCCTCAGTATTTGCTTGAATCTGGAAGGGGAGATAGCCAGGGCAAACTGTGCAGAAGTTTGTGATATCCCCTTGTGAGATGTAAAAAAAGGACTGTGACTGGCACAAAGAGCTCCCTTCCCATGGGTAGAAAGATCTCTGAATCTTTTTTGATCACTGTTCTGGTGGCCATGAGTCGTCTTTGGCCACCTCAGAGAAAGTGCCAAGGTGTACCTGCACCTGCTAAGCTACAAGAAGAGGTGGCAGTGCAGACTTCTAGGGAATTCTCAGACTGTTTCTATGGTTGCACCCCACTTTCCCCGGGCACAGGCACATACATCTCTTCTTGTCAGCTTAGTTTTCTCGCAGCAAACAAACTATCCTTGGGACAGCTGAATTTCCAGGAAGCCTGCCAGGGCATAGCCTTCATCTCCATAAAAAGAAATGAAATGGGAAAAAAAGAAAGAGATTAGATTCCCCCCAGAACACCCCTCATGGTCCTCTCCTCCTCCTCGGTGGCGTCGGTGCTCATTCAGCTTTCCAAGGGCTTTGGATGGGTTTGCTGGGCAGGGTTGATCCTCCCTGGCTCCAGAGATGCACCATCTTTCTGTCTGTATTTCCCTCCCACCCTTCTGTGGTAAATAAGAGCCATGTGTTGCAATGTCAAGCAGTTCCTCTTTGTGAACTGGGATGACTCCAAACGGGGGATGGAGCAAGGCCCAAATATGGGTTTTCATCTCAAAACTAAACATCTTGCTTCTGAGCTCACTTATAAGTTGTTGTACCTCTCCTCTGCTGGTGTTCACTCTCCTCTCGCCGTCCCCCAGCTCCTCCACCAGCGATCTCTGTGCATACGAGCATGGCTATCTGAGGAGGAGCCCTGATCAGTACAGCTCCCGCGGCAGCATGGAGAGCTTGGACCACTCCTCCCCTGCCTACCACCCTTGCCACCTGTCCCCGGCCAAATCCACCAACAGCATCGACCAGCTCTCCCACCTCCACAGCAAGAGAGACTCTGCCTACAGCTCCTTCTCCACCAACTCCAGCATCCCCGAGTACCCCGTGGCTCCACTGGGCAAGGAGCCCTCGTGTTCCCCGGACAGCGTGCCGTCCCGCGGGGCGCTGCCGGAGGGCATGAGGCAGGCGGACATCCGCTACGTCCGGACGGTGTACGACGCCCAGCAGCGCATCTCCCAGGAGTACGAGGTGAAGCCCTCGGCCCTGCTCCCCGGCGGCGACGCCCGCGCCTCCCTGGACGGCCGCGGCAGGCTCCACGCCTTCAGCCGGCACAGCGCGGGCTCCTCCTGGGCACAGCCAGCGCAGGGCTCCTCAGACGGCAAGAGCCAGCCCCCGAAGGGACCGCCCCTGCCTCCCGCTCGCAGCGACAGCTACGCGGCCATCAGGCACCACGAGAGACCCGGCTCAGGCACCGGCCTTGAGCCCAACAAGCCCGGCCGGACCCAGCCAAAAGGGGCCTGGGCACCTCTCATCAGCTCCCCGTCCCAGGGACCGCTGCTGAAACCACCCTTCGGAGAAGGGCAGCTGCACACCGTGGTGGAGAGGAGCCCGGAGAGCAGCCCCACCATGAAGCCCAAGCAGAGCTATTCCCAGGCAGCCCAGCCAGGGCAGCCCCTGCTGCCCACTGGTGTCTACGCCGTTCCCTCCCCAGAGCCGCACTATGCCCAGGTGCCCCGGCCTTCCGCCACCAGCACCGGGACGCTTTACCCAGCTCTGGCCAAAGAAAGTGGGTACTCCCCAGTGCTCCCAGTCTCTTACGACAAGGCCGTAGCTGGCAGCACCCTAGGCTCGGATGAGAATGGAAACCAAAGCACTACAAACAGGTCGACCATCTTTTACCAGCCTGCTGCCACTGAGAGAAAGCACGAAGCCAAACTCATCCAGCAGAAACCTCCCAGCACAGCAGGCCCGGAGCTCTGCCTGGCTGTGTCACAAAAGGAGGAGCTGTTACCCCTTTACAAGGCAGCACACAGCTACCGAGAGTCCACGGGTACCACACAGGCCTCCAAGCCCATTTTCCAGGATCCGCAACCCCAGCTGAGGGATGCTAGTGAGAGGAAAACCCATTACCAGCCCAAAGAGGACTGGATACCTGGATCCCAGGAGGACAAAAATGGCAACACACAAGTAAAGGAGAGAGACACTGGTGCTTCCCACCCATGGGGTCACAGCAAGGCCAAGCAGTTCAGCTTCTCTTCCTTGCAGAACATCCCAGAGAGCTCCAGGAGGCAAAGCAGCTCCGAGCTAAGGGAGACACAATCAGGTGAGGGTTATTCCAACACCAAACTGTCCTTCTTGAACACCAGCACCAGAGACGAGAAGGATCACAGGGAACAGGGGCACAGGCACTGGAGTGATGTGGACCCACAGGCCTTCACGAGGCAGGAGGAGGAGGGCACGGGTGTGGCTCTGTTACAAGCTGCTGAGCCAAAGTGCAAAGAGTCCCCTTCTCCTCAGCTCCCAAAGACCTTGGATTTCAGGAGGAGCCGGCTCAGCTCTAGCAGCACTCAAAGCTTTCCCTACAGCAAACCAGAGGCTGGCAAGCCCCACTGCTCGGTGCTGGAGAAGGTCAACAAGTTTGAGCAGCGGGAGCAGAGCACTCCCCGGCCCCAGAGCGCTGGCATTCCCAGCTTTGGCCAGCACTACGGGCCAAGCAGGACGAGCCAGCCCACTGGGACAAGGTGCTCTGTGCACAGCCCAGAGGACACGAGGAGCAAGCTGCCCAGTGAGCCAGGCAGGGGCTCCAGCCCGTCTGTCAGGAATGGGAAGCTGGAAGAGGCTGCCTGGTGCCCCGCAGAGCTGCAGATGGTGAAGCAGGCAAGACCCAGTGAGTACTACAGCCCGTGTCCTGAAAATGAGGTGCAAATAAGGGCAGCTCAGCTTCCGCGGAGTAGAAGCACATTCCAGCTGGGAGGTGAGCCTGAGAAGGAGATCCTCTGGAAGGATAACATCCAGGATGCACACGGGTCACAGCTGGATACATCATTTAACAGGGCCTACAGGAACAGCATTAAAGATGCCCAGTCCAGGGTGCTGAGGGCCACCTCCTTCCGGCGAATCAGCCCCCCATTCGGCAACACACCCAAGAGGGTGCCCCAGAGGCCTGCCTCGGCCCACGTGGGCATGAGGACCACAGCAGCGTCCCCACACACCCCCAAGGAGAGGCACAGCATCACGCCCACGGAAGGAGGCTTCTCCAGCCTGGACTACACCAGGACGCAGCACGTGCTGCGCATTGGGGGCCGGAAGCGGCTGACAGCGGAACAGAAGAAGCGCTCCTACTCAGAGCCCGAAAAGATGAATGAGGTGGGCATCTCGGACGGGGAGCCATCACCTTTCTCCTTCCAGAAGAAAAGCACCCATTTCATCTTCCCGGAGAACACGGTGGCCGACCGGCGCAAGATCTTTGAGAGGGACGGCAAAGCCTCCTCCACAGCCAGCCTGTCCAAGCCGGAGCTCAAGCAGCTCCAGCAGAACGCCCTGGCCGACTACATCGAGCGCAAAACGGGGCGACGGCCATCCTCACAGGACATCGGGCTGCTCCGGGAGCGCTCCCACAGCTCCTACCTGCAGCTGGGTGGCCCTGACAGCCAGAGCCTTTCCTCTGCCTCCAGCATGAATTCCCTCCAGGACCAGAACCTTTATCGCCGCAGAGAGTCTGTAGAGCGGATATCCAGGACAGGACGGAAGTCTTCCACCCTTCCCTCCGGGCTGATGGACTGCTTGGACACGAGTGGAGATGAGAAGGTGTCAGGGCGCCAGGATAGCCTGGTCCCCAGCTGGCCCAAACCAGAGAGGTGCCGGGATTACAGACCCAGATTGGATCTCACCAAAGGCACACAGACAGACCCGCTGGGCATGCAGGGCCAGCCTCGCTACAGGAAGCAGGAGCAGGTCTTTGAAACACCCTCCACCGCCAGAAAATCTGGGAAGTCAGTGTCTGTGGAGGACTTGCTTGATAGGTACGACAATCAGCCAGTCCCTGTGCACGTACGTTCCAGGTCGTCTCCCACGGCGGATAAGAAACACCAGGTATGTGGAAACGGGGATACCTGAGGAAGGGAAGCCGGTTCTCAAAGCCAGGGAATGGGGCGGGTGTCGGAGAACAAGCTGATGTCCAGTCCAGGCATCAGTGGCTAGGACTCCATTGATTAGAGACACATTCAGCACGTGCTGAGGCAGCTTAGTGCACCTTAATTAGAAGATCACTGGTGGGGTTCAGCTCTCCCCCTGCTGGGCTGTGTCGGGGGTGTCAGGGATGCTGGGATTTCAGTGCATATGCTGGTGTGTTCTTGCTGCTCTGGGAATCCCATCTGGGGTGTCGTGTCCTTACCTGCCAGCAGCACTGGAGAAGCACTGAGCACTTTTCTGGTGGAGTGTCCCACTAGGATGGTGATTTGCCTCAGCCCATTTTCCTGGTGCAAAGTAGAGAGGATTAGAGCCTGCTTGGAATTGCCTTGGCTCCCATGGTGCCTGACAGTGCTGAGAAGTGCTGGGCAGAGGCACTGCCAGATACCCATTAAGTTCAGCCTCCAGCCCTGGAGGGAAACATCCAGGGAGAGGAAACTCAACAGAGACCCTGGCCCTTCCATGTCCCCTGCTTGGTGTTGGGAACATCGCACTGATGTCACAAATGGGGAATTTGACAGACTCTGATGATGGTAAACAGTAGAACCAGGCTAAATTCTTTAAAGAACAACTGCCCAGGCCAGCTCTTCAGCTGGCTGAAATCTGTTCAGACCTATTTAGGAAACTGCAACTGGTTTGAGCCACATGGATTTACAGCAGTGCTGGGTCTGCTGCCCCATCGCTATTTCCATGCCAGGCTCCATTCATCATGGAGAGAGGGACCAAACAACCAAAATGTGTGGACAGGCTCCTAGCCCCAAATAGGCTGAGTGTTTGGAGAGGCTCACATACTTACAGGGCAGCTGAGATCCAGGATATCTCCTTCCACTCCTGTACTCGCTCCTGCCTCGATGCAGATTATCCAGGAGCAACAAAGTGCTCCTGAGTCAAGTGACAAAAAAGGAGACTCTGGGCAGTATCTCACAAATGAACCAAACTGGGGTTGGGGGAAGAAGCTGCACCCCAAACTCATTGTGTGCTTCATTCTACACATCTTGCCTCAGCAGCCCTCAGCTCCCACACTATGTCTTTAAATAGAGTGAATTAAAAAAGCAGCTTGTGAATATCAAGTAACTGGAATGCACTTCCAGAACCACCCCTGTCTCATGCCCCCCATCAGTATTTTTCCACCCCAGCCAGGCACCAGGCCCATCTGTGCCATTTTGTCACACTTGCTGATCAAAGCAGCATCCAGAGAGACGAAAATCACCAAAGTGTACTTTTCAGTGACTGGTTGGATGACAAGCAGCCCAAGTTCATTTTTCCTTGCCCAACTCTTATCAGGCAGGAGGTACAGGGCAGTTCTTGAGATCTTTATTTCCCTCTCCTGGCTCATTTTTAATTGTTCATTCACTCAGCAGCCAAACCAGAAGTTCTGCCTGTTGGAAGCCAAGTTGAAGAAGAGGGTGAAGAGCACTGCAGACTTCCTCACAGGGTCTTAATTCCCGCCCTGAAGAGGGGAGAGCCCTTATGGCTGTTTCCCAGAGGGATTTAGCTGTAACCACCTGTGGAACGAGGATTAGTCCCATAGGCAGCAAGACACTTGTGAAAATCCTGTTCTTAAATCCTAACTTGACTTCCAGCATATACACCAATCCATAGGGTCTGTTTGAAAGGGATCCAGAGAGACGAGTGCTTTGTTCATTAGGTTTGTTTCTGATCCATCTCCAGTGCAAACCCACAGCTATAAACATGGGAGTCAAAAACAAATCAACAGGGTGCTTTTATTTTTTTATTTATTTATTAGATTTCTTTTGGCCTTTTCACATTTTTTCGTGGGAAATGTTTGTTTCCAGTTTAGCAGCAGACTTCTCTGCCTCACTCACTGTTCATTTTTCAGGGCCTTGTGTACAGTGCTCAATGTTCCTTTCAGGCTGCATACAAATCACGTTGCACTGTCACTGCAGGAATTTGTTTAGAGATGGAAGGAGTGGATAGCCATGGGGAATGACTTGCTCTCAGGCTTTGGAAGGCATTCTCATCCATGTTTTGATGTTTTGTTTTGCTTTCTGCTCGCTGCTGACGCTGTCTTGGTACCCCAGGAGCTGCTGAGAAGGGAGAGCAGTGAATTCAACCCCATGGTGAGGGATCCCTTCTACGTGGTCAGCGCAGGAGCCAGGTGGGTGTCTGTCCATGTCCCCTTTGTCACTGCAGGGCCAGCTCTGGCCATCCCCCTGCCAGCAGCAGTTGTCATGTGTTATCTAGACCTAAGGCCTGCACAAACACAGTTCCAGGTGTGCTGTGCCCAGTAGACTTGGGGGGAGTTGCTATAAGCTTTTACTTTCACTACAGAGATTAATTTACTATCAAGTCCTCTTCATATCATCGTGGAGCATGTTTGTGCAGCAAATTTCAACTTAGGTAACTTCTAGAATGTGCTTGATCTGCTGTTGAAACTCACGTTGGATGATACCATCACTAAAGGATTCTAAAGGAAAAAATACCTCAATCTCCCATTGTGGCTGACTTTATCCACCCAGGATGCTGCTTCCCCAAAAGCGAGGGACTAAACCCAGGATATTTCTTTAATCATGCTCAACTGAGAGATGGTCTTTGGGCTTCTTCTCTTCATCGAGGCAGGATGTTTTGCTCAGCAACAAGGGAGAGAGAAATGTTTTTAAAAATAGAAAAGTGTAAGCACAAAACTCAATGTCTTAGGACTTATGTAAGTCTCCACTTAGCCCCGGATTGTTTTGAAGTTAATGAGAACTGAAGTTGATCGTGCTGTATTTACATTTAAATAATAAATAGATGTTTGCCCTAAGCCCTGAGTGCCCAAACAGCTAACTCCCATTACAGTAAAAGCCATCAAGAGGGACTAAAAGCATTGTTCACAAAGGATCTCTGTTCATCACAAACTTGCAGTAAATGCCAGCCCTCTCTGTGGTCACAGTGGGAGTTAACACTGCTGTCTCCAAAGGTTTCTCCATGCAGCTCTGGGTCAGGGAGTGACAGCTAGAAGTAGAGAAAGGCTCCTACTCTGGCTGATCTTACTTCTGACCATTTTTACCCCTAAGAACACGTAAATGTTGTTTTAAAGGGACTCAATGTGCCTGTAGGATTATTTAAAACACACTTGTTTACTTTGATTTGGAAAAACTTTTTCCATGTTTTTTTCCTAAGAGAACAATGCAGCTGTTTCAATTCCTGCTGCCTCTCCTTCTCTCCTAAAGATGGCATTTCATCCTGCTGCTCAATCACTACTTGTGCCTTGCTTTTATTTTTTTTTCCTTTCCCCAACCTATTTTCCAAGTAATGGGATTGAACACCCAGACTGAAAACAAGTTTATTGGGGCACGAAATGCAGGTTTCTCATTTTCATGCTTCACTGCACAAAGATTATTGGTTATTAACAGTTTTATGATGTTTGTGCATCATAGGCATCCTGCGTGCTTGACAAGCACATTTCTTCTGGGAGATGGGAGATTCCTTTCCCTTCTTGCTCAGAATTGGATTTCCCAAAAGATGAAACAGTAGGAGAAGTGTTTTCCATGCCTGGGCCCTTCAGGGAGGCAAGGCAGGCAGTAGGAATTACATTTCTAGGTTTCCTTGGGACACAGCTGCCCCATGTGCTGGAGAGGAGATGGGACCCCCCCTACTACCTCATGCTCGAGGAGGAAAACAGTCAGATGGTTAAGTGAAGAAAATCTTGGTCAGCAGTCACTTGGTCCAGTCACACATGCTCTTCCTCTGCTCCCCAGGTGTCACACGACATTGGGAACTGCTCCACCAGTTTTAGAATCCACAGTTGCTTCCGCAGTAGGAGAGATCTCTGAATTAGAGGATCACCATCTGGCGTTCCTGACAAACACTGAGCATATGAAAAGAATACACACTGCTACTGTCCAGGAACCACAGACAATACCAAGAGCAGTCTGTCTGGAGAGTTTCCCCACCCTCAGGCACAGGCTGCCAAATTCTATTCTCAGTCACACCAGAGTAAAGCCAGAACAACCCATGTCTTTGACAGAGTTATTCTTAATTTGTACCAGTAAATTGGAGAACAAATTTGAGGCCCAAGTCTCCAGCATCACAGATTGGCAGTGTGGGGATTGTTTGACAGTGCATCTCAAGAACAGAAAGTAGAGCTCTCACTGGCAGTAGAGCTTCATTGTGTTTACTGATTTATGGTATGGCCTCATGGTTCCAGACCACCTTCTCTTGCATCTGCCAGTGCCATTATTACTGCTCAGTTTGTCTTCCAGCTAAACAGCCAGACAGGCAAATAGGTTTGGCTCTAGATCCCAAGGAGGATCCTCACTCCAAAGTCCAGATGCTGTTTCTCAGGCTCACATGTGAACACCCTGAAAGACGTGGAAGGAATAATTCAATCTGCTGGCTTTGCAGCCTTAATATCTGCTTGCAGTTAGAATGTGTTGGGTTTGGTATTCGTCACACCTGCCTGTCTGAGGGAGCTCTTTCTCCTAACAGGATTCCAAGGCTACAAGAGCTTTTTTCAGTTTTCTCTGTAGTCAAAATAGTGCATTTTTTGGCCTTGCTTTGTTCTTGGAGACAGTTGAATCATTTTTATGGCACCTTTCCAAAAGGAGCAGATAACATTATGGGAATATTTGGCCCACAGAGTTGAAATTCTTAAGATTACAAGCAATTGAGAATGGAGTTTGATGGTAGATAATGTAAAATAGTCTATCTTACAACAATTGCTACTCACCCCATCTGTAACAAACAAAATTGAAAGCAGAGTAGGAAAGGAAGTCAGGCATTATGTTTTCCTAATATTTTTTCCCCTGAGTTACTGCTGTGGTGTTTCCTACATGTGTGAGGTAGCACACACTGAAAATGATGGGAGATGGTGGGGAGGGAGTGCATCTTGCTCAGGATTTCACTTCCAGTTTGAAAGTGCAGCTGTACGTCACCTAGAGGTGAGGTACAGGCACTGAGCTGGCATCTGACAGTGTTGATAACTTGCCCATTAAAGAGGTGCACAATACATTTTCCTGCTCATTGATGAGTTATTAATCTTACCGTGGTCTGTCTCTTGGTACTTAGGTCTTTCAGCAAGAAAGAAAGAAGCTACTCAGAGAAAACGGCGTTCACAAGTTACTATCCCCATCCCCTCCGCAGCACAGAGGTTGTCGCCGGGCCTGCCACGCTGGTGGAGAATCACAAGCTCTCAGAACTTTCCAGGCCAGATAGCAGGACTTCTGCATTGTTCTCAGCCCCAACAGAGGCAAGGAGTCACTATCCTGAGCAAAAGCAAGGCTTTAAACCCTTGTTCCTTAACCTTACTCCTTCTGGTCCTGGCCACTCTTCCCCTAACACACCCACCCAGGCTCCCTCAGACTTCCAGAGCACAGGTGACGGCCAGGCTCCGAGACAGCACCATGCCAAACGAGAGGCTGTTCCCCCTGAGGGCAATGGGAGCACTCAGGCACAGCCTTTGGATGCTGTCCAGGACAGATCCCCTGAGACTCCCTCGGAAGAGATGGTGTGGAGAAGGAAAGCTGGGCTGCTGCACAGGGCCCTCCCGCCCAAAGTGGTGTGGGCTCATTCGGCCAAAGACAGCAGCCACGCCAGGGCCATGGTGTCTCCTCCGGCGGCCGGGCCGAAGCCCTCGCAGAGGTGGCAGTCCCTGCCCACACAGAGCAGCACTTCCTCTGACCCAGAGACTCCTTCTCCCCAGGGCATCACCCAGCTGCGGATCTCGGAGTCGGGGCTGCAGCTCACGCCCCCGCCACCGCTGCAGGACGAGGACGATGAGGTGTTTGTCGTGCCTTCCCAGCCACCCTTCTCCCTGCCACCGCCGTCCCGTCCTCTTCCCGAGCTCAGCTCTTGCACTTCTGCCAACGGCAGGGAGGAATTCCCACCTCCTCCCCCTCCCGTTGAGGGGAATGGGGCAGCTGGAGACAAATCCCCCTGGCTCCCGGAGGAGGCCAGCATGAGGTAAGGGCGGGCTGGAGTGCGGTTTTTGGGGCGGTGCAGGGCCATATACAGTAAGATATGCAGGGCTGGGACAGATGGGGCTCCGGGACCCCCAGCTGCCGGCCGGGCGGGGAGCTTGGACATTGTCAGGGGACAGGGACAGACAGACTCACTGCTGGTCTGCCACGAGCGGCCTCAAAGGATGTGGCCGGAACAGGGCCCACCAGCAAGTGCACTGACAGGTGCCCCCCAAAACCCCCAGGACAGGGGACTATGGGGGAACACTCCTGGGCTGGTTCTCCGTGCAGATTTCAGTGCAGTTGCTTCTGACTCTCTCCAGCACAGAGCTGGAATAGCTGCTGGCTCCTTCCAGTTACTGGATTTTGAGACACAGCTATGAAAGTCCATGATGGGTCTTTCCAAACAGTTAGATTTTCCCAGAATATGTTTTGGACCTGGCACAAAATAATGCTGTTATGAAACAGTGACTGTCTGCCAAGAAATGACAATGTAAATATGTCACAGTCAAGCTGTATAGGGCAATTCTCCTGAAGGATAGGATTTTGGGCGAGGTGCCCAGGTGGTTTAAGTCAGCACAGCTTCCCTCACTCGGAGGGAGCTGCTCTGATATCCATCTGGGAAGAATCTGGCTGGGGCTGTAGTAGTGATTGGCTTTTCCAACACAGCAAGGAGAAATGGGTAGAGGCTGCTCAGGATGGCACTACTGGGTGGGCAGGCGCAGCATCCCCAGCCTGCCAGCAGAAAACAAAGTGACTTGGTGTTCACTTGTTCTTTCTTTGTTGGAAGAACAATTCAGGGGTGCCCAGGTTGAAGGGACAAAACAATTCTTGTGCCAGTGGCTTCACACTGTGGACCCTCCATATTGGAATGAGAAGCGAGACACAAAAACAAGTGAGAGAGAAGGAAAACTTGCTTCTTGTAGGCCTTTGCCTTGTGTTCACAATGGTCCTGGGTGGTAGGTTTCTCTTCATCTCACTGAATGTTTCTGTCCATAGCAGCTTCAAAAGCTTTCCCAAAGCCCTGGCCGAGAGGGAGATAACAGGGTTGGGAACCAGCACCAGTGAAAATAACTGGCCAACCCCATTAAAGAGGACTGGCTCTCCATCTGCTGTGGATCAGCAGCACCAGTCCCCTGCTTCTGAAGGGCCTCAGAGCACTGACAGACAGCCCACAACTCAGCCTGAAGGTAACTCCAGAGAGCCAGCATTGGAAAATGCCAGCCTGGACTCCGGGATAACAAGCACAGCACCCCCAATGAAGGCAAAGAACAAGACCCCAGAGGATATTAAGTCAGAGGCTCTAGCAAAAGAAATTGTCCATAAAGACAAGTCTCTGGCTGATATCCTGGATCCAGATTCCAAAATGAAGACAACCATGGACTTGATGGAAGGGATTTTCCCCGGTGGAACCAGTGTGCTGAAGGAGAACAACATGAAGAGGAAGATGTCACAGACACAAGCCAGCAGGACGGCAGTGGCGGGTGACATGTAAGCACTGCTGGGCAGAACTCCCTGCTCCCTTGCTTCTCAGGACAACCTGTGCCAAATTTTTCTGCATGTCTATAGGTGAGAGTGAGTTTTGCAGTTCAGAGGTACGAGGCCTGGCAGAGCGTTTACGAACAGCCTTTCCCATGAGCTGGGCTCTGTGTTTGGGCTCTGAGTTCACCTCTCTGGGCTGCCTAGAAAACAATGCTGAGCTCGGGAGCAGAGCAGGAAATGAAACATCCCTGGAGGTGTAATTGGGTTTTGCTATCTGAACCATAGTAATCTGAAGCAGTTCAGTGCAAAACAAAGGAACAGAGATACCAAAGTAAAATCAGGATGAAAATAATGGCTGGCACAGAGATAACAAGAGGCCAAAATCTGGAAGGAGGGATGAGGGGATGTATTTATTACAAGATCAGCCCAAGTATCCCAGTGTGGGTTTTTTTAAGACAGAGAGTTCCAAGTGGCAGCTGTAGAATTGTCCAGAAGTCAGGTAAGGTCAGTCTGGCCACCTCCAGCCAAGCCATGCTGGCTGATCATCATCAGCAAGGTAAATCCTGTGCAGAGCTGTGTCCAGTCACCCTTAAACCAAGTGCCTGTGCTGGGACAGCAGCTGACACGCACCCCCTGATGGCAGGAATCTGCCTTGTCCTGGTGGGTAATTACACTGGGAAGGTACCAGAGAGGGAGTCCTGGAAAACCACAGATCTAAACACCGGGAAAAGGCAGGCTCAGACTGAACTCTTCCTTTTCTATCACTGTGCTGTAGGAGAGAGGAAAAGGAAGCTCCTGTCACCCTGATCACCTGTCCTGCTTACTACAACGTTTCAGCACCCAAAGCAGAACTGCTGAATAAAATCAAGGACTTGCCAGAAGAAATAGGTGAGGAAGAAGAGCTGCTGGACATCAATGAGAAAAAGGTAAATTCAGCACACAGCACTGTTTGCGGCTCACATTCCTGAAATAGTAATAAGCCCTGAAGTGAAGTGCATTTCTATTTTAAGTCAGCTTTTGGCAGCACCCAAAATTGCGTGGGAGCAATTAGGCCACCTGTGAAGCTTTATTAGAGTGACCCAAATTGTATAAGAGAGTTAATCTGAATTATTCACTGCAAATTGAGTACTAATCTTGCACCACCCTGAGGCGGGCCTGGATCATACCAAATGCTGAGTGTACAGATTGTCAGGAGCAGTCCCTGTTCCACAACAAGGAAGGAAAAGGGAGAGGTGAAGCAATTTGTGCAAGGCCAGCTTTGGCTGGAAACAAGAAGAGAGTCCAGCTGGTGACTACAGTGAGTGCAAGAGATTTTTTCCCTCGACTTTTCTCTTCAGTGAAGTCAGGTTACCCATTTCACCTGCTGTCTGCACTCACTGCATCTAGAGAAACACTGGTTACTCTTTTTCCCCCACACTGTACTGTTTCTCTTCTGAGCCACTGGCACCTCAGCGGCTCACTGAGCTCAAGCTTGGAAGGGCAGGGAGCAGGCAGGAGGTGAGGACACATTTTGCTCTCTCACTGAAGCTACATCTCACTGTGGAATGGCCCCTTGCTGCTCTTGCTGGAGGCTTTCATGCTCTGCTTCCAGGGCTTTTGCAGGGCCTTCTGATTTCCCCCTGTGCTTGTCTCACATTAGTTACCTGGTAATTACAGACATGCTGCTTAGCTCCCACATCCCAGAGAGCCATAGGCAGGTGTTTGTGGCCTGTCTCAGCCTCTCTTACACACCTCCTACCTTCCTGTCAAAAGCAGCCAAGCCTGCCTCTAATGCTAAACCATGGACAGAGTAGCACAGCCCAGATTTCATTTTCTCTTCGCCACGTCTTCTTTCTGTGGCCCTACACAGATTCTGAATCACAAATACACAAGTGGGTCACTAATCAAAAACATTTGCCCAGGGCCTTTGCCTGCTGCCTTCATCATCTGGCCCAAGCCACTGGTTGTAGCACATCCAGCTCCAAAGGGAATGGCAGCCCCTGAAACATCCATAGCATTCCTTGGATTCCCTTCAAAATCTGCCTGCTCGTACCAAGGTGAAAGGTGTGAAGTGACTCAACAAGGCAAGGGTGCACCATGAACCTGCCACGGAGAGCAGATCCCAGGCTTCAAAGGTTACACTTGCATGGAAAGCCAAAAAACAGATGGGAGTCATTAGGCCCAGGCAGCACAGTCTGGCCTCTTTGCTCGTGGTCTGTGTGTGGGAACATTTGCACAGCCCACCTGAGAAAGGGCTCCTGAGGGTTACCTGAGCAGGCAGCTCCTCTGGGAGAGCACTTGGATAAACCAGGCTCATTTCCAGGAGCTCTGTTGGCTGGTATTTGGGATTGCCAAATCCTCACTCTCAGGAGCCCCATGGCCTCCTGCTACAGTTGGATGGCAAATCTCCTGGAGCAGGGAGGAACAGCTGCCAGTTCCCAGCAGCTCCATCCACCTGAAAACCTGCTGAAGTTAATGCCAGACTTTGAGACCACCCCATAGAGTCCTGCCATAGAGATATCCCCGTGTAACTGTAACTATTGAACGTGGACCCTTCCTTTTGCTCCTTGGGATTTGGTCCAGCAGTCAACTGCTTTGGAAGGGGGCATTAGAATCATAGCCCCAGGGGAGGGCAAGGGCTGGGTTTTGTCTCTGGGTACTTCTGAGGGAAGAATGCCCATAAAGGAGTTTTGGTTGACCCTTGGGAGGTGGGATTTCGTACCACCTTTGCTCCCTCTCCCCTGAGCTGCTAGCCAGTGGAGATCATTCCAGGGAGTGGATGTTTGTTTTCAGGGAAAATTACTGGCCTTTTGCTCAGCCTTTGCACTTGTGTGGCAGCTGAGAGCAGGCTGTAGTGCAGCCACAGAGCAATGCATGCCCAAGTGTTCCACCTAGTGGTGCCTGGCCGTACAGTGCCATGTGCTCCCTGCTGCCAAAGCAGCCTGAGAATTCCACTGCCAGCCCATCCTGGGCACCAGGGCCAGCTCAGTACCCCAGTGTTTGAAAATCCTTCCTCCTCTGAAGCAGGACTGCCTCCTGCCCGGAATGACACTCAGTTGTGATGGAAAGAGGACTTTGAGAGAATATTTTCAGGCCACCTTGTGACTGACTTGTTTCATCCTGCAGTGTTTGTGTGCAGAGTAGATGAACACACAGGTGTTTGTGCCTCAGCAGTGCGTGAACTGGAGATACTGAGAATCCCCACCCGTTGTATGGAGAGCTTCTCCTGCTTGCTGTGCTCTCAGTTCCGAATAAATGGAAGCAAGAATTGCAAGCCCTAGGCCAGAGACTTGCTTTTGCGTATATCTTTCCACTAAATCCTGACAGAAATTAGGATCTCTGGCACATGTGCAGCACTGCTGTTCATGGAGTAACTGAACCCTGGGGGCCTCCTTTTCTTTGGCAGGGATATAGGTGTGAGTGTTTTTGCAAAAAGGGTGTGTGCTCTGTGTTCAGACACTGAGTAAATCCAGAGCATCTTTGGTGTGAACACTTCCTTGATGCCTCTCTGTGTGAGGCACTTGTTTGGTGCAGTTCAAGGTGTTTCAGGCTGGGCTTGAGGAACACATCAAAGATGTTGGCTGCAGCTCTTTTCACTCAGGTTTTAGAGAACATTCATCTGTAGGTAGCTGGGTGTCAGAATGTGGTACACCAAATCAGATTCCTTTTATAAATATTCATTGAACAAATACATCCTCCTGCAACCTGGTGAGCTACATGGATTATCTCCGAGGTGGGGAATTTCAGTATTTTCTCCGTTTCCTCCTTTCTTTGTCAGCTGTTGCTGACCTGACCCTGCTCCTCAGGAACTACAGCCACATCCTCTTGGTGTCATCACCCATATGAGCAGGGTGATGCTGATAACAACCAATGTGGCAATGCTTCCCCTCCAACAGGCTGAGCTCATCGGGAGCTTGACCCACAAACTGGAAATCCTGAAGGAAGCCAAGGAGGGCCTGCTCGCAGACATTAAGATGAATAATGCTCTCGGAGAGGAGGTGGAGCTGTTGATCAGCACGCTGTGCAAACCCAACGAGTTTGACAAGTACAAGATGTTCATTGGCGATCTGGATAAGGTGGTGAACCTCCTGCTCTCCCTCTCCGGACGCCTGGCCCGCGTGGAGAACGTCTTGAGCAGCCTGGGGGACAACGCCAACAGCGAGGAGCGGGTACGTATGGGCACTGCAGCAGCCACCACCACCACCGCGGCATTACAGCGGCCTCCAGGGGCTGCCAGGAGGGCAGCACAGCACTCTTGGTGCTCGTGTACCAGCCGCAGCTCAGACATTGTCCCTGGGAATCTCAATCCTCTTTTGTGTAGATGGCTGGGATCCTGCAGCTTTTGTCTGGACACAGAGCAGCTGTGTTGGGGACAGCCACATTTTAACATTTTTGGGGTGGTTTTGTAACCAGATTTTCCTGGTAGTTGTTGCTTTCAGGCAAGGTTTCCTGACTTTATTGGAGCACTTTCTACTTCCCATTGCAGAGGGGTTCACGTTCACCCCATAATGAGGAATTCGTCCTCCTCTCCCAGGCTTTTTACTTCGTGTCTGGGAGCTTAGCAGCCATCTCCAGAGGTGGCAGGCGTGGTGCTGGGAGGAAGGAAGGGGGGATCAGGGGGTGTGGTGCTGCTGGTACTGAAGGGTTCTCTCTGGTGTGCAGAGTTCACTGAACGAGAAGCGGAAGCTGCTGGCTGGCCAGCACGAAGACGCCCGGGAGCTAAAGGAAAACCTCGACCGTCGGGAACGGGTGGTCTTGGACATCCTGGGCAACTACCTCTCTGAGGAGCAGCTCCAGGACTACCAGCACTTTGTGAAGATGAAGTCTGCGCTCCTCATAGAGCAGCGAGAGCTCGACGACAAAATCAAACTGGGCCAGGAGCAGCTCAAGTGCCTGATGGAAAGTCTCCCCACGGACTTCACGCCCAGGGATGCAGTAGCAGCAGCTGCCCTGGCTGCAGCACTTGCTACCTCCTCCGGGGTCGGTGGTAAAACGCCTCCAGCAGCCTCTTCCTCACTCTAACCTTTCCCAGGTGGAGCTGGGATACAGCCCTGCCCGAGTCCCTTTGATCCCAGTACTTGGCAGATGGTCCTCTTCAAGGACAGTGGACAGAGACAGGTCTAAACTGAGATTTTAATGAAGGAAAAAAAAAATAGCAATAATAAAGGTTTTATTTTCCTTTCCTTCCACCTCTGCTTCCTAGAAACTTAAATCAATGTGGAGGGAAATCTCCTGCCAGAGATGAAGAAGAGTCTCACAGGAATTAAACACATGACCTTTAATAAAAAACATGACCTCCTCTCTTCCCTCCCTCTTCTGACACCTCATTAAATAATGAAGGATCTAAGAATGAAGCCTTAAAAATAAAACCAACCCATTTTACTGAACATTATTGATATTTATATTTTTTAAAGAACAAGACAGAATGTGTAAGTTTTTGTACATACTCTAATCAGTTACTTGATTCTACTTTGTTCTGTATGTAGAAAAGACATTTAATTTTGTATTTTGTGAAGACCTTAACAAAAAGAGGGAACCCCAAAGATAGTCATGCAGTAGCTTGAAACATCTCATCGTGGTTTTGTTGCTGTTGTTGTGGTTGTTTTTTAATATAATAAAGGGCTACCAGAAGCAGCTTCACCCTCTTTCAACACATGCTAAAGATACCATTAAGTGGCCTTACAAAGGAGATTTTGGCCAAAAAATAACAAATTTTTCCTCTTCTGGATCCTGTGATCCTCTGAGTCTGGAGTTCAAACATCTTTTATGGCAACTTGCATCTCAGGAGTCCAAGCTAGCGTGAAGCAAGGAATTCACTGCAGGAATGTGGGGGAAATTCTGTCTTTTATTTTGAATACTCATAGCTGTGGTCTGTGTTTCTGTTGCAGCCTGAAAGATTTCCCTGAGGTGTGACAGGGATCTCTACTGACATGATTTATAGGCCCTGCTTTGAGTAGAGTTTCAGGGAAACAGCGGGGGGAGCTGTTTCAATTCAATCAACACATTTCATTTGCCCTAAAAAAAAATCCTACCCACTGCTGCAGTTTAATTTATTAGATTTAAAAATACTTTAAATTCAGATTCCTTTTTTTTTTTTTTTTTCCTAGCCACCCTTCCATCTTACACTTACCAAAACAACTCACAAAGACATGGTAGATCTGGCAGGCATTTGTGTATTTTCCATTTAGTGAGTTCTTTCCTGAAAAATAAAAGTCCTGCCATTTATCCCCAGGTCAGGAAGAGGCTCCATCCAAACAGGATCTGCCTGTTTACTCCAGGAATCTGCATGGCTTCAGGGGGAGCACCTCCAGCAAGTTTGGGGTGGGTAAAGCAAGTCCTGTGTGTGTTCCCACAGTACACAGAAACATCAGCTAATGAGGCAAGTGATAGTCACTGATATTTTAATAGCAGCTTATATTGTCAAGTGAGAAATGAGTTAAAGCCACAATTTTTTGTGGTAAGTGCAGAAAAACTCTCTTTGCACAGTTTTGTTCAAAAAATCACCCTCCTAACTGCAAAGTTTACTGAGTTTGGTAGAAGTACACCTGTATGTACTTGATATATGTACTTGATATGTATTTAAAGGTAATTAAACATCAGGCAAGCCCGAAGATTTACTTCCCAGGCAAAAAGATTTACTTCTTTTACCTCTGGCAAAAAGGGGAGTGCATTCATTGCTCTTTATCCCACCTTGCCTTTTTTCTTGTGGGTATGAAACTAAAGGATAATGGAAACACAGAATTTCCCAGGCTGATTACATGATTTCATGGGACAGGAACACCAGGGATAGAATTTTACACCTACTGTCCAGTCCTTGTAAACTTACTGACACAAATACGCATTTTTGGGTCTGGCTACATGAGATTTTTAAAACTGAACCTGTATTGCAGTGGAGAAAGCCAGTACACCGAATAGAGTGAGCAAGATCTGCTGTGCTACCCCCTTCAAAACACATCTCGGGGAAGGGGTTTTCAGCAGCCTGGCAGTTTTTGCTAAAAACGAGCCTTATTTTTGTAACAGAAACATCTGGTTTGGATGTTGGTGTGGAATGCCCTGCATCCCACCCTGCCACAGGGATGACAGCATGGCCTGTTTGCCAGCCTGGGTGGCCTCTGTTTCTAGGTGACAACGGGTGGGACTCCTTCCCTACCCTTCAGTTTATGGTACCTGGGTCAAGCACCTTCTCCAGAGCTGTCTGCAGGTAAGTCATGGACTGTTGAAGGATCGTGTGACAGCCACCTTCAGCTGGCTACAGGCACAGTGGGAAAGCATGGATCTCCCTTCAGTGGCTTGAGGAAAACCCTGGTAAGGACAAAGCAGTTACACTTGTGACACACGGTGTCAGTTCCAAGTAAAATCTTCTCCCACAAAACCAATACCATTCTGTTTCATTTGCACATTATCCAGGAACAGCCTTTTTCCTGGGTCAGCATCCCTGAAATGATTATCCCCAGTCAAAGCAGGCCAGCTCTCAGTAAGGCCTCACGTGCTTTTGGCAACATGCATGTGATACAAGAAAATCTAGTCATCCAACTTAAAATTGGCCTTTTTTTATCAGAGCCCTTGGGCAACTGACAGTCACAAGGAATTCACATCAGATGCCTTCCTCAAGACTAAATCTAGTAAAGAGTGTTTACATACCAGGGCCTGTTGGTTGTAAGATTGTACACAAGATCTTTTGTGAAGGTTACCTATAAAATAGGTCAGACCCTGAGCAGGACAACAGTTTATGTGTCAGTTTATCCATCATCTTTACAACTCAGCTGCTGTCATGATTGTTTATGCTGGTAATTAAGAGAAGCAAGTAAAACAGACTGTGTAGCACTCCATACTCACTCCACATAAATCCTGTCCTTTGCAAAACAGGGAACAGAGCAAGCTTTTCATCGGAGAGCCCCTGCTTTAAATCAGAGTGAGCAAACTGAGACATACCTAGAGACCCCATCCCCGGTTTCTCCATGCCCCATTCAACCACCCTCCAAGCCAGTGTTTATGTAAGAGCTGTTTCTCCCTTTATACCCCTGCAGAGGGGCTGTGTCCTGACTGTGGCACAGTGTTAGGGCTTGGCTGTGTTCCCACAGGAGTGCTGCTGGTGCCTTTGCACACGAGCAAAGTGTCATGCAGCTCTGGAGTGTTACAGGGTTTTTCTATCCATGTGTTACTGAACAATCAGCCTTTGTGTTGTGCAACTGGATGTGTGTGTCTGTGACCAGCCTTTGTGCAGCTTGGTGTGCTTTGGTGCCAGAAACCATTGCAAAAATCTGCTTTCTTCTTGCCCATTTCAAGATGTCGGGGAGATTGTGCCAGCCAGGCTCAGCACCCTCAGACAAGCTTGAGAGGGGTGTCAGTGTGGCTGTGCCTGCTTTGGGATTAGGAAAAGAGGCTTGTTCTGCCCTACAGCACATAGGAAACAGGGTACATGTGAGCCAGGCAGCTTTTTCCTCTGTGGTTTGCAGCCATGCCCTTCTGCTAGGGCTGTGCTGAGAAGCAGGGGGATTTCAAATGAGAAAATCAAGCCACACTTTTAAAATTCTTCTTCATTTTAGCACTAAATGAATTTCGGCAACAGAAATGCAAAAAAAGAAAAGAAAACAACAAGAACATAATTCAGTTGAGGAAGGTAAGAGCTGGTGAAAGTGTGGCAGAATAGGGGGGAAACTGCTCATGAGGTGCTTGTGCTTTTACTGAGGTGAAATAAAACTCTGATTAAACAACCAAACAAAAAAAACCTCACCAGCTTAGAAAGAATGAAATTGGAATATGAGAAGCCATGATGGGAGGTTTTGGAAAGAAAGGGGGCCCTGAGCAGAAGTTTCTTGTGGCTCTTCCTGCCAAATTTTTGGCAGGAACCATTTTACCTCACAAGGGGCCCCCTCACTGCCACCTTAAGGGGCTGCTGAGGAGAGACCCTTTGGTGAGGGGCTCTGGACACCCAGCCCTCACCAACACCTCCCAAAATCGCAAAAAGCACAGCAGGGACCACTGCCAGCCCCTCCTGCTGTGTTTTTATGGCCAACACTTGTGTGACAATAAGGGCTAAGGAGGGACAGCAGGGCTGGGGGCAGCCAGACAGGAGCCCCCATCTGAGGAAGTGCAGGAGGATGCACATCTCAGCCTGAAGCCTGCTGAGAAAAGATGAGTAACACTGTACTTTTTATGCATTTCTTTTTTTCTCTTCACGGGGCACATTGGCAGCATGCAGCTGGATTAGAGGTTTAAGGAGCAAAACATCCCTGTTTGCTGGAAAGCAGGAGCATCAGGTGTTTGGTTTCTGAAAGGAGAGAGCTTGCTGGCCTGTGGGGATGGGAGGGTGCCCACACCATGGGGGTCTCAGCATGGTAGGACTTGCCCTCATCCCTCAGCTCCTGCCCACAGCCCGGACAGGACAGGTAAGGGGTCTGTACCCACCTGACCCCAAGGAAATCCCACCCCAGCAACATCCAGTCATGTGCCCAGACCTCCATCACACCCTGGGAAAGGGGAATGGTGTGCTTATGGTTTCCTGTGTGCTGCCCCAGAACAGGTATGGGGTAACACAGCACAGGGTTTGGGGCTGACTTTCTGGAGTGAGTGGTAGAGTGCTCTTTGGTTTGTAGATGCTGGAACTGGGGCTGAGGGAGGGGGAGGTGAGGGCACAAGGGAAGAACATGGCAGTCACCTCCCCCAGAGCTGGCTGGTGTTAGCCTCCTCATTTTGAACACTGCCTGTTGGTTAATTTCCTGTGTCTATTGTTTGGAAGGAATTATCAGGCAACTTTTTGCTTGTAAATTCCATGGGAGCGACCCCTCTGGCTTCTCTTGCCTCACCTAGGGCTGCCCCTCAGCTTCCCTAGCACCCAGTTCCTGCATGCACAGTGTCCTCTGACTGTGTTTTGAGGCTGTGACAATCAGTGCCACATGCAGGCTCGTGTAGCCACAGTCCCTTGGGTGGCCTATTTCTGTCGGGTGAGGTTAATGTGAACTGCTCAGGGAGAGGTTATTTCCTGTGAAGACAAAGCTGCTGCTCTGTCTTAGCCCTCACTGCTCTTCTAAGTTGTGCATGAGATTTTAACTCCTGTCCAATCTATTGCTTCCAAACTCGTGGTTTTTTTACAATTGGTTATTTGTTCTCATCTTCCAAGGCATGAGCTGAAAGCACCTATCGCTTAATCTGTGTTGATAAAATCATTTAGATTAGAAAAGACCTTTAAGGTCAAGGGCAGCTGTGAACCTAACACCACTAAATCCACCACTGTGCCCCCAAGTGCCACATGTCCACCTTTTCTAAGTACCTGCAGGCATGGTGACTCCACCACTTCCATGGGCAGCCTGCTCCACTGAAGAAATTTCTCCTCACACCCAGCTAAGTGTCCATGTTATAAGACACAGCCTCACAGCTGTTTTGTAGTGGGTTTTGAAGTCCCATTTTCTCTTGCCTTGATGGTGTAAAGAATAAAATGGTGACTGCACACTGTGCAGGACTTAAATTCAAAAAAGAAAGAAAACCTGCACCCTTAGGCCATGTTGTGGTGCTTTCTGCTCCTCCCAACAGCAAGCAGGGCTCAGGCTTCTCCCAGAAATCTTGACCTGAGTTCCTTGTGTTCAGGAGAGCTTTCCCAATGTGTTCTGGCTTTCCCAATGGCTTGAGCAGGAGACAAAGCTTTGTCACCATTCCAGGAGCCAGCCAGGGCCCTCTGCATTCACTGGTGTCACTTAGAGGAACAGGATTATTTATAGCTCCTGGGCATGGGAGAAAAGACTCAAGCAGCAGGAAATGCTGGCAAAGGGATGCTTCCTTCCTACCCTTTCTCCTGTTTTATGGTCTCCTGAATGGTTTCTGCCAGCGCTAAAAAGCAGGATAAAGCTAATTCATTCTTGTGGGAAGTGCAGGAGGGGGGTGGCCCCCGGGAGCACCGCAGTCAGGAACACTTGTGGCTAACCTACTTGGCAATCAGGACCGCCAGCTTAAGGGCAAAAAATGGGATTAGCTTTATTCCTGTCAGTCCTGAGACACACAGACCTCACCTGACCAGAGCAGCCTGGAACAGAGACACAGACTGAGCTGTAAGCTCTCCTGTGCCCCTGGTACATCAGGGCCTTTTTCAGTGTCACACACCTGATTGAACTTACCTTTAGCCAGGGTATGTGACAGAGGGAGAAACAAGGCAAAAACTGTTCTCTTTTCACCAACTCCCCACCCCAAATACCCTGCAAAACACAAAAATCCCAAGTCTTACCTGACAAGGCAAAGCACCAACAAGATCTTTAGCTTTCCCTAATAAACACACCCAAGCCTCTAAACACTGAGCTTCCTGTCCCATAAATGATGCAGCAGATGCAGGACACGAACAAATCCCTCCATTATCCATGGCCCTGCCCTGCAGTGCAGCCAGGCTCCTGCCATCTCCCCTGGGGGTGCCCAGCTCCTGCAGGGCAGTACAGTCAGCAGTGCTGCTGACATGAAGGCAGCCTGTCAGCCTCCCCATAAAAAGCCTGGGATGGCTGAAATACTCCACAGAGGGCTCTTGCCTTACCCAAGCAGCTGTTCAAGGAGCAGCTGTGCCTAGATTAGCCAACAGGGATCACATTCCAGCATTGGAGCAGCGTTTGGCTAAAGCCTCACCTGCACAGGCTGTTGGTGACTGGGCAGCACAGTCACACAGCCACAGAGGCAAAACTTTCCAGGCTCCCAGTTCCACACAGCGTGCAGGACTTCCTTACTTTCCAGTGGGTCCTCAAATGCCACAGCAGTCCCAGCTCCAGCCTTGTCTTGGGTCAGCATGACCAGCAGGCTGTGGGGAGAGAGCAGCAGCAGACACACTCCAAGGCACAGCATGAGCACAGGGGCTGTAAGCAGAAGCAGCTCTTCACTAAGCTTTTTCCCTTCTTCATCCACCTAAGTGCAGTTGGTTGTGTTCAGTGCACTCAGGATTAAATTCCCCTTATGGATACAGCCATTAAATGCCCTAAATGGATACAGCCCTTTAGCAGGGCAGTGTTCCAACAGGCTGCCACAGGGTTTGTCACCCATACCTGTCACCATACCTGATCCTCTGCCTCTGGCAGTGTCAACACCTCAAGTCAAGCACCAGGGACAGCCTGGGTTCTTTCCAGTCAGTCCTAAGCTTCTGTCAGGCTGCACCTTTCATTCCACCTCTTTTCCCCAGCAAGTCTGGGTAGCCTAGCCTACTCTTTACTACTCTCCATGTACACCAGTGTCACCCTGCTTCTGCATGTTTTAAACTTGCCTTCTGATAATTTAACTAAGCCTTCTGATGTTCTGATAGAACTCAAAGAGAGTTCTCACAGTTTTCACGTAAACAATAAGATGTTTTTGCATTCTTCTGCTCCAGGAGGAGTTTCTGAGTGATGGTGATGTTCACCAACCCGATTGATGGGGTGATCATCTCTCTGACCAATAATTGGTCTCTTATGTACAGTGTATATAATGGAATCAGAATTTGAAATAAAGAGAACACTTCCCTGCTGACCTCAATCCTGTCCTGCCTCATCTTTTCCTAGCACCTGCAACATATGGTGACGATATTGCAACACAGCAGTGCCAGCCTGCCTTGCATGCAACTGCTGAGCACGTTCTGGGAATGCAAAGCTCTAGGCAAGAGCACAAGCCATGCCATGTGTTCCCTGTCAGTCCCCCATCCCCAGCAGGGAGCAGCATTCCGTGGTCAGGGATGGCACAATGAACACCCAGCACACACTTGTTCCTGGCTGGGAGTAGCCCTGTGCTTGAGAACACGGACAGGGAGCACTGGGTGTAGCCAGGAGCTGCGTGAATGGAGCAACTGCTGCTAGGGCAGCTTCCCTCACAGGCAGGCAGGCTTTGCCTGGCTCGTGTCAAGCTCAGTACCAGCTGCAAGGCTGCAGTGTGAGGAGGAAAAGGGCTGCACACACATCCCCTCCGTGCCCACCCCTCCCCAGCACACACAGGAGCAAGCAGATTAGAGCAGGAAACAGCAGAGGAAGCAGCCATTGCAAGTTTTGGTTTATTTCACTACACAGGGGGCAGAGAACAAAACAAACCAAGCTATAGCTGTTAGCTGAACTTAATGGCTTTGACTTTGAAGTCACCCTCCACAGCCAGGTATTCAATTTTCTCCATGCCCAGCCGATTTGGGAACTTGAACTCTGCCTCGGGCAGCTTCACTGTTGCCTCGGTCTCATCGAAGGAGATGCATATCTGTAGAGAGCCATGAGAGGGGAGGAAGGAATGAGGGCTGACACATCACAGCTCCCAGGCTTTGCTCACTCCCCACTGCCTCCAGTCTGGGTGCAGGACAGGCACGGTGGCTCCTGCTGCTGCTGCCAAGGCCATGCTCAGCAGCTCAGCCTCCTCCCTGCCCAGCAGAGGCATGGAAGGGAGGAAGCTTGTGCAGCTGTGGGATGAGGCAGAGCCAGTCTGAGTCTCACCTCAGTGCTGTTACTGCTCTGAGATGCAGAGATTCCAACAGGAGCCCAGAGTGGGGCACTCAACACACGGGAGCATTGGGAGCTGGGCATTGACTTGGGAGAGCAGCTCTAGACGTTTCCTTGGCTTTAACTGCCAGGCTCTTCCCCTGTGCTCATTCCCCTTTCCAGGCTTGCCCCCTTCTGCACCACAGAGGCACAGGGCAGCATTAAAAACCTGTGCCCTCAGCCCCTCAGTGCCTGGGCCTTGTACACATCCCTGGGGCCTCACCTCAACCTTGTCACCGTGCTGGAAGGGGAAGTCAGCCTTCCTGTCCTCCTCCCCCCAGGTGCCATCCTCCTTGGAATTGCACACGATGGTGTTGACATCCCCGTGACAGTCGAAGCGAGGGTTGAAGTGCAGCATGAGGGTGTTGCTGTCCTTCCCAACATTCACAGCAAACCTGGGGAAACAGAGCCAGGGCAGAGGGGCTGCCAGTGCTGGCAAGCTGAACAGAGCAGGAGCTCTGGCTTCCCCCAGTGCCCCATCAATCCATTCTCACTCACCCTTTGGCATCAGACTGGATCTTCCCTTTGACCTTGATGCACTCACCAGGCTCAACATCCAGCTGAGTGACAACCAGTCCCTGCAGGGCCAAACCACAGGAGTTAGTCTAACCCAAGGCAAGGCTTCCAGTCCTGCTTTGGCCAGGGCACAAAGCAGCTCTGGCAGATCCAAGCATGAGTTTTGTGCTAGAGGAAGGGTTGAGTCAGGCCACCCGCCTGTCCCAGCAGCCACGGGAGTCTCCCCCTCCAAGCAGCATAAAGAGACAAGAAGGTGTGGTGGGTTGGCCCTGGCTGGATGCCAGGTACCCACCAAAGCCACCCTGTCACAGCTGGATGGGGGAAGAAAACACAACAAAAAGCTCATGAGTTGAGAAAAAGACAAGGAGAGGTCACTCAGTGATTATTGTCACAGGCAAAAGTCAGTGTGGGGAAATTAACTGAATTTATTACCAATTAAAATCAGAGCAGGATAATGAGAAGTAAAATAGGCCTTAAAAATGCCTTCCTCCCACTCCTTCCCGGGTTCTACCTCTTACCCTTCCGTGGCCTAGGGAGGCAAGGAAAGGGGGTTACAGCCAGCTCATCACAGGGTGTTTCTGCCACTGCTCAAGGAGAGGAGCTTTCCCTGCTCACCGTGAGTCCCTCTCACAGTCCTCCCCTCCAGTGTGAGCCCTCCCTGTGAGCTACAGCTCTTCACCAACTGCTCCAACCAACATGGGTCCCTGTCCACGGGGACAGAGCCTTCTTTAGGCACCCCCCTGCCCCGGCACAGAGTCCTCCCTGGGCTGCGAGTGGATTTCTGCCCGCCTGTTGACATCCATGGGCTCAGAGGGACAGCTGGCCTTGAGTGTTATCACAGCTGCAGGCTGTTATCACAGAGGCACTCCTGCCAGTGAATCTGTCCTGGAGCCTGCTGGCCTTGGCTCTGCTCGGCACGGGGGAAGCTTCTGGCAGCTGCTCACAGGAGCCACCCTGGCAGCCCCCTCGGTTACCAAAACCTGGCCACACAAGCCCGGTGCAGGACGTGATTCCCCAGCTGCTGCAGGAGCAGGGCACTGAGCTACTCAACCGTGTGCCGGGTCAGGTAGGGAGGCGAATTCCGAATTAGTTTGCTCGGGCACTGTCCCCCAGCCCCTCACGCTGTCCTCGCCCTCATGCCTGCTCCCTGCTCTGCCCACACACAGCCTGCTGAGGTCAGGGTTCCTCGAGTCCCTAAACTGCTTATTCCCACGGCGCTAACTCTGCCTCCCGGCTCTGGAATGCAGCCGCTGCGCCCGGGGGGTCTTTCGAGGAAAAGAAAGCTGCGGGGACAGAGGTGGGTTAGAATACACTGCCAGCCTGCTTTCCTCTCCTGTTGCATCAAGAGTTAACCCGTTCCTGCGCTCAAGAGGCATTTTTCAAGAAGAAAAATACACAGATTAAGGGGAAGAGATATGAAGAGTCTGGAAACTACTGTACAGTTGCAAATGGACCCAAACCTTTAGAGTATTTGAGGATATAAACATTCCCCAACATTCCCATTTAGATAACGCGCTAGAGAAAAGGAGAAGGAATACGGCTGGTCAGCCCGAACTATTCCTCCCACAGCCACACCACAGCCTGGCATTTCCCCTCAGCTGATCCCCTGCCACCTCTGTCACCACGCCCAAAGCCCACGGGCAGCCCAGCCGCAGCGCCAGCGCTGCCCGGCACAGCCCCGCGGCTCTGCACTCACTTTCTCCATGCTGCAGACACCAGCCCCAGCAGGAACAGCACCCCGAGCCCCTTCTCCAGCCGGGAGTGACGCAGCTCCGGCAGCCGAGCTCGGCCGGGCAGGAGCATCACATGATCGGGGGAGGGCAAGGAGGGGATTGATCCATCGCAGCTGCTGGGGCTGGAGCTTCCCAGCAACTCGCAGGGGGCAGCGGGACACCTCTATTGATACTGGGCTTTGCAGGCAGTTTGTGGATGGTTTTAAGAACTAGCGGTTGTTTGCTTCTGCGGGATCCTAAAAATCCCTGCTGTAAGCTCTCCTGGCTGCTCTGCAGCGCCTGCTGGCTCCGATCCCAGGAGCCGGAGTGCTGCTCTGTGCTAGGAGCGAGGTGGCTGCTTTTTGTTCAGCGATCTGTGTCTAAAATCAAGGCTGGGAGTCCTCGTGTTCCTGCTAGGAAGTGGCTGCCTCTGTGGATACGGGTGGATGCGCTCTCCCAGCCCAGCCTGCAAGGAGCCGGGACTGGCGGGAGGCCCTGGGGCAAATCCTCGCTGCCTGCAGTTAAATGAAAGCCACGGGCTCGGTACAGCCCGTGTCAGCACTTCAGCAGTGCCTAAAAGGTTAAGGCTGGTGGTGTGGGGCTCTGAGTAGATGTGAGAATTCAGGCTGCGGCTTTTGAGAAGTAGCACGATCCCTCTGGTTCCGTTCCAGCCTCGCAGAAGGCTCCGGAGGGAAAAGAGAAATGCTTTGTTAGGGGAGGAGGAGGCCGGGCAGGGCTGTGTGCAGCCGGCAGGACGGGAGAGGAGGCTGCTGTCCCAGAGAGTGCCCGGCGCCTGCCATTCCCCTTTTCCCCCGAAAGCACCGAGCATGACCGCCCCGGGGGTCTGTGCGGGGCAGGGAGGGGAAGGGGGAGCGGCTGCAGAGCTTTGTCACTGGATCGCTTCGTACCTTTGCATGGGCTTCAGCAGGGTCCTCAGGCCTCCGTGCCTCAGTTTCCCTGAGGCCTGAAGCGACGCTAATGCCCCGCAGCTCCCCAGTCCTGCCTGTAAACCCGCAGTGAGAGCTGCTGTGTAGGCGCAGTGTGCTCCTTGCTGGCTGAGCTGTGAGCAGCCTGCCAGGCACCTGCCTGCAGGTCACTCTTGGGAGGGCTGCACCGGGCACCTCACAACACAGTGCGGGAATTTGTGGCTGCGTGGTGGTGAGAAACACAGCTGCCCTGCAGGAGGCTGCTGGAACTTCATTAGAGCTATTTCAGGAACAGCATCCTGACTCCTGATGCCATCCTTTGCCCCAGATACCCCCCACACCCATTTCAGAACATTCCTGTGGCATTTCAGCAAAGCCGAGCTGCGTTTGAACTAAAAAGTCACAAGCTCGGATTGCAGCCTTGTGACTGGGGTGCATAAAAGAGGACAAAATGCTGACTGAAGGTGCTGTAGGGAAAATCCCGCACATGCTCTCACCTCCAGCCAGCTCCCTGGCTATCCTATGCACACAAAAGAGCCATACAGAAGCCAGGAGTTAACTGTGGGAGCAGAGTTCACACAGGTAGCAAATGCCAGTGTGAGAGCAAGCCGCCTCCACGGAGGGTTTGGAGAAATCCCAGCTAATTCCACCTTAAGTTAGCCCCATTCTCCAGCGGTGTTAGCTGGGATCACGTGTTAGAGACAGGCTTTAGGTGCCCGAGTTGCCCTGCAGTTGTTCCCTGGCTGCTGGTACGTGTGGGGGGTTGAGCAAATTCTGTTTGGTCGATTGGGTTTGTGTATTTGTTTTCCTTTCAGCTCTGTGAAATCCCTGGAGACTTCTCTCCTTCTTTCAGCGCCGGGCCCTCTGACTCCTGAAATTCACGTTTCATGTGAGCTGCTCTTCTGGCCTGAAGTTTCCTCCTCTGACCCTTCAGACAGTGAATTACCTTTCAAATAACACATGGAGGCTGCATTGTTTGTTTTCCTTGAGTGCTCTGCGCTGGCAGCCTGGTTGGTTTAGCAGCAAAGCCTTTGGTCTTTCAGTTTAAAGCGCACCTTGTTGTGAGCCCTGTGAAATCAGTGAAGTGTTTGTTCTGAGGCTGCAATGCTGAGTTGCCCCAATGTCCTGCATCTTTTCCAGGGATTAAGTGGGAGAAAAACGGGGGTCCCAGTGGGTGTCCCTCTTCAGAGGGCTGGTAAAGGAAGGCAGGCAGCAAAGCAAGGCCACAGTGGCCAATCCCACCCATCAGGGATGTTGGCACGACGTGAGGCAAAGGCCACCTTGCACCTCCTGCAGGGAGGGACGCAGTCCCCATGCACCCACAGCAGGCAGGCAGGGAATTGGGGTGTGCTCCAAAGGCCTGGGGGAGAAAGGGAGAGGCACTGCCCTGTGCAAGCCCCTCTCACTCCCCAGGTCCAACAGGGGGTGTTCTGAGGAGAAACCCTGGACAAGTGAACCCTACCTGGGTTGTTCCAAGGGCCTGCAGTCAGTACAGGTGCTGAGAGAGAGTGGCAGGGCACACACAGTGCAAGTGTTCCCATTTCAGGTGTCCCAGCTCACTACCTGCACCCACCTGGCAGTTCTGGCAGAAGCTGGGAGAGAAGAGTCATCTCCTACTCATCCAGAGGTGGTACACGGAGGAATTTTTGGCTCTGGGGAAAATACAGGCTGGCCTCCCAGTGCTTGGCCTCGCAAGCTTGCTTATGGGTACAGGGTCCTGCTCAGCACCAGGTCTCCAGCCCAAACTCTTCATTCACCTCTTGGTTTGCACAGGCTGAAGGCAGACAACTGGCCAGTCTGATTTTTCTAGAACTGTTCCACATTTGCTTCAGAAGCCAAGGGTGTAGCATGCTGAGCGTTACTCTTTTTAATCTGCTCTAAGAAAAAATAACACCCTAGCCATTGGCAAACTCATACCCCTGGCTAATCACTGCCGTCATTAGGAATGGCTTTCCCCTGGTTTGGGAAGGTCTGAGGACACACCCTGCTGCTGGGTACCTCAAGGACCAGGGTGTGACCTGGGATGGCGAGGCCAGAGCCTGCTGGCTCCTCATCCCCGTGCCTGGTTTGTCGTGCACTGAGCCCGGACACCCTGGTGGTTGTTGGTGCGGCCCATCCCGAGTCTTTCATGGTTACAGCTGAGAAAGAGCCCCCATTCCTCCCAGAAAGAGTGAGCAGAAGCTTTCTCCTCCTTTGGAGAAGGCGTCCAGCCCTGGGGCCAGCACAGCAGTTCTGTGCATGCACCACCCTGGGAGGGCACCACTGCTTCAGCCGCTGCCCCTCAGTCAGTGACACTGACCAAGCAGGGAGAACTGCTCCAATCCAGGGATTGGACTGGGAAAATAATGACAAGAGGAACCCCTCACCCTTCCCTAGTGTGGGAGAAAGCTTGCAGTTTGCTTTAAGTTAGGGTTTGTTTTTTCACTTTCTTTGGGGAAGATGTGTTCTTGTCTCTGTGAGTTCATTCTCAGTTCATCAGGCAAAGGCTGCATCTTTCTCTCGCACCGTCTTTAGGGAATATTTATATCAATACTGTCTGGATGGGGTTTTGTTCCCAGCAACAGCCCCTGGTTACTCTTACAACCTAAATATTATTCTGTTACAGCACAACAGATATATACATTGTATTTCTATATACACTCACAGGTTGTTTTGTCTCGGAATATCTGGGGACTTTAACTTAAGTGATCCTCTGCTTCTACTGTTGAAGTGTCTGGTTCTCTCTGTTGCTCCCTCAGCACATCAGTTTGTCTCCTCTGAGAAGTTTCTGCCTTTTTGCTTGGCTACTCACGGCTCCCTGCAGAGTTTAGTCGCACACAATTTCCCTGGACCCTTCTGCAGAGCTGGCTAAAACAATGCTCTCACCACCATGGTATCTTCCAGCCCCGTGCTGTCCCTGGGGGGGATTTTAGGGCTTGGCTGGATACCACAGAGGAATCCAGACTCCCAGGAAGCAGCTTTAGCCTGCCCTTGAAAGACAGAGTGGCGAGTGGTGCACTGGACACCAGCTGGGGTTGCATGGCCACATGGAACCACAGCATTTTTATCCCTGAGGGCTTCCTGATTCCAGCTTTCCCTACATTAAAAGGGAAGCACTTCTATTCCAGGTTAATTATAAATTAAGTTAATTATAAAGAACTTCTTTTGCTGTCACAAAGTGATGAAGACAGTTTGCTGATTGTGTCACTGGAATTTAAAGTATGTTTCCTCGTTTTATTTCCCTCATTAACATTGACCCAAACTGATAATCTGTGTGTTTCTCTCATCTCTCTGTGGATTAGATTTAACTACAGCAAATTGTTAACTACCCAGGAGAACTGGGCCTTTGTTTTGTTGGACTCACTTCACTTTGGCACCTCCCTCCTTAACCTTTTAAGTTTTCAGGTGGCAAACACCTCACCTCAGAGTTTACTGCCTCGTCTGAAAGGAGCTGTTTGTATTTGCTCCTCACTGGATCTCCCTGCTACTCCGAAATTAAGAATCCAAGTCCATCTTTCCCTCCTCTTTGCAGGTCACCAGAGATCTTAGCCAAGCAGCTGTTGCAGTGGGAGCTCCTAGCAGAGTCCATGGGTTGGTGACCCTTCAAGTTTCCTCGGGGTCTGTCAACCCAGGCAGCTCCAAGTGCTCGTTTTTCTTAGCAGCACAGTTGTTTACTTTACATCCCTGACCACACTGCAAATTTCTGCAACGGGAACAGACCCTGGAACACTTTTCACTGGAAGTCACAGCAGGATAGCAGCACTTCTCAAGCCTTGTATGTTCCTGTGGTCTAGCCCCAGACAGTCTGGGTTTGGTTTGCTCCTCATGATCAGCTGCAAGGGGGCTTCTGTGGGGGCTGAAGATGGGGACCTATGGATTTTCCTATCCCTATCCCACTGAATAAAACCTGTACAGGCCTTGAAGGTGGACAGGAGGTGAGGAAAGGTAAAAGGGAGTGCACTTGCATTGCCCTCCACAGGGTAACTCCAGGTTAGCTGGGTCTGGACCCCATATGAGTGAAACAAGGAGTCAGTGGAAAAGGGGTCCTCACTGGAGCAAGCCTTATGGGCAGCTTTCATCTTGAACTGAGGTGGCTGCACCAGGCTGGGGTTCTGGCCTTTGTTTTGTTTCCTCTTCAGAAATCAGCTTTTATCACATCGTGCCACCCATAAAGTTAAAGCTCCTGGGGTTTTGCCAAGTAACCTGGGATGCTCTTCTGAAAGATTTGCCCCGTTCCAGGCCACAGGACTGGATCTGTGTTGTCATAGTGGAGACATCCAGGACACAGTAGACACATCTGCTGGTCCTTTTATATTATCTCCTTGGAACTGAAAGGCTGGATTTTCCTTATGTCACTCTCATTGTGCAAAACCTGCAGGGCAGAGACTTCCCTTGGGCTGAAAGACTGTGAAGCAGTTTCTTGTTTGGGGGATTTGATCTGATTGATGGAGGAAAACTAAACTAGCACAGCCCCTCACAGCGACTTTGGACAGGGTGGGACCAGTGTCCACAAAAGCATTTCAGCAACCTTAGGCTGGACTGGCTTAGCAGAGCTCTCTTCTAGTCTGACATAGCACATACAGCATGCCAGGACGGCTTAGAAACTCAAGCCATCTGGAGCTCTTTCCCTCAAAAACATGTGTGTGCCAGAATTGGTCTCCTTTGAGCCACCCACAGTGAGAAAGGATTGTATTTAGGCTGGCTCAAGTTTCTGGAATTCAATTTTAGGCAAGAGAAAATTGTCGGCAAGTAATTGGAAAATGCCTTGGAAGGAATACGCTGATTAAAAATGCAACAATCTTTGAAGGAACATTAACACTATCCATTCTGGGCCGGGAGACACTGAAGAGCCATCAAAATGATGATACATGGGGTGAAGTTCCTTCCCCTTCCTGCCACCTTCGCCCCCAGTGATTTGTCAGCCAGATTTAGGGTTTACCCAAAATGAGTCATGAGTCATGAGGATCCCTTAGTTCACAAAACAGCCCCGGAGTTCTCTGGCTGTTGAGGTGCAGTAAACAAAGAGACACTCAGGTTTAAGGCTGAAGCGCTTTTATACAGCAGCTGTAGAAAAGTATCAAGTGCAGGCAGATCATGTGGTTATCTCTCCTTATCCAGGAGGGGCCATTTCACAGGGTGGCATCGAATTTGATCGGTAAAGAGGAGAGACCAAGCTAGAAATACTCACATGCACACACAAATTTGGAAATACATCTAAAAGTGGCAGTTTGGTAAATTCTGCTGGAAAGCAAGGGCATTATTCCCCAGCACCGTGGGCAGATCAGAAACCTTCCCCCTAGCCCCCCTGAAGGCTGTGGTGATCCTGGCTGGATTCATAAAAGGATTCTGGCCACAGCGTGGTGAAACCAGGCAATGAAACCAGAGCCCTGAGCACTGCAGCATGCAGGGAAAAGGGAGGGCAGACGGGATTTGTCACCCTGACAGGAAGGATTGGGAGTGTGAGTGATGGCAAAGGCCCCAGCCATGCCTCAGGCACAGGGCTGCACCCTCAGTCCCACGGGAGAGCATAATCCCAGCTGGCTGCCCTAATGCAGCCACCATGGCAGCAGCCAGGGGAGGTGGCAGACTGTACTGGGGCTCTGCCCTCCCATGGCAGGGGAGAGTCTGCCCAAGGTGTGCTCAGCTCCGGAGAGGGAGCAGCCTGGCAGCTGGGCTGCACGGAATCCCACAGCACATGGGGGCATGTCAGCCCGAGGACAGGCAGGGAGCATGGCATGCCTGCCCGAGTCTGCAAGATACCAAAATCCAAGGGAGGCAGCACTGCACCCACCCTCCCCTTGGGCCACAGGCAGGAGTAGGACTTTCCAGGTGCCCTGCCTGATTGCATGGACACACAGATCCACGGCTGACTGCTGCTCATCTCCAGCACAGGCCATCCAGCAGCTAAAAAGCCACCCAACGTTAAATCTACAGGCAGCCACTACGAGGAACCTTGGGCTTCTTGTGACGCAGCAATGAGAAACCATGGAGAGGGCAGAGCTGCAAGATCTTTGCTTAAATCATCTACTTAGTACTTATAAAGCAAAGAGACAAAGAATCCAAATCACATGCAAATAACTCCGGAGCTCAAACATCTGCATTCCCCCTGAGCATGCCACTCAGCCTATGGCTAAACCAGTTCTAGTGTTTATGCAAAGAAAAATGTGCAACTTCCCTTGACTGTGCCCATCTGTGTGTCTTAACCTGCAGGCGAGGCTGCCAGGCTTAGTGACCTCCTGGAGATGGTGTTCATTAAAGCCACTTGCCTGGAAGCCTCCCTGCCTTGGCAAGAGCATTTCATTCCTCCCTTTTCCCTCTAAAACACTCAAGCCACATCTAGTCCAATGAGATGTACAGCTCTGTCTGGTGCCATGTAATGGCTCATCTTTTTGTGGAAGTGGATGTGTTTTGATCTATATGTACCCTGTGTTGTGAAACAGTGTTGCTCATGCCTCCATCTCCAGGAACCAGCCTTTACTGTAGGGATTTCTGGTGCCTTATGTCAGCTTCTTGTGCCCCGTGGTACATTCCTTGCCTTTGCCTGTGGACTGTCGTGACCATGGGTGGAGAGAACCCATGCAAGTTAACAGCCTTGTGGCTTGCAAACCTCCAGCAGAAAGTGTGTTAAAAAAAGCGTCAGCCTTTACATTCCTTGCCACTGATGATACGACTCAAGCAGAGCTGGAAACGCAGGTTAAGTATTTTAGCACAAGGAAGGAAAAGAACAAGATCATTTCCTGATGCATTGGACTGTTCTGCATACGTTTTCTTTTGTAAGAGTTAATCCCAGAGTTTGCATTTTACCCTCTTCAGTAATATTCAGCACACGCCCAGCAGAGGTCTTCCTGCCTTCAGGATGACTTGATGCCACCTGGCTTGAGCACAGGTGCTGGTAAAGGACCCAGCCTGGCTCAGGCACAGGAGGCAGTGCAGTTTTGGGGGTCAAACCAGGGTCACAGCACAGAGTCCCACCTTGGTTCCCCAGCCTGTGTGTGTGGGCTGAGCCAGGGGCACTGGCATGGCCAGGCAGGGACATAAAGCAATCCACAGTGCCAAGCAGGCTTTCCCTTGGGTGAAGCCACAGGGAGAGCAGAGCTGCAGGAGTGGAAGGCAGCAGTGGTGCAGGGGAGGGACTGCTGCTGTCCCCAAGCTTGGCACAGCCTGCACCAAAGCCCTGTGGGCTGCAAGTGAGCAGCAGAATCTGTTTCTCTCTTGGCCCCACTGTCTTCCCTGGCCACTAGCAGGCTTGCAAACAGCCTGGCTCTGAGGACAAACCCTGCCCTCATCCTTATCAGCTCCCTGTTTTGTTCTAGGGTCACTTTAGATACCATCACCAGGCAGTGTGAGAAGCACTGAGGAGATAAGGAGGGTGCAGTGTTTGTGGATGGAGGCAGCACAGCTCTGCATCCCTGTTACGCCCCATCCAGGCCTGGGAAGCATTTCTTGTCACCTCTCAAAGTGAGACTCAAGACCTTCCTGTTTCCCTTACACATTCTCTGCTATTTGCCAGTGGCCTGCACCTCCCATGTGGACTTTGGACAACCTGCAGTAATACCTGCCCTGTGCTTGGCTGTGCAAAGCTCTTCGTTCCCTGTGGAATTATTGTGGGACTCCAGGCCTGCAACACGCACCAATTCAAATTCTTCTATTCCCACTTCCACTGAAATATTCTGGGCTTCATTAAAGTCTATAAAATACCTCTTCTGGTATTGAATTCATCAGAGCATTCCTTCACTCTACAGCTGTGACTCAGGAAGGCTAAAAGAAAATATTTAAACCAAGAGCTGTCTTTACAGAGGCCCCACAGCAAGGGGGAGGCTGCTGGGACACATCTTGAAGGATTTTGGCCCTTGCTTGCCATGGCAGCATTAGAAATGCAAACTGAGGCCAGTCCACACAGATGGACGTGCTCGTGTGGAGGACCTTGCCAATAGTTTTGATGGGTGTTTCTTTCACAACAGAAGCTAGGACTTCTTAAACAAATAATTTTAAATAGCTTGTGGCTTTTGAGCACATAGAGCGTGAAACACTAAGTCTGAAATCTTTATCAGACCCATCTGCCATGAGCAGTTCTGTGCTTTCCTCTAGTACCATCGGGGTTAAAAAATCTTAAGAGCAGTGTAAAGATAGAGTTCACAAACAGATTTTGGGTTGCTTTTATTTTATGACAGCCTGTACAGTCCTGATGGGTAAGAGGAGTTTTAAGTGCCTTTGCTGAAATCCAATCCAGATTTAAAATACCATGAGCCTTAGGCGTATTTAAACCATCCAAAAAGTAGTTTGCTCCACCAGGTCAAATCAACAGCTCTAAGGAAAAAAAAACCAACCTCCACAAGATCACCCATCTGTGTCTCCAAACAAGCATGGCACTATGTGCTCAGTTAGGAATTTAACAAAATAGTGCCTCTGTGCCAAGCTTTTCTTGGTGTCCTAAAATATATTGCTTTTAATTCATGGTAAAACACATTTTCTGTGCATAGATAGACTCATGATGGGGATGAGGGGTATTAATTTAACTAAACTAAGAATTCTCCTTTTAGTGCTTTCCGGTGTGACTCAGTTTCCAAAGACAATATTTGTTTTTTCCCTGAAAGGCTAACAGTTCTCATTTACTGGGGAAATTTGGGCTGTACTGTTAATTGGGGGCAGGGGGAGGGGGTTCTTATTCTAAACCTCACTCTGCTAACCTACAGTCTACTTGGTGCTACTTGTAGTAAATGTAGTCATGAGAAATTCCAGCTTTAACAGGATTTAGTAGCAATTGGGATTGTTTCATTACTTGTTCAAAGTGTGCAAGACTTTCTTCTCACCGTGGAGTTGTATACAAACTATTTATTCAAATGACATTTGTCACAGTAGGGGGAGGAAAGTGTATTTTGTGTGATAGACTCTTCAATTTTTTTTTTTTTTTTAATTCTACAAGTTCTATTTGTCTCTGCTCCATAAAGTGCTGTGATATAAAGGGTCCCCTGGCCATTAGCTTTGGTTTGCAATGTTCTGTGCTCTTGCCCAGGAGCACTTTTTTAATTGCACAAAAGCCTCTTGAGTTGTTTGAGCTAGACTCTCACCCTTGCTCCAGCCTTTGGTCCTTGTCCAGAGGCGTGAATCCAGATGAGGATCCAGCTGTGCTGTGCTGCCTGCCTTTAACCATCAGGTGAGTGGGTGTGAAGGTGTGAGCCCCTGGAGCAGGAGCGGGGGATGAGGGGTTACCTCTGCCAGAACTTCCGAGTGCTCGGGTTTGACAGCCTGAGCTGGGCAAAGGCCAAGGCGTGGAAACACCCTCCCCCTCCGCAGGACGTGGGCTTTGGAGTACAAAGCAGCTGATCAGAGATAAGCGTGACAGAGAGGAGGGGCGGACTTTATCAGCAGCAGCCGCCAAGTGGGAGGTGTGTGTTTAAATGCGGTGAGAGGAGAGGGCAGAGTCCTGCTGTGCATTAATCCACGGCGTGTCCCGCGTTTCAGGGCGGTGCAAAGTCAGATGCCTGGACTGGGTGTGAGGCGAGGAGCCACGTCCAGCTGCAATGAGGAAACAGCAGCGTGCACAGGTGTGGAAGGGGCCAGGCAGGCTGACAAAGTGAGTGGCAAGGAGATCAGGAGAGCCTGGAAAGCGGGATGCTCAGGCTGCATGTGTGTATATCCAGAGGTGGATTACTCCTGGCTGACTGGGTCTGTGACACACCAGGGCAGCAGTGTGATTCCTCCAGGCATGGCTGAGGGAACCCTGCCTCCCACCATGGGCTGGAGATGGGTTTCACCCTGTCCACTGCTTATATCACCAGCAGGAATCTTGGGAGGATGAGGCCTTCTGGGAGTTAAGAGTGGTTATTCCAAGTAACTGTGTGGTGTAGGAGCTGTGCAGTGTTAGCATTGTAAGCAGTCTTAATACCACTGAGGTGATAAACCAGAGTGAATGCACACTGAGTCCAGAATGGAAAGGTTTGAGCTTCCTAACAGTTGCTCTGTAATTTAAAAATTGGAGAAACCAGTTTATCTGTGTCATCTCAATAGGCAAGCAAACAGTGATCACAAAATTAGGTCACAACTTATTTAGTTCAGCAGTCTGGCAACACTGCTAGGGAGAGAAAAGGGCTCTGAAAAAAAAAAAAAAAAGACAGGTGAGGTCTGAAACGGTGTGCAGGGAAAAAAAAGTGCCACTTAGGTTTGCGTCACGGAGAAAGGTCAGGGAAAGGCTGTAAGCAGAGACTCCCAAGGCAGCACTCTCTCAGCAGCATGGAAGATACAAAGGGGACAACCTTGTTCTTTGGAAGGAAGAGAGAACACAACAGAGAAAGAGCAGCAGCTGTGTGGAGCTGCCCATGGGAGGATACAGGGAAAAGGCATGAAAGACTTCTGGATAACAAGGTGCTGATGCTTGGAGCCCTCTGAAGTTTTCACAGAAGCACTCTGAGTGCAGTGGCTGTCTTGCCTTCCACAGGAAGAGGCTTCAATGTTTTACCAGGCAGCAGCCACTCTGAGTGTTGGTGTGACCTAGACCATAAACCCCAGCTGGAGTGAAGAGGAAGGGGGATACACAGCATTCCTCCTGCTGTGGAGGGGTCCTGGAGGGCCCTCCACATTCTCATGCTCATGGCTCAGAGGCCACTTCACAGTTTAGTTTCTTAAGAGTTCAAGTTTGTTGTTGTCTCAGAGAGGAATGATCACTGACAGGACACTGTTTTGGTTTATGGAAATCTTTCCCCTGTAAAAGGTGAAAAACCATCTTTTGTGGCCTGACAGTCAGGCAGAGTAGCTTCCCTTCTGCAGGAAAGAGTTCCTCTCTCAAACAAACCCCAAGCAAAGCAGAGACCTCAATTAGTGCTTGAGCAAGGACTCGAGGCATTCCCTGGCACTTGTGTTATGCAAGGGTCAGGTTCTTCTGCCCTCGTTCCTGTTCCTCCCTGAAACTGCAGGCACTCACACACATGCCTCAAATGCATGAGCAGTCCCACCTACTGCCCTGCTCTGCCCCAGAGCCTCCCACTGAGGCTGAGACAGCAGTCCCAGTTTCACTGGTCCTGCGCCTGGGGTCACCCAGCAGCAGCAGCAGCATCAACCTGGCAGCACTGGATCCCTGCCTCATGCATCTTAGCTCTCTTCCTACCTCCACAGAGTATCTATAGGAGAGACAGATTAGGTGCAAGATTAATTTGTTGCAGTTTTTGACACTTCAGAAGCTCGTTTATGCTAAATCAGAGAGCAGGGTACATTCTAGGAATCACACAATCCAGTGAGATTCCCAAAAACAGTTTGTTTTTGTAAATTCTGAGGAATTACTCCACTGGACATCTCTTGACTACACCTGGCCCCCCAATCCCACCTGTCCCTATCACACAAACACCTTACAGACAATTTAGGGCTGGTGTCTCTGGGAAAGTGCAGCTCTGCTTATGAGACTGCCTTCCCTCTGCAAGGCTGGAACCCGCACTGCAGCACAGCCCCATTTTCTGCCCAGCACAGGATGCTGCCACAACGCTTTCTATCCCAAGGCGTGGGAACAGGGCTCTGACCTCAACACGGGTACCACTTCCTAATCCTGTGGTGTGAGGAGAGCAACTGGAGGTGCAGGAATTAGGGAGCAGCAGGGATACTGCTGGGCAGCCCCGGGCAGCTGTGGTGGAGAGCAGGGCTGTGGTGCTGCCCTGAATTCCTTTTGGCATGGGCTGGTGGGCCCGGTGGCCTGGGAAACGCCCTTCCCGACTGGGGCTTTCCCGCTGCCGCCCTCTGCCCCAGCCAGCCGCTGTCCGAGGGCTCTCGCTGTAAGGCTGGATCTTGATCAGCTGCATTTTTAAAAGAGGGACTCATCCTTAATCTGCCGGGATTAAAAAGGGATGTAGTTTTACTGCTCCCCAGAACTTAGGTGGTGTAAACAAGTGTTTTGCAAACCCCAGGACCAACAGCGATCTGTCACTGTCAGCAAAAGCAAGTGCTCTGCCCTGATTGGGGCCAGACTTGAGCCTCACCCCAAAGCCATGGTCCCACTGATGCTGGTGATCATGGCTGTGCCCAGCAGCTCGTACTGGCCCTGGGTGCTGCAGAGGACTTGCCTCCCGAGGGTTCTTCCTGCTTCCAGCAGGGTTACTGCATCCTTTCACTGGTAGAAAAGCAAGAAATGGGAGGGAGGGCAGAGATGCTCAAACAACAGTTCATTGGAATAATTTAAAGGTACATTCTTCAATAGGTTCAGTCCGTTTCACAGCTTTTGTTCTGCCTGCGCTGTTTCCTCTCGCAGGATTCCATCCCCACTGGCAGGGGATGCCAGGCAGCTGTCTCAGTCACTGTCACTGCCAGACTGGTGGGACGCTGCCCCGCGGCCGAGCTGCACCCTGAGGCAGGCAGGCAGCGCTGCCCTGCCGCTGGACGGCGAGACCTTGCTGACGGAGGACGCGCTGCGGGCCAGGGGCTGCGTGGGGAACATGATTGTGCCGCGGGGCGCCTCCAGGAGCTGCCAGATCTCCCCCGAGGTGGAGCTGCCCAGGTATTCCCACGGCTGGCGCCCGCTGCCGTCCCGCACCTGCACCTGGCAGCCCAGCTGCAGCACCAGCACCTTGATGACAAGCTGGTGGCCGTGTATGGCAGCCAGGTGCAGCGGCGTGTACCCGCAGCCCGAGCGGGCGTCCACGTCCAGGGCCAGCCCGAGCTGCCGCGCCGCCGCTGCCAGCTCCTGCAGGCCCGGCCCGTCGCCGTGCTTGGCCAGCCAGTGAAGGACCGTGAAGCCTGATATGAAGTCCCTCTGCAGGGCCAGCTCAGGCTCCTCCAGAAAGAGCCCCCGCACCTGAGCCCAGCAGCCCGCTGACATTGCCACCAGCCAGGCGTGCTCCCGCTGTCCCAGCGGCACCAGGGGCCCCCGGCTGGCGGCATTCCTGGGGGAGCTCTTGGAGAGCACGGAGCGGGGCTGCCGCCCGCAGTCATCGTGCAGTGAGGAGGGGCTGCCCTGCTCCTCCGACAGAGCGAGCTGGCACCTGATGCTCCGGAAAACAGGCAGCGGTGCTGGGGGCTGACTCTCTGGGGCTTGGGGCACTGCGGGACCCTGTGCTGGCAGCAGCGACTGGGATGGCGGTGACCTGGCAAGGGGTGGCTGCAGGGACTGGGATGGGGACGGGAGAGTGGCGGACCGTGGCGGGGACCTGGCGGGGGGCAGGATGTCAGGACCTGGCGGCAGCGCCAGGCTTTGACACGGGTACAGTCGCAGGACTTGAGGTTGGCTTGGTCCCTTGGGGGTCAGCCCCCTGGATCCCCGCGGCGAGTCTGGGGGTGGCCTGGTGGGGAGCTGCTGCAGGGATCGGGACTGCGATGGGGGCAGCCTGGTGGCAGCGAGCACCTCGGGGCCTGATAAAAGCTGTGGCGATGAGGAGGGGCTGGCAGGAAGTGCCTGCAGGGAGCGGGACTGGGGCAGCACCTCCGGGGCGGACAGCAGCGGCAGGGATTGAGATGGGGGCAGCTCGGTGCGGGACAGCAGCGGCAGGGATTGGGATGGAGGCAGGGCGCGGGGGAACAGCGCCCTGGGGCCCGATGACAGCAGCGGGGACCGGATGGGTCCGGCGGGGGGTCGCCTCCCCGAGCTGGCTGAGGGCCGTGGGGCCGTCAGCAAGGGCGTCTCAGTCGCGGGCTGCGGCGGAGATCGCGGCTGATGCGACCTGTAGGGAGGCGGCATCTCCGGGCCCGGTGGCAGAGGTGGCATCCGGGAGCAGGGCGCTGTGACAGAGGGCAGCCCGGGGGCAGGCAGCGGCGGTGACAGGGACCGGGCCGGCACAGCGGGGGACAGCGCCCCGGGACCCGACGGCAGCGCCGGGGGCCAGGGTTGCGCTGTGCCGCCAGGACGAAGCGCCCAGGGGCCCGAGGACAGCGGCTGGGTGCGGTACGGGGGAGGCTGCGGTGGGGGCGGCG
>VWYP01030547.1:145747-161643 GCA_013400435.1 Pycnonotus jocosus | reverse complement strand
CTCCCGGAGCCCCGCGATCCCAGCTCCCCAACGCCGGGAGGCGGCGGGGATGGTCCGGGCTGCGCCCACCGCGGGTGCGGTGTTGGTGCCTTGCCGCGGGTGCTTCTGCCCTCCGCTGCCCGTGCATGGGGAGATGGGTGGGCGGGAAGGGCTGTGCCCCGTGCGGGAGGGCAGCCGGCGGGCCGGACGTGCCCGCGGTCCCCGGGAGGCTGCGGCGGGCGAGGCACGGCGATCCCGGCATGGAATTCTTCCACGAGGGGCACGCGTGCCCTGCGTTTTCCAGCGTGACCGTTTTTCTGAGGATGTGGTGGCCGAGAGGGTTTTAGCGTTCGTATTCGGGAAGACAAAAGATTTACCCCTCACAGGGAGAAAGTTAAAAAAAACCCCAAACCCACGAAAACTAAAATATGCCGATAAAGAAAAGCAAGCTTCTCTTGCTTCCAGCTTGCAGAACGTGAATGAAACTCCACCGTGACCAGACTGAATGCACTCTTGTGCATCGTCGGCCGGGGGAGGGAGAGACTTGACCGACTTCCCGGTAACTTTTTCGGTGCTTGGGAGTGACACAGAAGTTGCCCAAGAGTGGAGCACTTGAATGTGACTCCCTCTCAAAATAAGAAAATGGTTTGCGTTCAAGATGTGACCGGGGTGAGACGAGTTTCTTTTGGCGTTTATGATGTGCGTATGGATCTGCGGGGCTGCACGGTTCCTCTGATGTGGCAAAGCAAATGTATGGAGATGGGGTTAATGGCGTTACTGGAGGTGGGGAAGTTATGCTGCTCAGCAAAATAAGAGCTGGTGTTTCTTAACAGAATACCTATAAATTATACCAGCCATTTGTAAAGCTTCTTCTGAAATGTTTCCTTGATCTTAAGGTCTAATGCATGCTTGGAAGTTGAAGTTTGTCTTTCAGTGTAAGCATATGCATTGGAATCACGCCTTCAGATGGTTTTTTAGGGCAAGCTGAAGGGTATTGCCAAGCCAAGCCTTTTGGCTTTGTGTGGAGCAGTAACTTTGGAGCACGAATAAGCTCAGGAACGTGGCTTATTGCAGGACGTGATTGCTGTTTGTTCTTGTGGATGTGTTTGGCGCTTTTATTTTGTTATTATGTTAAACTGGTGCTGCTACCGAGCCTCTTGGGTTATTTTGGTTAGTCCAGGTTCACCGGCCATCCCAGAACAACATCCACAGAGGGTTTTGCACCAATTGAACCAAATTCTTATCTATGGACTGCTGAGTCCAGTCCAGTGGGACTGACTGCAGGATAAAGCATCCGTGAGCATGAGAGAAGCATGTGTGTGTGGGAGAGGGAGGGTACTCAGCTTCCTCGCAGGCAGCTGGTGGGCAGACCCTCCATCCTCCGGAACCCACGCTTTTTGGATAAGAGACTTGTTTTATCTTGGGCTGATAAGAGAAGAAGGGACAGCGGGCTGGCATTCGGGAGATGTTGAGGGTGTTGTCTCTTACGTGCCTCCTTATCTAATCCTCTCTGCTCCCACTTTGCATGCTGCTGTTGTGTGGCTGGGAAGGTGGCAGGGAGTCGGAAGGAATAGTTAATTATATGTTAGAGCAAGGCAGGACCAGTGAACGTTTGCCTTTCCAACTTTCTTACAAAATATAATTAAGTGGAGCCATGAGCGGCATGCATCTTGTTGGAGGGAGAATTCAAGGAAGGGGGAAAGAAAAAGGAGAGGAATGAAACCAAAAGCGAGTCAGTTGGAGTTAAAACGATGATAACATTCCTGAGTCACAACCTCTTACATCCTGGCAGGATATGACATTATGTTAATTGTAAAAGTATGCATAGAAAAATTACTTCAGCAAACTGCTCTGAAGTGCCTGTGTTTAATTGTAGCCGAGCAGGGCGTGTTTTGGTAGGAGGGGCAGCTTTCTTTTTGAGGCCCTGATCCCACAGATGTAAGGCACATGTGTAATGTGCTGCCTGTAATTTCGTTTGACTTAATGGAGACTGATCTCGGCAGGCAAATGTAAAGGCATGCATAAGCAAAGTTTTGGCAGGATTGGTGCCGGGGGGGAGCTGCCATGGGAGCCCTAAGCTGATGAAAGCCATGCCTGTGCTTAAGCATGCACCAGGCTGAGAGGATGCTGTGGTCATCTGGGCTCAGTGTGAGATAAGCCACTTCCAGTCTGGAAGCTGTTGAGATGTGCTGGACACTTTTCTTCCTCTTGGATTAATTCCCAGCATCTTGACCAGTGTTGGATGGTTTCTTAGTAGGTCAGAGCGTGGAAGAGGGCTCTGGCCTACCTACCCTTCTCTTCATGTGTTTATCCTAAATGTTTACAGGACCAGAGCTTGGTTGTGTTACAGGACTGAGACTCACATTCACTCAAGAGTATACACTGGTGTACCCCCCTCTCCAAGGCCGACAAAAACTGGGGAAAAATGAAGCTGGAATGCAGATTTTGCATGGGAACCGTGGAAAACATTATCTGAGAGATTAAAACAGCACAGTGTATTCTTATTCTTCAATCTGTTTTAAAAATACTTGATAATGAGAGACTGCTGGTTTCCATGGAGGGGAGGAAGGAGAGGGAGATGGGAAGGTAGAGGGGGCTGAATCCTCTGTGCTTTGTCTTTGAGCAGCAGATTTGCTGACACCCACTGGGGTCAGCAAGAAGTGGGAGCAGCGCCTTTGGAGAGCCACATCCGTGTGTGCTGCTGGGTGCCACAGGGCCACCACGACCTGGCCTGGGACAAGAGATGGGCACCAGGGAAGGGAGTTGGGGCTGCAGGCTCCTCACAATGCACGTGGTGATGCCGTGGCTGTGGGTGGCACTGCTTGGGCTGCTGAGGTGGCCAGGGCATAGGGTTTGGCTTCCTTGCCTGCTGCTGCCAAATGGGGTTTTTGGGCCTGACCTGGCTCAGCTACACCAAGGAAGGAGCCCTGGGTGGTGCACACGGGACTGTGTTTCAGTTTGTGACCTCTTTGTTTCCTTTATTCACCTCGATGCCTTGTTTGCAGTAGGAAATTCTTTCAGACAATTCTTGCTGCTCCTGTTGATGCTAACAATGGTGGGAACCTGCCTCCTCCTTGATTTTATTTCAGCACAGCTTCAGTCACGGGGCAGGTTGTGTGTCCAGCCCAGCACGCATTCAGGACCTCTAGTCTTTGCAGTGTGAACGAGCTGAGCTGGAGTCAGGACCTGGTGGAGATACTTGGAAAGTCCTTACTTTGTGTAGGTGAGATGATGGGGAGGCAATTTTAGTGCCTGAGTAAGGCCCCTGAAATAATGGTGGGGATTGATTAAGTAAGCAGCATGGATCTGAGAAATAAAATATTTACTCAGAGCTGAGGCATGTTTTATATGTCCCCTTCCCACCCCTGCAGCCCCTGAGAGAGAGAGCTTTCCTGGCTGTCTGTCTGTCCTCTCTGAAGCCATCTGGGGGTTGTTGCTTTCCTCGTGGCCTTTCTGTGGCTCTTTGAGGTGATTCTGGGAGCTGGGGCGTGAGGCTGCTCGGTGTTTGCTTGGCAGGAGGGATGCCAAGGGCACTGGGTCTTCTCTTGGCTTGGCAAATGCTGCAGCTTCATCCAGCCTTGCCCTTGGCATGCTTTGGCTCCAGGCTTCAGTCCTGTGAGCTGCAGGGGCTCTTTCAGGGAAAGATACTGGAGCAGCTTCAGTGTGGAACAGTTGGGTGCAACCAGGTGATGTAAAAATAAACAAAAAAAGCCTCCCAATAGTACTCCAAAGCTTTTTTTAGGTACGCTGTGTAGCTGCCTTCGCTTCCAGCTCTGCGAGCAGCTCTCCAGCCCACTGGAGTAAGCGATGCGTGATAATGGTTCAGACAAACACCACGGCAGGGAGAGCTCAGCCCTGCTGCTGCTGCTGCTGCTGGAGGAGGCTCTGGAGCACAGACACACAGCCAGCTCTGGGGTCTCGCTCTCTTAGCTAACAGCAGCCTTAACAGAAGTTTTCCCCAAATGTTCTTGCTCCGTGGAGTGTTTGAGTCCGTTCAATGGAGCAAGACGCAAAAGTCTTGCTCCGTTTGTCCTTGTTTGAGTCCACTGTGCAGTGGGAATGAGAGATGCTCCTTCTTGGCTGCTTCATCCCATCTGGATGATGCCTTTCCCTGTGCTCTGCACCCTGGTGCCTGGTTTAGACACGTGTGGGCCAGGACTTTGCTGCCAGAACTGTTCTTGTCCGCAGCTTGGGCAGGTGTGATGAACGTGGGCGTAGGCAAGGTCCACTTGGCCATGCACAAGGTGCTGAAGGAAGAGCCACAAGAAGGAAGAAGAGCTCCCCATGGTTTTCCTTCAGCAGTATCCAGCTTTCTGGAAGCTTTCTCCCTCTCTGGAGTGCTCTGCTCATCCCATCTAAGTGCTGCTCTGCTGGCACAAGCTGCAGTCCAAAGGCCATTACTGCCTTTCCCTCCTAGTACAGTTATTTTGCTGAGCTCTGTGATTTATGAGTCTTAAGCTATGTTTGGGACTCCTTACTTAAAAACACAGGCTGTGCCCGTGTTTTTGGCAGCATAGGTTTAGAATCTGAATTTGCAATCAGAGATCTTGAAGTGCTGAAAATCAGAAGAAGCTGCATCTTTTCTTGCAGGCTTAAGATTTTTGTTTTCTGTAGTAGCATCCCACATAAGGTGCTGTCAAAGAGCAGACTGCTGCTGTTTTGGGGAGTTGGTGCTTTCTTCCCTCTGAGCTTACAGCTTCTTTAGACCTTTCTGTTGTCTAATTGGATTTTCTGTTTCTGGGTTTATTTTCAGACGGGATCTAGCTGCTGGAAATACGTTATTGGAGCACTGTAATTGTGGGTTATTTCTTTACCAGATTTGCTCATGAATACTTGGCACAAGCTAATAGAAAAAGACTTGGTTAAAAACGCTTTGGTTTTGCCACAGTTGTTGCCCCCGCTTTGCCAGCGGCTCCTGAGAACTGATTCCTGTGCACAGCAGTAGTTCTAATATAAATTGTTCCTGGAAATCTGCATGCCTCTGATGTCTTTCATTCAGGAATTATATTAACCTCTCTCACGTGATGGGTGTGGAAGCGAGGAGCTGTTTTGGCTCCTGAGCGGGATATTTTTAAATGCCTTGCTGGGCTGTTTGGGGCTGTCTGTGGATCTGAAGATGTTCTGCCGTGTCTGAGTGCTTCACTGGGTGCAAAGTGAACTACAACCTCCTGTGTGAGCAAAAGGCTCAACAGAACCCCTTTGCCAGACGTGTTGATTGCACCAGGTGTGCAAAGTGCTTTGTGTAAGCACATGAACTCGGCTCGAGTTGAGTTTCTGGCAGTCTGGTGGTGGCAGCTCTGTGTTGGTCTGCAGAGAAAGTGAAAGGATCAAGTTGGGAGGTGGCTTTTTGGTGACCCCTGTGAGCTTGTGGCTCCGCAGGGCAGCATAGAGAGGAGTTCACAGGGAGTACAACAGTGTGAACTGCAGTGGAGGTGGAATTGCAGGGCTGCTTTTAACCTGTCACCTGTAGAGGTTCCCACCTGTAGCCAGAGACACAACCTTGTGTTTTGACACACACAAATCATCTCCCCTCAGCCCCTGTGTAAACCCTTCTCCTCTGATCTGGGTCAGCCTGGAAGCTTTTGGCAGCTTTCAGATGAATGAACAATGCCAGGCCGATGGTCCTGGCTGTGTTTTTCTAGGAGAAGATTTGGCAGGCAACAGGCTAGCTTGGAAATGAGAAACTTGCAGCCTGGAAAGGTGAAGGTAGCAGGTTATGACTGACGCTCATTCCTGGCATCTCCCTGCAGGAACATGGATTTCCCCACATCACCTGGATGTGTGTAGGAAATGTACAGGGTTGCCAGTAAAGAGGTTGTGCATAAATGTAGTTGGATTTTCCTTTTCTTGCTCCATCTGTGATTAAAGATTTTTCTTTTTTCTGTTGTCTCCTTTAGTTTTAATTGGTAGGATCACATGTCTTGGATATCTGCGGAATGAACACAGAAACAGCATGGTTAATATTATTTCAATAGTCTTTGTTGTTGTTTTGTTCCTAGTTTGAGGTGTCAAGGCTGGTATTGTCAGAAACTGTTGAATTAAATAATTGGAAGCAGCGCTCATTTATTCTGAGCTTTTACAGGGAGAAGATTAGGTTGTCATACTGCGAGCAGGTATTGCTCCCTGTAAACGCTGGGAGTGATTATAAGGCTTAAGGCAGCCATCTGGGACTGAACATATGCACAGCCCTCAAATCTTCATGTCAAGGCCCCAAGAGGAGCAGGGATTTTGTGATATCGTCTGGTGACAAATCACACCACTTCATCACCGCATCCATTGGCTGCTGTTTTTTCCTCCTTCAAATCCATTTCATGTCCGGGTTGGCCTATGGCAGGCCTCATTATACCTTTGCTTTTTTGGGCACTCAGGGTTCTGAGCTCTGAGATTTTTTTGCCTGAGTGTAAGCACAAGGGTATGGACACTGGAGGTGGGGGGGAGGTAATTTTTCAAGTCTTGTTTCAGCAGTTTATCTAAAGCTTCCCACAGTTCTGGCCAGGTAACTCAACTCCCTGCTACTGTGGTTTTTGTAGCAGAAGAAACAAGCAATCAACCATTATGCTTTTGCTAGCCTATAGAATCAGAAGATCAAGATTTTTAATTACATTTGAAAAGGCTTTTGTTGGTTTCCTGTATCTTGTATGTAATTTCCAAGCCAGGAGAAATCCCTAGTGCTTTTAAATGAATGCTTTTCTGCCACAAAGCTGTCTTTTATCACAGAAAATGCCAGCCTAGTCTCATTCTGTTTCATCTGCCTCATTAATATTAAATACATGGCACTTTAATATGGCAGCCGCAGCAAAAGCAGGGAATTTCAGCTAATATCTGACAATGGCAAGCTGAGATTAAAAGATATCAGAGTGCTGTCGCTATATATAAAGTAACTGGCATTTTTCAGGAGCATTTGACCTAATTTATGTCAGTTCTTTTCTCCCCCTGCTCCCTTAAACCTTTCCATCTTTGAGTGAGCCTTTACACGCTCCTGCCTTTCCCGCAGGCCTGGTTCAGTGTCCTGGGAGAGGGAAGGGTTTGGTGATTGCAGCACAAGTCCCTGGTGTCCAGTGGAGGCAAAAAGTGGCCCCAGATCCGTGAGCTGTTCCATGCTGGGAAGAGCCTTCATGGAAGACCTGTGGACTTGGGCTGTGGGGCAGCTCTTCAGCATCATCTCCTGATGCTCTGAGTGACAAAGAACCCGGCTGAAAGTAAAAGAGCAAACGGCTTTTCAGAGAAATGCCTCCCCTTCTGGGGCTCGCAGTTGATGGTCACTGAACAATTGGAACGATTCTCGTCAGTCTCTGATGTGTGATTGAGCAGTGCTGTCAGGGGACTTCGGGTTGTGTTTTTCCAGGTAGCTGAATATGCACCCGGCTGGAAAGCGCTCCTGCTATTCAGCGTTTGGAGTTGAGCAATTATTAATTATTAGAGCAGTAATTACCTGGGATCAGGGTTTGTGTGCTGCAAGTGTTTCGGCCTCTGGTTTGGTGTGTGGTCTTGGGCACATGGGTTGTCATGTTGTGCCTTTGTTTTCCTGGTGTGTAAAGCAGGAGATAATTCCCTCCCTTGTTTTGTCGAGGTGCCAGGCTGTGATCAGTGCATTAATAGCACACCGTAGTCACCTCTGCAGACCTCGCCCTGTTGCACCAAACCGACTGAACTCCTGTGGCACAGAGGCATTTACAGATTAGTGCTTTTAATTAAAAGGACCTTCAAGAAAATAACTATTCAAATAGGGTAATGTGCAGGTTGTGTTTTCAAGGAGATGTAACAATAAGGAGGAAGGGTTTAAAGGTGAGCGGTGTGAGTAACTCTGACCTTGTTTCTCTGGGTTTGCATGAAGGCAGTTGAGGGCAATTTTCACATAGAGCATTCCTCAGAGATATTTAATTTCTCTGGTGTAGGCCAGAACCATTTGAACACAAAGCCAGAGGTGTTTTGCTGCTCAAACAAAACATTATTTGAAATTGTGGGTTGCCATGTGACTCTTGTCTGTTACTGAACACAGCTACATTTCCTCTAGGTTTGGCTGTGCCAGGAATGGAGCTTGGAAAAGCTTTTTTTTTTTTTTTTTTTTTCCCAGTGGGATGTGCTTTACAAGTTTTTCATATAACCTGAGGAAAGCAGGATTTTCATAGCCCAACCAAGTAACCTGATGATTTCTTCCAGTGGGTTGAGCCAGAAAGCCAGAAGTATAAATCCAGGCTAGCTGTGATACAGTTTATGTGCTGTACTGGTTTCAGTTTGAAGGGAACTATAAAGTTCACACGGGCTAGAAAATGTTTCTGGCATGAAGTAAGTGGTTGGTCCCTATGTAAAATACACAATAATACATCCCAAGGGAAGGGCGTGTGGATGTTGTCAGCATCCACACTGTGGTAAATGTATCTTTTTCTGAGCTGTGCCTGCTGAAACATCTTGGCAATTGGAATTTGCTCAGGGCTGGAGCCTGGTATTCCCCTCGTGGTGCCTTGCTTGCAGAGGAGGACAGTGGCCCAGCGTCCAGGGCTCAGTGGTGGTGGGTGGAAGGAGGGAGGATGGAGATGGCTGGATGTGTGCCATCCTCCTGGGTACTGTGCAAGTAGGAAGGTTGTGCAAGCCTGCTCTTGAGGTTTATGCTGCAGCTGGCACCCTCAGGGGCTACTGAGTGACCTGAGAAAATGTGAATTAAGACATCAAGCACCCGAGGAAGGGCTACTCCAGCCTGTGCTGACTCTCCTGTGGTCGGCATGTGCTGCTGGCCAGGTGCAGGCACAGCCTCTTGGGCTGTGCTGGTGTGTGACGTGGGAGCCCTCATTCTGCATGTACAGACTCAGCTCCTTCTCCTGGACAGCTGTGGGAGGAAGAGCTGGGCATCAGCCTTCCTCTTTGAAGGCTTCCCACGATCCTCAGCAGGTATTTATCTGTCAGACCCCGGCTGCTCCGGGATATGAGCAACCCAGGCAGGGCTGCTTGTGGCTTCGTGCATCACCTCCTGCTCTGAGCAACGTGGAGGTGGAGACTGCAATCTTAATAAAGAATATGCAGCAGCAGATCCCTTGCTTTGGTATCTCATTAAATAACCCGAGCCAAGGGCAAAAACGTGCACGGCACATGGGAATGGTGCCCCAGTTTTGGGATAGGCGGGCCTGCAGCACTTGGAGCTGCAGAGCGTGTCAGAGCAAGGAGCTCCTTCATGTGAACTAATCTTCCCTGGACCTCTGCAGGAAGCGCTTGCTTGGAGCAGGCTTAATTTGCCTTGGGCTGTGTTTGCCTTCCCAAATCCTTCGGTTTGGCTCCATAAATTTGCGACGGGATTTACCTGCTCTGTCACGTCTTTACGGCCGGGCTGCCGCGGGAGCCTGCTCATCTGTCAGGGTCGTTCTGCTCCACGCAGGACTCGTGCTCGGGCTGAACTGCCCGGGGCTTTGCTGGTGGGGGGATGCCTGATGTGCCCTACTGCCTGTCCTGGTGCTCCCAGGAAAGAGAGGAGTTGAGGGGGAAAGGAGGATGAGGAATCCGAGCGCCGTGAGCACAGAAAGCTACAGCATGAAGTAACTGCGGGAGGAGTGAGCTAGTGGCAAATCCTCCTGCTTATTGTTGTTATTCAGAGAAACAGCCTTGCAAAATGTTCCCTTCCAGAAGCTGTCCTTGAGCTGTGGATTTCGACCAAGAGCAGTGCAATATGTACCATCTGCACTCCTAAGGTTGCAAGTGTTTGGATTGTGTTTAGCTGGACTGTTCTGGAGAAATCTGAGGAGCTGGACTGTCCAGAAGCGTAGTGCTCCAGAGAATTCAGTGTGTTTGCTTTTGGGGTGTAAGGAGGAATAACACTGGAAGTGTCGGTTTCATTTAACACTGCTCTGTTACAAGCAGTGGCGTGGGTTGCTACAGCACAAGTCTTGACAGGAGGGCAGAAATTAAAATTAAATCTGAATCCAGCTGCTTCTGCTTTCCCTTCAGAGTGCAAGCATGACTGGGGTGGACAGTCGAATCAGTGTGTGGTGGCCAACATTAATTAATCTGTGGGGGTGGATACTGGCTCCAGTTTAACCTTCCAGCAGGACTGCTCCAACAGCTAGTGGATGTTGCAGCAGCTTGCGTATGGAATAATTTATGAACTTGGAGAACACAATTCCAGGGAATGTGGGTGAATGCCAGTGGTTTGCAAACCTCTGCCAACGGTCTTGTGAGCAGTGGGCTGCTGTGGGAAAAATAACATTGGATTAGTGCAGGGTAATGTTTGGAAGTGTCCCACTTAGCTCCTAAAGCCTGGCCCTTGTGCAGAGCTGTGCTGGGCTCTCGGCAGGACGCTGTGAAGCAGCAGAAAATGCATTAAATATGCGTCTGCTGCATGCACCAAACGAGAAGTGGGGAGCAGCCCAGAGAGACTTTTTAGCTACAGGCTTTTCCCAAGCAGCCTTAGCAGCATCTTTGTCGTTTGGGAGGGGAATTTCCTTGTTCCAGGTAATTCGACTGTCTGGGCACATGCCAGGTCACTTGATCTTGCAGCTCCAGGGCAGCTCAGTCCCACCACAGACCTGTCCCCTGGCTTGGGAGCTGGTGTTTTCTGCAGCCGAAGGAATGGGCGCCTTTCCTCGGCACCAGACTCCGGAGCCGGATGGGAACCCAGCGCCACTCCAGGCCTCTTTCCAGCTTTTCAGGCTCCTGCTTTTAATTAAACTGTCGCGACACCAGGACAGCTGGAGGACGGCTGAAATAGCAGAAGCCAAAGGTCTGGCTCACAAAGGTGTACGGGAGCCTTGGAATGCGGATGGGAAGCCTTTGGCAGCGCACAGGGCAGCATCAGTGCCTGCCTCCCACTAATTGGGATTTATTTGCTCTCTGCTCATCCACCCACTCTGTGGCAGGACTGAAGACATCTCTCAGGTCTGGTTTTAATAACAAAGTGTATCCTCACTTTCAGAGGAGGGAACCTTAGGTGGTAGCTACCCCTCTGCAAGCCTTCGCTCTGCAGAAGTTGATGTTCACCACTTACCTGTGAGGATCTTTGAGAGGATTTGAGATAATTACAGAAGGCTCCAGGGAGATTTGCTGTACTTGATCTGTGTTACCTGGCATTTCTTTGCACTTTATGCCTCTTGGCTTGGTCACAGGATAGAGCAATGCTTGCCTCTGAGCAACTGCCTGCCTGCTGGATAACTTGCTCTCCTCATGGAGCTTATCCCTTTGCCAGCCACAAAAACATCTTCCCTCACACTTCCTGGCCAAGTGTTGCTTCTGCTGTGTGTGTAAAGAACTGCTTGCTGCCTCTCTTGTTACAAATGCCCATTGTTCCAGTGGACAGGTTGAAATGCAACATAATCCTCAAATGTTCTGGAGATTTGACACGTACCACGAGCTCACTGAATATACAGCTCTGCCAGAGACTGTGTTGGGATGGAGAGCTTGGGGAGAAGTAGCAGCTAGGGGAAGTCTGGAACTAATGTGGGGGGAACACACCAAACAAAGAGTTGATAACAGGCTTTGGATCAAGTCCTTGGAATTATTTGTAAGTCCAAAGATAATTTTATTGTTTCAGGAGGTGTTTAATTAGCATCTGGAATGTAGCCACTAATGTAGGTTTGTGTATAGAAAGACTGTTTTCCTTAGGAATTGTTGTTTTCTACACGTAGATGTTCAAATAATAGTTAGTGTTACTAAAACTTAGCAACAGCCAAAACAAAAATATTTTTTCTCTTGCTTATTTCCTTGTGCTGTACGTTTAGACACTGTTCTCATTGGGGTTTGTTTTTTGGTTTGTGTGTTTTTTGTTTTTTGTTTTGGTTTGGTTTTTTGGTTTGAGCTATCTATTTCCCTTTTCCTAGAGCAGAAAGCAAAATTGTTCACCAATAACAGCTAAGCTTATGGAAACTACCAGTTGGCTGAAGGTTCAGGGGCTGGAAGCATCTGAACCTGCTGACACGAGGGGACTTGGGGGTGTCATTGAAGCCTCCAAAGCCCTTGCAGTGAGGAAGGAGGAAAAGGGTGACTGTACAGGGTTTAGTAACAGCCATAGATGAAGGGGGATGTGGGGAGGTTTCTCCATATGGAGCAGCTTATGCCAGTTTTGCATTTGACTTTATTTGCATTATTAGGATTACACTAATAAATCTGCCCTAAACCTGCTTGAAATCCCTGATGCAGTGACCCTGCTGTTTGCCAGTGCTGTGCCCCTTGCCAGGATCCAGCCTTGGGGTGGAAGCTGTGCTCACACAGCTCAGGAGGCTGCTGCATCCACCCAGCTGTGGCCTCGCTGCCTTTACAATAAAATCCCACTTGCACCAATGACGTTTTTTGTTTTCTTCCCCAGAAACTGCTGCCTCAGTTATAGAGGTGTTTGGAGAAGAGGACCCTGCAAAAGAGCCGTGTCAGATCAGCCTGATGTTGGGTGTCATTGCCTGTAATTGAGGGGAAGATCCTTCCCCACTGTGTGGAGTTCCCAGGCTCATGTCCTGTGGAAATTTCCTTTTCTTGTAGGGTGATGGTGCTGCCTGAGCAACCTTTGGAGGCCACCATGGGCTTTGGATTTCTCTGCTGGTGTGTTTGCAGGGGAGGCTGGGGATGTGCTGTGGGAAGGACAGAGATGGTCAGCTGCCCGAGGGAGTTGGGCTGTGCTGCGTCAGAGAGAGAGACCTTGGTGGCTTGTGCTGTGCTGGGGGCTTGTTCCCTCACATCCCACATTTCCAGTGTGTTACTTTGTCACCAGCAGCTGGAATGCGAGGAAAGCCTTATCCCTTTTCGGGGGTGGGGAGGAACAAGATAAACTCCAGAACACAGGCGTGGGGCAGCGTGGGACTTTTGATACTTCTGGGAGTTAGTTTAAATCTCTGGAATGAAAGGTTTATCTCTGCTCCAACTCAAAAACTGGAGTTGTCAAGCTAATCCTTGGATTCCTTGCGAGTAGAGAGTTAATCCTTTCTTCTGGTGCTGTAAATGTTTATTTAGCCTTGCATTTATGGAGTTCAGATGCTTTGGAGTGTGTGTTGGGCAACTGCTGGTGTCCTGTGCAGGGACTCTTTAGGACTTGGAGCATCACCAGGGTTGGAGTGCCATCACACATCTTTGTGGTCCTGCCCCTTAGCAAGCCATGGATATGGAGAGGGCTGTGGGAACATTCCTGGCTGTGGGCTGCATGTGAGAAGTGTGTTTTGTCTTGCACCGTCTATCAACTCCAGAAATGTGACGTTTGGGTAGCAGTTATCAGTGCAGCAAAACACAAGGAGGATAAAAAAACCCCCTGATGTAGGGCTTCTAGTCCCATCTCCTAACAATCCCAGTGTTATGGCTGTGCTGCAGACCTAGATCAGATGTCCTTTTCTCTGGAGGAACTCTGGACAGTGAAGTTTTTTGGAAAGACAAAACATGGTTTTTCGAAGTAACCACAAAAATTTGGAGTTAGTGAGGTGGGGGGAAGGAAGTAATTCAGTTGAAATATAGAATTGCTCCTAGTCATAAAAATTTTAGTATTGGCTTTCCCTGTTTAAGGCAGGAAAACCAGGACTTGCTGAAGGCAAGTGGGGGATTTTATTGCTTTGACTCAGTGGAGAGCTCAAAGTCTGTGGACTAGTATTTCCAAAACTGTCAGCCAAATAATTGAGTAAACCTTTGCCTTTTCCTCTGCGTGCAGATGCAGTCCGACTTAATTCCACTTTCATTCTTGCTGAAGATGAAAAACTGTGCGCTAAGGCAAACAGTATTTGTTATTTTCAATATTTATTGATTGCTGACCTTTTCTTATTCACGTTGAAGGATTTCTGTGGCGCCCTGGAAGAGCTCTGTGTGCTGTAAGGGGCTCTGTGTGTTCTGTTTCCCTTTCTGGAGCAGATGTGAGGGCTGTGACTCAACACTCAGCATATTACACCGTGCCATGAATTCATTCAAAGCTGGTTCTCTTGTTTTGTTGTTGTTTTCTGGTTACTTGGTCAGAATCACACTCAAGTGTACCTGTTGCTGGTGAGAGTGATAACACTGGGCTTGGCTAAACCTGAGATGTTTTCTCTGGACTTTTTACTTGACATCCTTAGAGCTATATATGCATGTACACATTGCATATGTATTTAAGAAGAGCTGGTCTGAGCCAGCTCTTTTCAATCCAGTTGATACTGGACTGACACTTCCTTGGTAATGCTGGACCAGTAAAGCTTCCCTGGGGATTTCCTGTGTGTATCTAGCACTTGTTTGGGCTCTAAAAGCCCTGGTAGGGAGTTTTCAAGGAGCTGGGTGATGATTAGTTTGGAGTTAGGACCCGTTTATACCCACTGCTGTGGTACCTGGGCATGGGATAAGCCGTGTGTTTATGTATATCTGTGTTACCTCAGGATTTAGGTGTGAAGACAGCTGCTGTGATAAACCTGCACTCTTTAGTTCAGGATCAAGAGAAGTGGTAAATAAATGATCTGAGGCTGTGTGCTTTGACAGGCACAGCTCTGGTGCCCTGCTTGGGAGCTGGGTCTGCTCAGGCACCAGCAGCGTGTCCGTCTGTCGGGCAGCCAATGTGCTCCCACCTGCTCTGAGCAAGCCAGCAGGGCAGAGTATTGAGGTGGATCCTGCTTGTGAGTCTCAGGGATAATTAATTACCCAGAGCACGATCTGGGGCACCTTCCAGTCCTGGGGATTGTTGAATAGGAGCTGACAAAACGTGCCCTTGATGTATGGCTGCAGCTTTTTGGGAAGGAACGCTTGGGGTTAAGGAAATGCAAGGCAGCCCTGCTGGGCTGTGCCTTCACCACCTCAAGGAAAGCTGCTGCTTTTTGTGTCCCAGCGGTCCTTAATTTGAGTCAGGTATTGGAACAGTGCTGCCTTGTTACAGCTTTGTAAGCAAGCCCTTTGGGCTGCTTTCCTTTCTCAAAATCCCTCTTCTGCTCCAGTTGTGTTCACAACCCTGACTGGACTGGAGTTGGTGGAAGCCTGGGAAGATTGGAGGAGAACCTGGCAATGGGGTCAGATGCTCTGTTGCCAGGTTTGTCTTAATTCTACCCTTTTGTGCCTGGTGGCAGTGTCCCAGAGAGCTGCCTCCTCTCTCTGGGTGTAACTGGAATCTTGCCGAGTTCATGTATCACCCTTCCCTCTGTGTCGGGCTGTGCCTCCAGCATTGAGCAAAGTATAGATCCAATGACTTAATGGCCCGTGGTGCAGCTGTTTCAAGGCTATTTTAGGTGCATGACAGTGAAATACAGAAGGAAATGGCTGTTGGTTTTTTCCTCTCTGCTGCCTTGCTGGACTGTATCTGTGTCTGTGGTGGTGTGGGACTGTGCAGACAGAAGGGCTTGAAAAGGGCAAAGAACTGAAAGAGAGAAAAGTATCTCTAATGGCCGTACAGCAGCATGCCTTCCTGCTGTCTCCCAGCTGGCTTCTGTCCTTCCAGTCCGAGTTGATTTTGTCCCTTAAGGTGACACCTTCTGTGCTTCTCGCTGGAGTCACGGCCGGGCTCTGGTGTCGTGTCCCTGTGCAGCGTCCAGGGCTCACACGGAGGAGCCTCCAGCTGTCTCTGCTGTGCCTGGCTGCAGGAATGGCTGGCCATGCTGGAAGGGGTAGGTTTGCCTTTCCCTGCCTTTCCCTGCCGAGGACAAAGGGCAGGGGAATCGCAATGAGCTGCTCTGTGTTCAGAGGCAGGAGTGGAGCGGGTCGGCGTGGGCAGCTGGCAGGAGCAGCAGCTCCCAGTTCATTCCCTCAGCCTCGCACTGGCGGTCAGAGGGAGCTGCACGTCGTCCTCCTGTCAGGAGAGAGATTGGCCAGGGAAGCAGAGAGCATCTGGTTCTCATTGGGCTCTGCCTTTGGATGGTCTTCATTCTTGTTTGTCACATTATGTATTTTTTCCCCCCCTTCCTTCCTCTCTCCTTTTTGCCTTTTTTTTTTCTCCCTTCAGTGAGTTTACAAGCCTTGCTGGAATGCACATATGGTCCTTATCATCCCCGAAGTCCAGCTTTTTTTTTTTTTTTTTTTTT
>VWYP01030547.1:91636-141140 GCA_013400435.1 Pycnonotus jocosus | reverse complement strand
AAAAAAAAAACAAAAAACTAAGGGAGGGAAATAAACCAGAGAAGGTCTGCAGCAAAAATAACTGACACAGATGCAAGAGATGAGTCTACCTCCTGTTCCTGCTGAGCAACTGATGATGAGGCAGTACTTGCTTTCCCAAAATATATCAGGGAAAGAGATACTGGTGCTGTGCTGAGAGGTGTTCACCACCCACCCGTTTGTGTGCAGCCTGTGAATCATGGGCACTCACTGCTCTCTGGGACCTGCTCCCAGCTCCCTCCACTTGATCAGAAACCCAAACCAAATTTTTTTTTCAGAAATACTAACATTAAAAATGTTTAATTTAACCCATTCACATCATACATCAATCCCAGGGCCTTTTCCAGGGAAATCCCTGTTGGAGGTGAATGAGGTGATGGTCTTTCTGGGTGGTTTTCCTTTACTCAGCCTGAGTGAAGGAGGTGGCATCTCCTAATCACCTTAAGCTTCTGTGGTTGGTGCTCTTGAGTAGCTCCCAGCAGACAGAGGGATGAACAGGCTGGTAAATTGGCATTTACCCACAGACAGGGCTGGTTTAGATGCTGAGAGAAGGCTCAGGTATCTAGCACAGGGGCCAGGCTCTGTGTGTCAGCACGGCAGAAAAGAGCCCTTTGCCCAGACTCCTGGCACAGACTGAGACATTCTCACTTGCAGATGTCACTTTCTTGGGGGATTTTTGTGTTTCTTCAGGTCTGAGTTTATTTTCACCAACACTCAACCCAGGTGTAACTCCTTTCTCCCTGTGATTAGTGCTCTGTTATGTTTTGAGGAGGGAAGTGGAGCTGCTCAGCAGTTGTGCAGAGAGCGGGAAGTCCTTCTCTGCTTTTGATTCTTCCCAACCAAAGGGTTCTCCATGTCTGGTCCAAAGCCCACTGATTTTGTGGAAAGAAGCTGGTGCTTCCAGCATCTTTAAACCAGGCTGAGGCTGCCCACGACTGTAATTTATTGTGGCCTTGTTGGAGTTGACTCCATTGGAAGGGTTTGGGTTGGGAGAAAGGTTAGTATTTTCCAAATAAAGGACAACAAACTTTAGGTGAAAAATGCTGTGCAATAACAGCAGAGCTGCTCCAGGTCTACCAAGTTTGTGGGGGATTTTTTTGTTTGTTTGTTTGCTTGCTTGTTTTACTGTGCTCAGGACCTTGGTATAACTGTGCCTTGCCAGGGAAGAGGTGACTGGGCTGGCCTGTTTTTCCAAGCTTCTCTGTGGATTGCCATACAGCTGCTGTGGGAAGGTCCCAAATACAGTCTGGGGGTTGTTCAAACCTCACTTCTGCCAGCTCTGTGCTGCTCCCTCACCCTCCATGGAACAGCTTTGTGGTGTTGGATGTTGTCAGCTCGAGCAGCTGAGGAGGAGAGCAGGGGTGACAGGCACCTCTGGGTGGCCTGGCCTGGCTTCTTTTCCTGCTGAGGACATGCAGAGGCAGCACCAGGACCTTTGTAGGTCACACAGGAAACACTGGGAACGGTGCCATGCTTCCTCACCTCGTGTCAGATGAGGTTATTTGTAAACCAAGGCATGGCAGAGTGGCACGCTCGCTTTATGCCCTTCCTGTCAAAGCCTGGAAAAGCTGGAAAGGCTTTTAGCTGGCTCTGATGGCACATGGAGGACTCTAGTTGCCATCTGAGCTGTGTCCTGCTGTCCCCATGCTGAAGGGTTGCAGGGAAAGGGCAGCAATGCTGGCATTTCCCTTGTAGTCCTGGGAGGACAGAGCAAGTCTGAGAGCTGCTCCTTCCCTTTGGCACTCTGAGCCAAGGAAAGCACCACCTTGGCTCTCTGCTTGCCTAGGCAGGTGTCTGTCAGGAATAGCTTTTGGAGCTGCAGGCAGGGCCATATCACAACCTGTTGTCACTCCTCAGTGTGCTTCCTGAGAGAGACAGCCTCACTGGGAAGTTTGGGGAGTTTCCCATGCTGCTGGGGAAGTTGTGAAGTGGAAGGGTGGCTGGTTTCTGCTCTGTAGCTGTGCAGTGGACATGAAGGATGCAGCCTCAGCTGCTTCACCAGCTAGACAGGAACTGGCCAGCTCACAGCTCTGACAGCGTTCCACTCTCTTTTCCAGGTGTCTGCCTAAATAATCTTAGGATAACCCATGGGATATGGGCTGCCAGGGCATGAGAAACAGCATTTGGGTGTCACAGATTGGTAAAGAATCATGGTTTATTGGTGACAGGCATGGAGAGCCAGTGTGGTGGTGTTTGCCTGCCTTGGGGTCGGGGACATTTTAGCTCCTAAGCCCCACAGCAGAGATGGATAGAAGGAAAAGGAGAGTGCATTTGGGAAGGAAACCTAAGACACAGCTCCTGTGTCCCAAAAGCCTCTGTTGTCCTTCACGCAGTTCTGACAGGATTTCTTCCCTGCTAAATGCTTTTCTTCTGGGTTTTACAGAACGATGACCTCAGGAACCTGTCCCTGTCGGGCCACGTGGGCTTTGACAGCCTCCCAGACCAGCTGGTCAACAAGTCAACGTCACAGGGCTTCTGCTTCAACATCCTGTGCGTGGGTAGGTCACCCTGCAGGGCACGGCCCCACAGTCGCACCTTGCCCCTCTGCCCAGGGCAGGGCTGAGCCACTGCAGGCCATACTGCCAGGGAAGTGACCCTTGTCTTCCCAGAGCTGCTCCACGGTGAAATCCAGTATTCCCCTTTCTCCTTTCTCTGTCCTGTCCTCCGAGTCAAAGCACAGGAATTGCCAGCTGTTAAAATCCATCCCTTTGATCATCCAGCAGTTCTGCTTTCCCTGTAAGGAAACTGAGTGGACTTGGGAACAAAAATGTATTTTTAAAAGGATGTTAAACTTAAATCTGCTTTTCTCTGGGTTGGGTGTGGAGGCTGTTTCTCACCAAATTGCATTCCTTCCCTTCCAGGGTTTCCCTGTCTCCTTACCTCCTTAGTTTCTCTGCTTAGAAATGATACCATTTTACTCTCCAAATGATGTACTGGAGAGCAAAGCCTGTCACCTCTCCTCTGCTGTATTTAATCTGCAAGCTGGTTTAATAGCCTGAGTTACTTTTCCCAAATCATTCAGGGGATGAAATAGGAGGAGGCAGCATCTTCTCTTGGCTCTGGGGAGGTAGCTGCTCTCTTGGTACTCTGTGGATACTCCACAGCTGGAAATCCATTGCTCAGCCCCAGGGAGCTGTGAGCCAAGCCAGCTTTGGCTTGTCAGTGAACCCAGAATCTGGTTCTGTAAATGGACAAAACTGCTGGGTTTTTCTCTTAGCTTGGCAGTGCAGGCTGCAAACATCATCTTTCCATTCATTGTTCGTTTAAACCTCCAGGAGAGGAATATTGTCCCTTCTAATTAGTTCCATTAATTAGCTGGAAAAACCCCACAACCCTCTGCTTGTGATTTTTCTACAGCAAATTGAGAATTTCTGTGAGCTGCCTGAAAAGAAATCTGGCAAACTTGACTCCTCTCTGTAGCTTTGCATGTGAAAGGAGGAGATAAGAGAATAGCTACACTTCTGCACACTCGAGCTCCCAACCCTCATGTGACTCTCGTAGCAGCATGAAACCATTTCAATCCAGCAGGGAACAGCCTGATTAGCAGGCAGCTCTTTGATCAAAATGGCATAAATTAATTGCCTTTCACTCTTGAAGTAAATATGCCTTTCTTAGTGCGACTTAATATGTCTCCATTAGCAATTTGATCCACCCTTTTTTCTCTTGTGAAATGTGCCCATCCACCGACTTTAACCCCATATTAAAGTTTCACACAAACTGCTGCAGTCAGCCAAGGAACAGAAATCTCACCCTTGAAAAAAAATATTGTTTAAAATTGTGATTTGAGAGAGGACACAATTCATTTCAATGTTATAATGTGAAGCTTCTGGTTGGGTTGCGAAATGCTGCAGAGCCTATCTGGCACAGACTGCAGCAGTTCCCATCAGGAAATTTGCAGCTTCAGCCATGGGCAGTCTGTGCCATCAGTTTAGGACTTGGCTCTCCATGTGAGTTGCCTCAGCCCACCCCTGCTCACAGCATGGGTAGCAATAGCTGTTTGAGAGTGTAATTGCTAAACAAACAGTTTGGGCTGAAAAATGGGATTTAGGCTAATGCTTTCATCCATGTTACTGATTGCACTGGGGATTAGTGAAACTGTAATAGTTTTAAAACTTGGTAGTTGAGCAGTGTGCCTTTTTTTTCTTTAAGAACTCCATATATATTTCTCTGTCTCAGATTTTTACTGTCTTAAGTTGCACTGTGGGTTTTGGATGATCTTCCTGAGACAACACAACTGCCTTAAAAAGGCTGAAACAAAATCAGGGAATCAGACACGGAACTAAGAGTATTCACAACTTGCTACCATAAAGAAAGTTCCTGGGTCAGTCCTGGTGAGGATGGGGCCTGTCTCTGAAGACATCTGTTCCTGCAGGGATTATTGCTTAGCAATGTGCACGTGGCCTAATTCCACTGCTCCCCGAGTGGAACACCTCCTTACCTGGTGGAAATGCCAGAGGGGGAGGTAAGGGGGAGCAGTGGCACCATCCTGACGCTTGCTCTGCCCGCTCAGGTGAGACTGGCATCGGGAAATCCACGCTGATGGACACGCTGTTCAACACCAAGTTCGAGAGCGAGCCCGCCACGCACAACGAGCCCGGCGTCAGGTTGAAAGCGCGGAGTTACGAGCTCCAGGAGAGCAACGTCCGTCTGAAGCTGACCATCGTGGACACGGTGGGCTTTGGAGATCAGATCAACAAGGATGACAGGTAAACAGCGCTCTGCCGGGAGGAAAATCCCCGTGCTGATGCACTCTGAAGCCTCCAGGGCCTCCCTCTGTGTGCAGCAGGTCCCTCCCTGTCCTGAGGTGTTTCCCAATCCCCTAAGCCATGCTGCTCCTGCCTAACCCTGTGGAGAGAAGGGCAGGCCCAGGGCAGCAGCAGGGCTTAGGGACAGCTTTTGTTCTCCTGCTGTGTCCTGGCACAGAGACAGAATTTCCATATGGCTGTGGTGGGTGCGATTTGCTCTGTCCTCCAGTTTGAGGCTTCCCAGTCCTCCTTTGCTTCGCCTTTTTTACAGGCTTTCCCTAATATTTCTCCCAATGTGAGGCCTTACTGCTTTCTTTGCACGTGTCTCAGGTTTTCAGTGTCTCATGGTCAGAGACAGAATTTCCATAAGCCGAGAAACCAGAGCAGCAGTCATTTTACAGACCCACCTGGTGATATATCCATGAAGCTGCCCTTGGTGGAGGGGGAGCACATGGAACAGTTTTCTCTCCTGAAGGACAAACAGTTAATTTGAATAAGGACATGATACACTGCATGAGCTGCTTTTTCTCCAACAAAATGGTCCCATCAAAGTCCATGAATGGTGCAGTTGTCTTCTGAGCTTTGATCACAGGCTTCAATTCCTGAAAAGTCCCTCTTATCTTGTGACTCTCTCGTCCCTCTTTTAAGATGATGTGATTTTGGACAAGCTAGGGGGTAGGTCATGATTTCACGTTTAATTTTTTTTTATGTTAGATGATTTTCAGTGAGATTGGCAGAGCAACAGCTCAGACTTCAGTTGAAGAGACTGCCAAACGTTGTTTTTCAGCGTAGCAGCCTTGTGTGCTTTCCATGCATCCAAAATTGAGGGCTTTGCCTGTGCACCAAGTGGAAACGCACCCTTGTCAAGGAGGGGCTGTAGGTTGGTGGGCAGGATCCTAAAAGCAGTGCTTGCCCTGTGCCATACAGAGCTGACCCTGTGTGGTCCCAGCAGCCAATTCCCTGTTTTTCTCTGTGCCTTCTCTCCCCAGCTACAAGCCTATAGTGGAATACATTGATGCACAGTTCGAAGCCTACCTGCAGGAAGAGCTGAAGATCAAGAGATCCCTGTTCAACTACCACGACACGCGGATCCACGCCTGCCTGTATTTCATTGCTCCCACAGGACACTCCCTCAAGTCCCTGGACTTGGTCACCATGAAGAAGCTCGACAGTAAGGTACGTGCTGCCTGTGTCACCACGGCCCTGGAGTGCTTTTGTTATCTTGCCATCTGCTCAGGAAAATGATGTCTGGGTTTGCTAGTGGAGAATCGCAGACAAAAAAGTGTGAGAATTTTACCTCGGTCATTGTTCTGCTTCACATGCTGCGGAGATTTATTGGGAGTCTGGACTCCTGCTCTTTTCCAGCTCTACCTCAGGCAGGGAACTTGGCCATGTGCTCCCCAGCTAATCTTTAAAGTCAATAAAGACAGTTCAGGTCGTCTTTCTAATCAGTGAAAAACAAATGGAAGTGCTGTATCTGCTCGCTCTGACCACACCCAGCTAGACAAAAACAGTGATTTGATCTGCTGTGGCAAATGTAGTGGTGTTCTAGCTATAATGTCATCAACAAGGATAAATATGCTACTTGGCATCTGCTTTTCCAGGTACCCTCACGGGCTTGGTTTAAACCATGGTTCAAAGGAGATTGCGCCTCTTCTAGGAAAAATAACTGAGGTACAAATGTAGAGCCTGAGTAGCTACACTGAGCCTTCTCTGTGCTCTTTTCTGCCATGATTAAGCAATTTAAATCAATCCACTGTGCACCTTGGGCTCATTGGATCCTGATTCTGCAGGACATCGATGATGACACTGGTTCTTTGTTTCCTAGAGAGGCCAATTGATTGGGTTTTATGTTGTGATGGAGAAAGTTTCTTGCCTTCTTCAACTGAAAATAAAGTTATGGAGATTTATCACAAGTGAGCTAATTGACATTCCTGTTCTATCTTTTGGCTAAGGGGGATTTAATAACTCCAAACAGAATTAGGTGATGTAATAGCAGAGGATTTTCAAGTACTGTAGTTAAAGCCCTTCCATATAGGTCGATATTGCTGTTATCCTCAGAACAATTCCTGTCTGTTGTTGCAGGGAAAAGCAAACCTGCAAGATCAAAAGCAGAAACTTTGTCCCTCTGGAGGGGGGAGAAAGGGAAAGGAGGCAGGATCTTTATCATTGCCAACAGCCTGTCTAGGGAAGAGAGTCAGTAACTCATCTTTCATCTCAGAGCTCTGCAGGGAGGAGTGAACCCTGCTCCTGCAGCGCAGCAGTGTCCGAGGGCACATGAGGGCACACGGGTGGAGGAAGTGTCCCTGTGTTACTGCCAGCCCCTGTCCTGTGTGTCCCAGGGCTGGGTAGGCACCATCTACTTCCCATGGGGTGACAGCAGCTCTGCTGCCCCTCTGGTGGCCCTGGTGACACTCCCCAAGCCAGGGCCCCTGACAGGCTCTTGTCTGAGCGTGGCTCCCGCAGTAATCCAGCCAGCTGCGGTACCAGGGGATGTGCAGAGATGGCCGTTTCCTTTCTGATTATTTTGGAGCAGCTCATAATAATCTATGACAACATTTCCTGTCCAGCCAATTTGGATGAGGAGGGGAGTACGACAGGACGGGAAATAGCATGTTGCCAAATTGCATTTGACTTCTTTCTGAGCCCATCATCACTGCTGCCTGGAAATCCCGTTGGAGGAGGTGCTGCTGGCAGCAGCAGCCCCAGGGAAGTTCATCTGCTGGCTGGTGGCACTCTAGGGCTGTCACTGCATGTCCTGCCCTGTCCTCTTCCAGTGACACAACCTGTGCAGTCCTGTACGTGGAGGTGCTGTCCTGTCTTGCAGGTGAACATCATCCCCATCATCGCCAAGGCTGACACCATTGCAAAGAACGAGCTGCACAAGTTCAAGAGCAAAATCATGAGCGAGCTGGTCAGCAACGGCGTCCAGATCTACCAATTCCCGACGGACGAGGAGACGGTGGCCGAGATCAACGCCACCATGAGTGTAGGTGTCTGGGGGGCTTGCTGCCCTTGCTTTGCCTTGATGGCCCTGCTGTGTCTCACTTGTCTTTAAAGCTGCCTGGCCAGAAGGCTTTTGGGGGCTGGAGATACCTGGTCTGATACGTTTCACTGTGTGACAGACACGTCTCCCCCGTTGCTGTTTTCACACCCTTCTCCCGTTGCGGTATTCCCGTCCCAGGGAAGGAAGAGGATGGGAGGCAGGGCCCCGATGCGGTCAGGGCAGAGAGCTGAGGTTTGCCTTTCCTGTCCCAAACGACCACTTGTTGCTCACTGGGGGTGATTCATTCGCTGCCGCCTTTGTTTCTGTTTCCGGTGGGAACGGGGCACTGGCGCTGCTGTTCCAGCAGGGCCCACGGCCATCAGCGGCTCTGGCTCTCACCTCCTCCCTGCCTCTGGCACCGGGGTGGGATTTGAGGGCACTCTGGGCTAGGCTAGACCAAACATCTTAGTGGGGTTACCAAGGGAAGCAGCTGTTTGCCGTGGGCCTGGCTCAGGGTGCAAAGGGAAGAACCTGAGCTCAGGGTTGCTGGCAGCGAGGTGTTGATTGACCCCAAGAGGATGTGCCAATCCTAAAGCAAGCACACCCAGATTAAGCTGTTTCCTTGCTGCCTGAAGGTTGTTGTGAGTTTTCCTTCTCAACAGTTTGTAGATGGGCAATTATCTCATCCAGCTGAATGTGAGATCCTCTCCAAAGCTCCCTGTTGCCTCTCTTCCCTGTCTGTGTTCTGAGCCAGGGAGAAGCCGACACAGAGAAGGGATGTGGCTCACCCAGGGTGCACTGTGTGCAGTGTTCTGGCCTCCTCAGGTGCAGCCTGGCTGCTGGGAAACCCCTTTGCCAGATAATCCCATCTCTGCCCTGACATCTTCCCCTCCCACCCGGCCTCTGACCACGGCCTGGCTGACGGGGCTCCAGTTCCTGGAGCTTGCACCCAGCCCCTTTGGATGCTGTTAAGGCAGGGAGAGTTCCACGGGACTGGGCTAGCAGCTGAGGCAAGCTCCCTCCTGGTAGCAGCCACATTTCTGGGAGTAGATCCCAGATTGTCACCACCACACCCAAGGAGAGACCTGGACAGAGCAGAGCTCCATGACTCAGACGTGTCAGCCCAGGGCTGGGTCAGCTCCGCTCTTCCTCTTGCTCACAGCTTTGCCCTGTTGAAGAGGAAGCATTAGCAGTTCTTTGTAGCAGCAAAATCCCCCTGAATTTTGAGCCTACCTTCCTTGAGAGGATGTACTTTATTTTCTTTTTTATTGTTTCACGGTTCTTTTTTCTTGGTGTTCAAATTCAGTTCCAGTTTGTAAGACTTGTTCTGTGCTTAAGACAGTAGTGCTTTGTAATTAAATGGAAAATATGTACATATCTTGTATTTTTAGGACTTCAGAATTTTGGGCTTTAAGTCTGATCAGGTTTCTCATCCAGATTGTCCTGTTGCTCTTCCTGAAACACCAGACGAATTGCAAAGGTGTTTAAACGACTTAAACCTAGCAGAGCTGCCCGAGTAAACAGCTTTCTCAAGAAACAATCTCTGGCAAGGCAGCAAAGGAAATCCCCGGCCTCATTGTCCCTTTCCTTTCTGTAGGTCCACCTTCCTTTTGCCGTGGTTGGCAGCACCGAAGAAGTGAAGATTGGCAACAAGATGGCAAAAGCCAGGCAGTACCCCTGGGGTGTCGTGCAGGGTACGTCACCAAGGCACAAACGAGGCCTTCTCATCCTGTCCCTTCTGATCCAGCATGCTCTGATCTCTGCATGGCCCTTACTGAAATCTGGCTTGAGGAAGCACAGCTTAGATCCCAACATGGACATCTGCACATGGAGCCAAAAGCTCCTTCCTGCAGGAAGGCAGAGTTTGGCCAGGGCACTGTTTGCAGCCCGGGCTTTACTGAAGCTGGCAGAAATGCAGAGCTGATCCTTGCTTTCCAACCAGCACTGAGAAGTACAGGATTGAGGTGGTGATGGTCCCCTTGCAGCTTCAATTGTGTATCCCATTGGAGAATGGCCCAGGAAGCTGCAGGGGGGAATTCACAGTGCAATTCTGTAAAACTCTCTGGCTTCTCAGTAATACTGACCCTGAGGCAGCTTCAGAGACTTCAGCTGTATTCACCAGAGGATGACGCTGGGAAAAACAGTTAGGAAAGAAGTTGATGTGTTTGGGAGGTCTTGGACTTGACCTGTATCCTGCTGGGTTCTTGCTGTTCCCGGAATACTGGGACCAGATAGCTTGAGATTCAGTTTAGACTTTGGCTGTGTGAGCCCCTGTGAATGCTAGAATTTCGAGTGGGTTTGAGTGGGAAGTGAAATCCTGTGAGCAAACGGATCATCACCTTGCTGGTGCAAAAATGGATGGGGAGACAGGAGCCCTGTGACAGATGGGCAACACAGAGATCTTGCAAATCCAGTGCAGATCCATGGAACTCAGGCCCAGGCTGGTGTGGGATGGCTTCAGCCCCAGTTCAGCATTTTGGTGTGGGCTAACTTGGAGTTCTGCTTGTGTGCCTGAAGAGCTCTGAGGTGTGCTACACTGAGGCCCAGATCCAGGGAGAGGGGGAGCCCAGCTCTCGGGTTTAATGTCCTCTCTGTGGCTATTCTGTCGTTGTTGCAGTTGAAAATGAAAACCACTGTGACTTCGTGAAGCTGCGGGAGATGCTGATCCGAGTGAACATGGAGGACTTGAGGGAGCAGACGCACACCCGGCACTACGAGCTGTACAGGCGCTGCAAGCTGGAAGAGATGGGCTTCAAGGACACGGATCCGGACAGCAAGCCTTTCAGGTGGGGATGTACAACTCTCTGTGCTCTGCAGCCAGCTTGCCCTGCTGCTGCTGCTCAGGGCTGCCTGCAATTCCAGGCAGGAAAAGCGCAGCCGTGTCCGTGCGGCAGGAAGGTGGCCCGTGCGTCGGGGGCATCCTGGGGTAAATGATTCTTCTGAGCCTCTTCACGAGCTGGTCCAAGGTGAGCTGTGGAGAGGGTGCCACAGTCTCCTGCCTGAGGTTTGGCTGATGACTGAACACGTAGTTCATTCTGTCAGACAGCTTTATTGGTCTGAAGCCCGAGGCATTAGCCAGGGACAACAGCTGTGTGGGAATTTGGGAGGGAGTGTTTGTTTTCTCCTTCCATTTCCTGTTTCCCATTCCTCCCCAGCTTTTCCCCAATAATTGCACCTCCTGCCTTACAGCATCCCACGTTCCTCTCTGCCTCCCAGGGAAGGCAGTCAGAATTCCAGAGCACTGGAGGGGGTTTGTCCCTGTAACACACAGGCATGTCAGGGGCTGGCACTGGTTTGGGGTCTTATTTCTGACTTGCTGAGTTGATGCAGCTGCACTCCTTCTGCAGCAGAAACTCTGCTGGAATCAGTCAAGCCCAGTTCTGTTACTAAGCCCAAGTGTGAAGCTTTATTGGATTTCCTTTCTGGAGAGCAGTGGCTTAAGATGGGCTCAGCCCTTCCTTTGGAGGAATCTGAGGAATTTCCATTGCTTCCTGTACACGAGGCCTCTTTTGACCAAGCTATAAGTAGAAAGGAAATGAAAATGTACAGAATTTCTCCATCTGGTATGTGCTAGTTCAGAGCAGTTCACTCTGGGTGCCTTCTCCCTCCCATAAACAAACAAAACCTATGATCCCAAGCTGTTTGGCTGAGGCTGATGGATATCAGAAACAAGGGAGATGTTCTCTCTAAGCTCAGGGATCAAAAGGATGCTTTTCCCTGCATCTTGGCCCTGGGAGCCACAGGAACTGCTGCTCTTCAGCCACTTTGCATCAGCCAGGAGCAGAGAGCCTTTGGCAAATCTCAGGGGGAGCAGGGCAGGAGGTCCCAGCAAACCATTGGTGCTGTGTAGGGGCTTGTGTGAGGTGTGGAAAAGGGGGACTGGTGATGTCTGAGACCCCCACCTTGTATGGCCAGGCTGCAGGAGGTCAGGAGGGAGCACCAGGGTCCCACCAGGCATCAGCTCCATGGAATGGGGTCTCTCTGCAGAGACCCTTCTGCTCTCCTGTGTCTGTTGTGGACTGGATTCTCTTCTGCTCTGGTTAAGCTTTTCAAAGTACTCCTTTTTCAAATAATATTATTTGCCAGGGCATCCTTAAGTGTGTGGGGGCGTGTTGGGAAATCAAGTTACTCTTGTAATTTAGGTTCATATGTTTGTGTACTTAAAAGCCAATTCCCTTGTCATCCTTGCCTGTGAGAAGCTGCAGGGATCCCAGTTGGTTTGGACTGTTATTCCTTAGGGCTGTAATTGGTTTTTTTCACATGCAGCCTGGGAGTTGCCAGGCCAGTTTCTCTGAGAACTTGGCTCCTCTGGAAATCAGAGTCACTGCAGCAGAGAATTAAGTTTGAACCTGGGACAATTGAACAGGAAACCCCTGCCCCTCTCACTCCTGCCAGGCTTTTCCTGCTTGCCCATCACCCAGCATCGTGTTTTTGGAGCTGAGCTTTGGAAGAAGTGGTTTCCAGCCCAGGATCCGATGAGCTGCATGCAGAGTTTTCCGTGTCGCTCCGTGAGGCTCTGCTGCTCCCTAGGACAGCGTGTCACTAATTGCAGGTTCAGTCTGTGCTCACTGAGTAGCAAAGGCTCACCTGCCCTTGGGCTTTGCCAGATCCTTCAGAAGGGCTTAGGAATTTCAGTTTCAATGTCCACAGTGTCAGAGGATTAAATCCAGCACGGAATTTTAGGGAGATTTTGTTTTGAGTCTCCTGAAGTCTGTATGCTGTGAGAGGTCTCGTTCTGCGTTTAGCTAAGAATCCAAAGATGGCTCTTGCCCTGCTCTCCCACGAAAGGATTTTTGTCATTTTTAGAATCAGTATTTTTGCTTCCATGTGTAGGAAGCTGGAGTGGTCATGTGGAATGGTGTGATTTCTCTGGGGCGGCCACTGCTGTGCCAGAACAGCTCTGGGCATCCTGTCTGGAGAGTATTTTAGGAAGTGACTGAAGTGCCTATTAATTAGCAGAGTTAAATACAAGGCTTGGGATAATCTGACAGGTTGTGTTCCCCAGCTCAATATTGCATCCCCTAAAAAAACCCCCAACCAATAAAAAAAGCCATCAAACCCCCCAACACTGCTAGGAAAAGCAAAATCTTGACTTTACAGGAATTAGGATATTCCACTGGCCCAATGGTTAATGTGTTCCTTAGGCACACAGATGCAATGTGTCTGTGTGACTTCAGTGGAGTTTTCATTTAAAAAAATGCATTTTCAGAAAAGCCTCTTGGGGGAAATAGTTATCATTCCCACACTATCATTATGTCTGGGCTATCCAAATCCATTTAAGGAATAAAACAAAAGAGGAATTTGACATCCAGAGTTCCTAAGAGGCTTTAAAAATCTCAGAGGTACATGGACAACGTATTTTATGTCCCAAATCTTCGCGGCCTATCTCAGTGCTGGGGAAATAAAGGAGTGCCAAGGAGTAGAGGGGGAATGAAGGAATCCAGTAGTGTGATTATTTGGAGGAGGAAGGCTGCTGATAGTTTGGAAAGGCCAAAGGAGGAGGGGAGGTCTCCCAGGATGGCTTTATCTAAATCAAGCCCCTGATCTGAATCCGTCAGCAATGAGCAGTGAAAATGAGCTCTGCTCTGTGTCAGTACCGTGCTTAATGAGCTACACGGGGGCAGACTTCACCCCTGGGAAATCTTGAGTCGGGAGTGAAGAGAGCTGGGACACACAGAGGGAGAAGGGAGGCGGTGTGACTCTGAGGGAGCACAAGCCCTGTGGGCATCGGAGGGTGCTGCGGGCACTCACGCAGAGGCTGCTTCTCTTGGAGATCAGTCATCCTGCCTGCTGGGTGAGTGAGGGAGTGATGATCCTGAGCAGGGAGCTCAGCTCTTCCTTTCCATTCCATTCCATCCCACTGCTGCCACCTAGCAAGCCGGGATGGATTTCAGTGGAGGTGATGGTGCCTCTGCTGCAGTCGGGGGCCTCTGACTGTGGTTTGTGAAAAGACAACCTGAGTGCTAAGGTCTCCAAAGGCTTGGAGGCTCATGGCTGTGCTTGAAACACTGCTCTGACTGGGTTTTGTGTGTATTCAACAGTCTCCAAGAGACTTATGAAGCAAAGAGGAACGAATTCCTGGGCGAGCTCCAGAAGAAGGAGGATGAAATGAGGCAGATGTTTGTCATGCGAGTGAAGGAGAAGGAGGCAGAGTTGAAGGAAGCAGAGAAGGATGTGAGTATATTGTGACTCTCTGAGAGGGCTTGGGGCAGGGCTGTTGCAGAAAATGTCCTGTTGGGGCAGGAAGCTGCTCCTCAGGCCTCCTGGTCAGTGCAGGGAGGCCTCACTGGGAACACTTGGGGCATCATCATCAGGAAATAGGGGTGAAGCATTCCCCTCTTCCCAGCCAGTTCTCACTGTCTCTGTCCCGGCAGCTCCACGAAAAGTTTGACCATCTAAAGAGGACTCACCAAGAAGAGAAGAAAAAGGTGGAAGACAAAAAGAAGGAACTTGAGGAAGAGCTGAACAACTTTCAGAAGAAGAAGGCAGCAGCTCAGCTATTACAGTCACAGGCTCAGCAGGCAGGTTCTCAACAAACCAAGAAAGACAAGGACAAGAAAAAGTAAGCGGATGTCACCCACACCCTTTGTAGGGTTTGTTAGAAGTTTTGGGAGGTTGTTTTTTTCTTTCTTGCTGCATGTCTGTATTTGCTTTTCCCCATTACCAGACTGGAAACAGGCCTTTTCTCAGCCTGATCAAATAAAATATTTTTTTTTCTAAAGGGTGGGCCAGGGACATGATCTTAATTTTTCTGTAGAAGAGTACCTTCAAATTTTATGTTCAAGTCTGACTGGTGTGGGAGAGCAATTGGATTGGTGGAGTTTTGATTTCTGATCTGTCCAGCATCTTCTGGAACTATGGGATGTTCTGGACTCGGATTTATCTGCCCGAGCCAGAATTATTAAGGGAGTTGCTACCCGTCCTTTCTTTCACTGGTAGTCCCCAGTTCCCATTCCTTAAGGTTACAGTTGTAAGTAGAAGTAAATTAGAAACCAAAACCACCATGTTATTTTTACATGGGCATTGCTAGTGCCAAAAGTGATTACTTGGAGGCTTGCTTTAAAGACAAGAAGCTTTGGTTTTGTATTTTTTTAGAAAAACAAACTGCTATGGTACCGTAATTGCAGTTAAATGGCATTTGTGGTTGTATCAAGTTGAAATAATAAGCTAAGAAACCCTTACCTTTTAGTCCATATCATGGCACTGTTTTTTACTATTTTATATTCGTACCCTAGGAGTGTAATCCTTTACCCTCCACTGGCTTTTTCCATTCCTAGTAAGAGGGTGCTCCTGCAAGTCCTTCGTGAGTCACCCGTGCTAAGGGTGCCTAGTTGGTGCCTGCCATTGGGAAAGCTGGGGATGCAGCACATCTCACTGGAAAACACTTGGTTAACCCACACACAAAAATGACAGTTCCACGCTGCTTTCACTGCTCGAGAGAGAAGGGGCTGTTCCTTAGGGTGACACGGGTGAAGAACGCCCAGCTGTCACCCCTGGAGGAGCCAGGTGCCAGCAGGGACGTGGCTCAGACACTCGTGTCTCTGTTGCAGCCTGGGAGCTGCAGCCTGGCCTGAGCTGTGTGTGCTGGCAGCAGCTGTGCTGCAGGTGCACTGGGGTGTCACAGCTTTTACCCTGGCTGCATGGCCCCTGTCTCTGCTGCTGCCCGGGGCTGGATCCTCGGCTGATGTAAATTGATGTAGCTCCTATGGAGCCCTGCTGCTCGATGCTGGCTGAGGACGTGGCCGTGGGCCCCCGTGGGATCCGTGGAGCTCTGTGTGCTGCGTGCTCTGCTCCGGGAGAGATCCTTACAGAGCAGACCCACGGGCGTGGGGCTGAGCACTGGAACCAGCAGGTGTCACCAAGCATGCTGAAACACCCTTCTGCAGACAGGCTGGGACACTCATCTTCTCTCACCTGAGAACTCAGACATGGTGATGCATTCCCTAAAAAGAGCAGAAAGTTTCAAAGACCCTTTTCCATATCTCTCAGAGTTGCTAGCCTAATATTTTTAAGAACTGTGCAGTCAGGTTTTTTCATCTCTTAGCAGTGCAGTACAGAATGCTCTGGGCAGTTGTGTCCCTTTGGGCAGTCAGTGTGAGCTCCTGTTTGGTTCCAGCATCGTGGGTGAGGCAGGGCTGTTCCCAGTGACAGTGACAAACGCAGGTTTTGCTCTGCTGCTGCATTCACAGAAATCCAGCCTCGAGGAACATGCCCGTGTTCTAGTGTGTCCTTTTTGTCGCTCCACACCAGGTGCTGTACCTGCTGCAGGTGCTCTCTAGTGTCAGAGTTACTAACAGAGGCTTCAAAGGGAAATGCTGATGCTCCTGCCTTGTAGCTCACCTTGGTTTTCTGAAGGCTTTAAGTTTCTCCTCACACTCTAATGTGGAGCTGCAGTTTGTGTAGTTAAGGCTTCCAGCCTCTCTCTCTGCTGCCATGGCCTGTGGTGCTTCTTGTGCAGTTGCCAGAGGAAATCCTTGCCATGCCCGACCCTTGCAGCCTCCCCACAAAGTAATTCACAGGAATGCTTTCTTTTCTCAAGGTGGGATCAAATTTCTCCAATTTGGACAACAGAGCCTTTCCACTGCGCTGTGCATGCTGGAGGGAAGGCTCAGGGTGAAATCCGCTGCTGGCCTCACTCCATGAGGGAGAGCTTGGCTTTCCTGGTTTCCAGACTATTCCTCCAGAAATTCTCCAGCTTTATGCTCTTTATCTAAAACGTTTGGGGCTCTGGCCTGACAGCAGCAGTGTTTGGGGACAGCACACCTGTGTCCCTCAGGCACTGAAGGGTGGCTGCAGAGCAGACTCAGGCACTGGGCTGGGCGCAGGGCTGAGCACCCTGACCAAACCCCTGCTGTGGTGTTGGTATGGGGCTGTGCCTCCAACCTGAGCAGCCTGGAGAGAGCTCTCAGGGGCTGTGACAGACCCAGTGGGAGCAGCAAGCATCCTTCTGGTGCCTGCCTGCTGCTGGCTAGATAGATGGCCACATGCCTCAGCATGTGCCGCTGTGTCGCTGCTCATCCGCAGCCCCCCAGGAGCCGGGACCATCTGTTTGGGTTCTGTCTCAGTTTATTTAAAGCTGCTTCTGAAAGCCAAGTGTAAAACTTTATTTGTTTTTTCAGTTTCCTTTCCATCTAAGTTTCCAGTCCAGTGTGCCTGGTCGGGCCATCAGGGGCCATGCTTGTCCCAAAGCTGCAACATCCATGTCAGGGCCTGGCCCAGCACCCTGTAAAAAGGGTTTGGTGGTGCCTGAAGGATCTGACCTGGCTTGGAGACATCCTGGTGTCCAGGTGTGAGATGCCTGAGTTACCTTCTGCAAGGATGCCCATGGGAAGTAACCCAAGCTGCACCCGTGTCCCAGCTGGGAACAAATGAGCCCTAAAGCCACCGAGTGCTGCGGTGACAGGCTGTAACCTGGACCAGCTCACAGGGCTGCTGGGTCAGTGGTTCTGTCCCCACAGTTTTTCTTTTTACTTTTGCTTGTCATAGGCCGGAGTAGAGCCCAGCCTTGAGGTTGAATTTCTCTGTAATTCCATAATCCATCTGCATGCCCTCCCTCTGGAGCGGGTTGCCGGTGTTGGCTCTCCTGGCTTTCTTGATTTTTTTTGCGTTTTGAGTTCAATTAGTGCTAACTTTTTTGTTTTTTGTTCTGTTTTTTTAACTTGCAGTGCAAGCTTCACATAAAGCCTGTCGAGCCAAGGATGTTCCTGCATTCACCTGCTTTTGCAGTAATGTGTCTCTGCCATCTGTTTTCTTTTTATATTTTTTTTCCATTTTTTAACATGAATAACTATTAACTCATCTAATAACATAGTGGGAACAAGAAGGAAGAGGGATTGGGTGCAGGACTGTATGCGAGTGGAAGTTCAGGGGTGGGACGAGGTAATGATGACACCATGTATTTTTCTCACCAAAACCATCAGCAGTAAATTATTTTTGGCCCCCAGCCTGAACCAAGAGTCAGAGTTGGATGTCAGCAGCTCAGGTATTGACTGGCTCAGGTGTCCTCGATGCTGCTGGCTCCCTGTGCTGTGGGAGCCCCTGGATCCACCAGCCCCAGGGAACGAGAGCTGCAGGAATGTCCCAGCCAGCCCAGCCCATGGCACGGCTGAAGCTGGAGCTGAGCATTCCTTCAGGAGCTGATGTGCTGCAGCAGCAGCCCCAGTCCCTGCTGGGGAGAGGGAGAGAGGGAGGGGGGTGTGTGTAGATAACCCAGTGTGACTGACCCTGCATGCCGTGACATTTGCATGATAATTTGTATTAGTGTCTGTTCTGTGCTGTCTGCCCTGGCCCTGGCTGGGTTTGCTGGCCTGTGCTGGTTTTCCAGCCTGGTTTTCCAGCCTCCTTTCCAGCTCAGCTGTGGCCGAGCACTGCGGCTGCCCTGGGGAAGGACCATTCCCAGCACAGCTCTCCCTGCACTGCTCGCCTCAAACCTTTGGAAGCGCCCTTAAAATCCTACCTGGCTTCCAACAGGCGGGATCCTAGAGAGGCTTAGCATCCTTGTGGGATCAAATGCCTGGGCAGGGGGAAGATAGAGCCTTCAGCATCCTCTTGGAGCTTCCAGGAGCATTCCTGCACAAACTTAAATACAGACTACTGGCAGGGCTGTGCAGAATTCCAGGTCAAGGGAGAGAAGGTGCCTGGACACGCTGCCCCCCAGGCCCTCCTGCTGCAGGAATAATGAATCTCCCGTTCAGGTGTCCCTAGAACATGCCAAGGAGATGTAGGATAAGCCCATTTCTGCTCTCTGGCCAGCACACGGTGGAAGTGGGTCTGTTTGAAGTGTTTTTTCCATGCCATTGCTTTTGGACAGTCTTTCCCTTCCTTCTCAAGGACTGGTGAGCCGTGCTTATCCTATGACTCCTGGATTTCTTCCTCTGCCAGTGCAAAGCCAACACTTCCTCTGCCCCTAGCTAGGCAGTCTCCTGTTGCCTTCTTTAAAGCCCTCTTACACAAAACTCTTCCTGACTGAGTCTTCCACTACAGCTGTTTGCCTGCTTCTGGATGGAATTTCTCTTGGGGGAAAAAGAAAAGGCAGAATTCTCACTATTTTTTAATCACTTTTTCCTCAAGTGTTGGATTGGGAAATGCATGGAGGTTAGCTTATGGGCTGTCTTGCTTTTTAACCCCCACTGCTTAAACATGGCTTTAGGAAGAGGATATCTATGTACCATGTCTTGGACAGACAGCAAAAATAGATAAATAAGCTGGGAAAAAAAATAGAACTCAGTTGACCTTTTTATCCTTTCAAAAAAATTATAAATTTTTAAAAAAATTATTATTTTGGTGGTGGTTGGTTGGGTTTTTTCCCCTCCTGGACTTGCCAACTACACACTTTTCATCAGGTTAAATAGGTTTGCTGCAGGGTTGTTTGGAAAAATGAAATTCTGGTTCTTGTGGCTTTTGGCCAAGCCAGCTTTAAAATCTTGAGTTATGAAGGAAGAAGTTTGAGTTGTTTGCATGAGTTTTTACAGTCACATCAGATGCCCATCACCGAATGCTCGTGGCAATATGCTTTGCTTCAGCTGCCTCTGTGCTTGTCCTCTTTTTAATTACCAGTGTTTTGTGCCAAGTAGAAAACTTAATTTTAACATTTATTTCTCCTGCTTCATTTAACAGCCCTTCAGGGGATGTTTAGCAGGGGAAATCAGCTGAGTTGAGCTTTTCCTTTTTGACAGAAAGCTGTGGCCAAGTGCATTAGTGTCTTTTCGGTTGAGTTTTTCTCCAGCAGAAAACAAGCTCTGTTGGAGAAACTGGGAGTAAGCCACAAACTTGAAGATGTCAAAGGTACTGTTTTGCTTTTTTGCCAAAGGAGATGATAATGACTTTTTTTTCCCCATCCTGAAGCCCTGGGCCATGTTTAGCTTGTTCCTGCTGCACTTGTTGCTTTTCTTTCCCCATGCCTTTTTTCTCAGTAGCCTCTGATGTGCATGGAGTGAGTGACACACTCAGATCTGGCTGGATGTGCTTTCACCTTTGCATGTAAGTACAGCAGGGGGAGACTGACCCTTCCTGCCTCGCTCCTGACAGGAGACCAGCTGTGCTTTTCTGGGATATTCTCCAGCTTTAACTTACTTGCATGTGCGGTGGTTAGAACTCCTCTGAAACTGCATGTTCCTGACAAGGTGGATTTCAGTCCTTAGGCTGGTACAAAGGAGCAGGAAAGCGTGCTGAAACAGGCTTGTTCTGGGATGGTGATGAAGCAAACCCCCAGAATGGAAAAGCAAAGACAATCCAGGTCTCTGCGAGGGGCTGTGGCTGCTCTGTAGAGAGAGGGCACACATGGGTCTGGCAGGCAGTGGGAAAGCAGGAGATGGATAAGGGTCTGCTCCCCCAGAACGTTCTGGGAGTCACACAGTTCCTTTCAGGGAGGGCAGGGAGTAGGAAGGTGCCCTTGGAGCTCGTGGTTGTGAAATGCATCATCCTGAAATGCATCTCCTGTGGCGCTCCAGGAGTGGGGAAAGCAGGCACTGGCACCCACCCCGCGCTCCTCTCCAGCTGGAGAGCTGCCACTCCTGTCACCCCCTCCGTGTGCTTCTGACAGCTTGAAATCCCACCAGGGAGATCCGTGTCTCCCTGGAAGTACATCCACGTTAAACAGGACCGATGTTTCTGCAGGCAGCTCTCGTTCTGCTCCTCCCAAACCGTCCAGGTGCAGATGGAAATGTCTTTTTGTGTGTGACCACATCAGATCTGTCCATTTGACTCCAGTCCCCTTCCGTGTCCCTTCTCCGAGGGCCCGTGCAGGGTGTGATATCTGTGGTGCTCTCACCAGCACGGAGCTCTACAAATATGAAGGGGTTTTTTTAATTAACGGGAAACCAAGCTGTGAACAGCGGTAGAAATCTTGTATTTTTAATATCCTGATTGCCTTAAACCATAGATGTAGGACTTTATTACCTTGCTATTGGAAAATAACCCATGTTTGTAACTAAACAATTGTGTAACCTACATACAGTGTTAATGCAAATGATATGTATGCATCTGTTAGATATTGTCACTTTATTTGATGTTAAAATATTTCAGTTTTTGAATTACAGATGGAATAATAACCTTATAGCATAAGCTCTGTTATTTCTTGTATATGCTTCAGGTTACAGACCGAGATAGTGCCAACACTTGAAGTGGGGAGAGGAAATATATTTTTACCCAAAGCTTTGGTCTTTGCGTGGCTTTTGTGACGTTTGCTGTTGCTGTTCTGTGGTGAGGCGACAGGAGGGTCACCTGTCAGCCTCTGCCTTCCCAGCAGGTTGTTCTGTGCCTTTGAGGTGCTTCTGTAGGTCCATGCTGGTGTTTGTCAGTCGCTTCTTGTCGTGGTCATGAGCTTGTTCCCCACCTCAGCCGGTATCCCGAGGAGCTCAGGCCAGAGTTGGTGTGTGTGACACCTGCCCAGTACATTCCTTCCCCCATGACTTATATTGAAATGTTGTTCCTCCTTTTTTTCCCCTGCCCCCCACACCCCATCACTTTTTCATTTCAATTCTGAACCTCTGTTTCTTTTCTCTTTCTGTTTTTCTCTTTTTCTGTAGCTTCTTCTTTATGTAACCGTCACCTTGCCAAAGCCCCCACACCCCCTCTCCCAGTGGACCGTAGGGCACTGGAAGAGCTGCGGATCCGGGCACCCCTGCCAGGAGAAGAGCCATCTCATTCCTCCATCACGTCTGCCCTCCTCTCCTTCCCCCTTTGTTCCCACCCGTGCGTCTGAGGGTGTGCTGTGCTGTGTGTCTGTGCGGGATCCGCCCGCTCCCGGCTTCCAGCACTGCCAGAGGGAACGCCTGCCGGAGGGAGCTCGGCCACACTGTGACTCCTTGCTCTGGGTTAGTTGGACTTTTTTGCCTCCCTCCTCATTTTCTTTTGCCATGACACGCACACGCTGCTGGTGACACATAGAATGACAGACTGACACCCAGTGAGCTGCACACAGTGAGTGTGTGTAGCCAGAGGATTTAATTTCTGCCTCAAGCCCGGCTGCTTTGGACACCACAGCTTCATCCCAAGGGCGTCCTGTGCTCCTCTGGCATGGCTGGAAATCTCTCCGTAGACCTGGTGATGTTCTCAGTGTGTCGCTGTGTGAAGCTGGATGTCGCATCCTGTGGCACTGATGGAGCCTGTCCTGGACAGTCAAGGCCTTATTTTCTGGCTGTGCCTCACTGTGGGCAGAGCAGGATTCTGGTTTTCTACAGCTGAGATGCACTGCCCGCACTTAGATCGAGGACTTCATTGCGTTTTCATGAAGCCCAATTAGCAATTATTTTTTTAGCAGTCCTGAATGTGGGCAAGTTGTTAAAATTTCTACCTTGTTTACTTTGGAAGTGAACTCAATTGAAAAGCTTGAGAAGTGCCAAAGGATTGCTTGAAGGTAAAACCAAAACCTGTAAATGTGTGTGGTGACTTCCAGCTGGTTTGGGATGGATGGAAGGAGGCAGCCTGAGCCTCTTGGGATGCTGTTTCGTGTAGAGTGATGCACTTTTATTTTTAACCGAATACTAGTGATTTATTCTTTGCATCTGTGAACCTTAATCAAGGAATTCTCTTCCTTTAACCTGCTGGGGTACAGCTACCCTGAGCTGGTCTAGGTTTGGCCTCTGGCAGTCAGTGTGTGACATGGCAGCTGCTGAGGGGCTCTGCTGAAATCTGCTGGGGTTTTTTTTTCAGAAGCACAGTGTTTTGCAGCAGTCTTCAGTGACAAGGGTCACCTCCCTACAGCCAGGTGGAAGGAAAACTGCTTGTCCTGGAAACCTTTGCAACCAAAGAAGTGACTTTATAGATACACTCAGAAAGGTTATTGAATGTTGGCCTGGCGTGTGCTGTACCCATTTGCCTGGTATGTAGCTGGACTTGCTGGCTGTTGCCCAGCCTGAAGGGCTGTGAATATTTGCACAAATGTAGCTTAGGACAGCATTTGCAGTGACACCAAAACCAGAGCCTGCCCCGCTCTCGAGGCTGCAGGTGGTACCCAGTCCCTCCCACCAGATGGCCAGGTCTGAAACCTGCTCAGTGCAGCCTTCCCAGCACAAAGCAGGGTTGAGGCCATTGCTGGATTAAACCTTGGCTGTGTCTGTCCCTCTCTTGCTCTGCAGAACTCTGTGGGTGTTTGTCTTAACTGGGAACCACTGCCTGCAGCAGGATGGGATCCCTGCATGCCCTGCGCTTCCCATCCCTACCAAAAAGCCATGGCTTGAGCTGCACATTTTCAGAAAAAAAAATAGTGAGTAACCATGCAGCCTGAAAACAGGGACTAACCATGCAGCCAAGGGCTGCGGGGGCTCAGGGAGTGCTGATGCTTGAGCCCACCCTGGCCCAGGGTTCTCTGCACACAAAGGTGGTCACTGTTGACTGAGAACACACCTTGCCCATTAAATGCCCAATTTAGTCTGCCTTTTCTTCCAGTGGTGACACCTGTACCAGTCTGCAGTGTCAGTGACCACTGCTGGGGGCCCCAGGGCCTTGGTAGCCATGGCAGCCTGCAGCTTGCCCTGGTTCCCTGCTGGATACCTGCCCAGCAGCCACCCCAGCCACTGGGGAGGGAATCCCCTCCTTATGTTCCCCTCAGTCCTTGCACCTTTTTGTTGCTGTTACTTCTAAACTCCAAATGGAAATATTTTAAAAGCTTAATGTAAAGAGAAGCAGTTGGGCACACCCCAAATGCCAGTACTCACACGGACTGCCTTTATTTGGCAGCTCTGTAGAGTTTTGCTGCGCTGATGCCTTGAGTCCTGCTTGCAGCTCCTGACTTCGTGCCTGCAGAAGGACAGAGCGGAGTTAGAGAAGGGCGCTAATGGTAAATGGGATGGAGCAGCAGCGTGCCGGGGGAGGTGGCTCCGTTTGGAGAGGGAAAGGCAGAGGAGAGGGAGGATCCAGCCCTGCTGCGACAGGAGGTGGCAGCACACGACCTCTAGAGGTCTCCTGCAGCCCAGATTTATTTGTGACTCTTAGAAAGCTCGAGTTGCCCATCACCAAATCCTCACAACTGGACTAGGCGGGCGCTTGGCTCGAAGGAAATGGGCTCAACACACGGAGTAGCTTTCTTACGGAGCAGGTACTAAACTGCCGGGGTTTGTTGCCCCAGGTTGTTGAGGTGGACAGTGTCAGCAAAAGTTTTTGGGGTTGCTGTGGGGTTTTTTTGAAGGTAAATTCAGGAAGAACAGGTCCATAAGGAAAACAGTCGCAATTCCTTGGTGGTGGATACAGGGCTGAAGGGAGGGAGCAGAAGGCAGGGACGCTGCCAGTGGTGTCTGTGGAACGAGGGAAGAAGCTGCCAGAGGCTGGTGGGAGCTTTCCACAGCCCAGGGCTGGGAGAAGGGATGGCCTTCAGCTGCTTCCTGCAGGGCTGCAGCTCTTGGGGAGGAGGTGTCAGCATGGGGAGGGGGCGGCTCAGGGAGGTTATCTGTCACCAAGTGTCCCCCAGCCGAGCTGGGAAAGCTGCTCCATCCACTCCCTGTTGAAAAGCTGTGCTTTGGGGTTAACCCTTGTGGGGCTGCTGCACAGGATCCATGCTCTCATGTCTGGAGAAAAAATCCTTCAGGGCTTAGGGAAGCCGGGTGCTGCAGGGAGCAGCACAGTGTGCGAGGGTGAGCTGGGATTGCAGCTGAAGGCTTGGAAACAAGCAGCAATGCTCTGCTGGGATGCGGCTGCTGTGCCCTGGCGAGTTCCCTGCGCTTGGGGCACTGAGAGTGGCTTTATCCCAGTGCTCCTGAGGGAGATGCTGGGCTCCTGGCCTGCTCTACTCTGGGCCCCACTGGAGCAGAGACCCTGTGCTGGCACCTTGGGCAGGTGGTGACGCGAAGCACTGGGGTGCTGTGATGTTTGTGGGAAGGTCACATGAATGAGGAGTCAAGGGCATCAGGCAGGGAATGTTTTCCTGTGGGAAACAAGGAGCCCTGGCAGTGCTCCAGTATGGCCCTGTGTTCCAGCAGTGGGAGCAGCATAAAAGTCAGCCTGCTGCTGAAGGTGATGGGGGCCATGCAGGGTGGGGCTGGAGGGGGCAGCTGCTGTGCTTGCTCCAGGGAAGAGCAAAAACAACGAGATGCTGTCTGGTGCCACAGCCAGAGAGGTGCCCACAAGCATCTAGGGTCTGTGCCAGGACAGCTGGACAGCAGGATGCTGCAGAGGTGGCTCATCCAGACCAGGAACAGGCTTTGTGCCTGAGCCTTGTGTTGGAGTTGCCTGGCACAAGGCAATTGGGATGGGTTTGTGCACAGCACCAAGGAAATAAAATGTGTCTGTCTCCTTCTGCAGCCCACCAAGGCTGGGACATGCCTGTGTTTGGGATTGGGGAGCAGGAAAGCTGCCTTGGCACCCAAGGAGACTGAGTCCTTCCTTTACAGATGTTGGCTTTCCAGGGCTCACCAAGTCAGCACTGTGGTGTGGTTGGCTCCAGGCAGCAACAAGGAGGCCAGGAAGGATTCTGAGCAGTTTTGGGAGAGCCATGGCGGTGCTGTTAATTGGATGCATTTTTGAAGGCAGAGCTCTCTCCCCAAGGCTGGCACGAGCCGGGGCTGTGCCCAGTGTGGGGCAGTGCATGACCTGGCTTTGGGAACGGGAAACAGTGAACGGACACAGTTACCTTCCCAGAGTGATGCACAGCCATGGCTGCAGCACACCTGGGACAGCAAACTGCCCCAGTAGCACCCAAATCTCTCCTGAGGCCCAGCTCCCTTCCTTGCTGTTCCAGGCAGCTGGCACAGGCTCCCTGTTCTGTCCCTGTGCCAATTCCTCTCCTTGTGCATCTGTGAGTGCCTGTGTGCTGGTGCTGCGAGTGGGGAAGCGGGAAGCCTGGTGGGGAAAGAGTGTGGAGAGGGGGAGAAGCCAGTGTGATTTAACTGGAGATGTGTAACGTGCCATGGGCTGGAAGTGGTGAGCCCCAGAACTGGGAATATCCTGCAGCAACAGGCTGCTTTGCTTGGGGGTGTGCTAGTGACACCTTGGGCCTGCTCAGCAGCCTGGCTTTGGAAAACTGAGCCGTGGGGTGAGAAGGTCAGGGACTGAAAATACTGTAAGGATGGCAGGAAGGGCTGGAAGGGAAGGAAGACACACACCCTGCTGAGAAATGTGGTTTTGAGGGGGATTTTTTGAGCCATGGCAGGAGGAAGCCAGAACCCAAGAGAAGGCTGTTGTGATGGACTGTGCATTAAGATAGCACCCTGGAAGGCAGAGAGCAGGAAGGGCTCCAGGATGGGGACATGGAGCAATGTCCCAGCCAGACACTCGGCCTGGAAGGACAGCAGCCTGGAGTGAGGAGCACCAGAGCCAGGGCTGAAGCTGGAACTGCTGGAGAGGCAGTGAGTTCATGCTGGGTGACACCTCTGGCTGCCCAGCGCCTCTCATGTCACCTTTCCAGGGGTCTGGCACAGAGCAGTTCCCTGGCAGCCCCTGGGTAAAGCCAAGCCAGGTCTTGGGTGAAAAGCACAACACCAGACTGGGAATCCAGGACAACTTTCTTTATTGCTACCAGAAGGCTTTCATCAGTACAATGGCTCTGGATACGATACCTTCCTCAGGGCTGTGGAGAGAGCTTACAGTCGGGACAGGGTGTTCTGAGAACAGGGTGTCACACGGAGGGGACGCGTTAAAGGTCTGACTCTTGGTTAGAAGTTACATGAACACAAAACTCGAGGGTCGGGGTGTTTTGTTTTGGTTCTGTGGCTGATAATGACACACATTCCAAACCTCAGGCACCCGCAGCCACCCCAGCACCTGACCCAGCAGTGCTGGGAAATGTGCAGGGAGAACCGGGCTCTGCACAACTGAAGGGTTACATTTGATGGAGAGAACCAAGCCTTGGTGAGAATCCACACTGAGTGCAACACAGCAAGAAAAAATGGTTTCAGTTCTAGTGATACAAAACCCAGTAACTGCTTTCTGTGTTGGAAAAGGCAAACTGGTTTAACTGGGAGAAGTCTCTGTGCGAGGCACAGAGCACTTTCACACTCCTGTGGAAATTACTGAAGTGTGGAGCAGGTTGCAAGCATTGGTTTGGGCTTTTTTCCTGCCTAATCTTTTGCTTAAATCCCGCTTTTCAATATTATCACATTTAAACACCCAACTATTAACAAAAGAGGTTTTCTGTTTAGAAGGGCAAAAGAAAGCTGTGGTGGAGGTGGGGCAGGACAGAACGTCATGCACAAGAACTGGCTGAGAACTAAAAGAGGAGCAGGCAGAAAGAGAGCAAGGAGCAGGTGGGAATGGGATCAGAGAGGCATTAGTTGGCTGGGAAACCCGGAACAGCTCTGCAGGGCTTGATGTGAGCTCTCAGATGTGAAGAATGGGTTACAACACACAGGAGCAGAAAAACAGTGGAACCGACAACACTAGAAAGGAACAGGGTTTTGCTACTTTTTTTTGTTTGGTTTTTGGGTCTTTTTTTAGATTTTTATACTTTTTTGTGTTTTTAAGTGCTTAAATAGTGGAACTATAATTAGCCGCACAAGAAATAAAATTCAAAAAAGGGTTGGGATTTCTTTTTCCTGGTTTTCTTCTGGCTCCCTTCAGTTCAGCCTGACAAGGTACGGCCCCTTCTCGCCCCGCTGAGGACACGGGCTGCCAGGTCCCGCGGTGGCGCTCGCAGCTACATGACAGACACCGGCTGCAGAGGCGGGCAAGGGGACACGCTGCCCTCCTGCCGCGAGACGTCGGCGCCGCAAACAGAGCCCATGTTCTCCAGGGCTGCTGCCTCCGGAGCCAGCTCTTCGTTGTAGAGGCGTTTGATGCCATCGTAGAAGTCGTCCACTTCCATCTCTTCCACCTTGCGCTTGGCGGAGCCTGGCTTGCAGCCGCCGGCGGGGGCGGGCAGGCGCGGGTAGAGCGCGGCTGTAGCTGTGACGGGCGCTTCTGGCCGGCCGTTGTCCTTGGAGAAACCCGGCCCTGGGACAGAGGAGGGCTGGCGGTGGAGCGCTCCTCTGTTACAGGTCACCAGGGTCTGCTGGAGGGGACTGTAGACATATACAGAGTTGGGCAGCAGAGAAGGCTGCAGAGTGGAAAGGTGATGTGCCACGAGCTCCCGGCAGTGGATCAGCTGCGAGCTGTCCATCTGGAGTGGGAAGACAAGCAAAGGTGCCACTGTTTTAGGATCACTGGCAGGGTGAGGAGAGAGCACGGCCTCCCAACACCCCAGCCACCTGTGGGCCTTGCTTGCCAACAATGTGCTGCACGCAGGACCCCTACAACGATGACTTCCTAAGATACACCCCCTGCTCCTTTCTGCACCTTGTGGCAATTGTGGGGGGAAGGAGGCAGAACTTTGAGATATTAAAAAGGATTTCACTGCCTGTTTTTAGCAGCTGGAGTGTGTTCCCAGAGTACCTGCAAGCTTTCCTGTATGCTGTGAAAGAATGGAAGAGCCACTAACAAGTCCAGTTTTCCCCTGGTACAGCAAGGGCCTGTGTACATCATCAGGCCACACGGCTCCTTGCCCTGTCACCCAGTGGAGGTGGCCAGGACTGAGACCTGGCAGCACTGTCCCTACAGCTGTCCCTCCAGGCTGAGGCCCAGCCGTCCCCACACAAGCACAACAGCAGGCAGCCATCGGCAGCAAGGAATCACAAAGCCCCGGCTGTCCCGGAGCGCTGGAGCACCGAGCAGGATGCGGCCCCGGTCCCTCCCCGCTCCGTGTGCGCTGCCCTCCTCACCTGTGCCTTCTGGAGCAGCTCGATGATGAGAGCCAGCCAGTCGGGGAGCAGCTTCTCCAGCTCCAGGCTGACGATGGCCAGCGCCAGCATGGAGCCCTTGAACTGCAACAGCTGGAAACAGGCCATGCAGTGCAGCAGCTGCTTGGTGAGCGCCGCCACGTGCTGCGAGGGGCTCGGCGTGGGCAGCAGGGCCAAGAGCTGCGGCCTGCTGGACACCGCCACGGCGTGGAACTGCGGGACACAAGCACAGGGGGCAGCTGGCAGCGCCGGCCGGGACACGGCGTGCCTTGGGAACAGCTGGACACGCAGGGATCCTCCAGCCCAACCCTGGAGGCAAGTTCCACCCCGAGAGAAAAAACCTGACACAATGAACCCACCAGAGCTTGGTGCAGCCTTTCTGGTGGGACCTGCGTGGGCACCAGGCTCTAGGGCTCTGCAAAAGGCCTTCCCATCCACCCTTCTCTCTCCAGTGCACATGTGGCATTCAGAAGTCCTAGACAAACTCCTCAGGCAAGGAGTGAAGATAAAATTCCACAGAGGACCTCAGGACACCTCCCTTGATCTCCTCTCATGTGTGGATCTGGCTCTTGGCCATGCAGGTCTGCAGCACGCATGGATCCACACTCACAGCCCACCCTTGGGGCTTTCTCCATGGCTGCACTCCTTGTTTCCCTGCTGCCTGGTGTTTAGCTTTGAGGAAAACCACTGGCAGTGAAGAGTTAGGGGCACATTTCTCAGGAGCAGTGAATCTGTGGCTGAACACACCCCAGACCAGGCCAAAGGGTCAGATGGCAGGCCCATGTTTTGGATGTTGCACTTCAAGAGTGACAGGTCTCCTCTGGAATTCTCTGGCAAGGCATTTTCTTTCAGAAACTACAGGTACAGAGGAATTACAAATGTATCCCAAGGTCTTTCCTCCCCTACAGGTAGGATTTTTGTCTAGGTGCTTCTTGACACATTATTTGCACTGACAGACACCAGAAAGAACATCAATAGCCCTTTACTTACAATATGAAGGAAATCCAGTGGCGTCGCCATGTGAAGATCCCAGTTCAGTTTATCCAGTATGATCTTCTCCATTCTACGAATTTCAGCTGGAGAACAACCACAAAAGCTATCCCGAGCCAACACTTTCAGTACTGGAATCCTCTGCAAAAGCCAAGGCAAAAAAAGAAACGAGAGAACCAATCATTAGAGAAATCACATCAAATGCTTCATTCCTGTCCTGGCAAGTGGCAGGCACCACGAGCAAGCAAAGGTAGGGTTGGGAGGGCAGACAGTCCGGCAATGCCATGGGAGGAAGAACAGAGTTACCTCATCTTCCTCAATGGTCTTTGCGGCGAGGAAGAAGCAGCTGATTGCAATACAGTTCAGGTACTTCGGACGGGCCTGTGGGACAGGAGAGCAGAGAGGGCTCTGTGTCAGTGTGCTGCAGCAGTGATGCCCTGACTCTTCTGCTGGGGCATCCCAAGCCCCAGGGTCTCCTTCTGGATGTGCAGGCTGACCTCTGACTACGCCCTGGCAGTGGAAAGCTGTGCCAAGCACAAATCCCTGCTCTGTGACGTCAGGCAGGGCAGGGATCTGCCAGCCCCGTGATCAGAGCAGGCAGCGCTGGACTGGAAAGAGCTCAGGTTTAGGCGCTGCAGCAGAACTGGCAAAGAGAAAATCCTAGGGGAGCTCGTCCCCTCAGAGAAAAGCCACTTCACCTGCTGCAGCAGAGCTCTGCTCTGAGAGCTGCTGCAGGTCAGACACAGAATGGGAAGGGAAATAGGAATTGGAAAACACTATCTTTGCCTGGGGGAAGTGTAACTCAAAAAAACGTTAAAAAAAAAACCCTTGTAATTTCACACTACATTTCCCAAAACTGTGGCCAGGGATTAGTGAGGGAGAGGTGGTCCTTTCCACAAAGGAGATGGGTTTTAGGCAAGGTAAGAGGAATTTGGAGGGGAAAGGGGGATTTTTTTGTGAGCTTTGTACATGTGACCAGCTTGACAAGGGGCTTCACTCCCACTGGCAGTGGAACAATCACTGGCCATGGCCACCTCCTCCAGAATGGCTGGGGCTACAAAGGCAGAGGCTGTTCCTAAACCCTGGCACAGCTGCAGAGCCAGGAGCAGCTCCTGGCAGCTGGGCTCTCCTGCCTGTGGTCAGAGATGCTGAAGGCAAAGGGAAGTGAAAATCCTGTGCTCACAACCTGCACTTGTGTGTTTGGGTGTCCAAGGGAATGAATTTCCTTAGGGCAGGGCTGGGACTGGGCTGTACTGTGAGTGTGCAGTGAGATACACCAACACTGCTGGCTCTGAGGAACAGCCAGTCCCAGCAATCCCCAAGATTGTTCCTGGGGAAGGGACTGGTGGTGTTCACAATAAAATCTCACAGAGAAGCCCATGGTGAAAATACAGGAGTTCAGCTGCATCAGAGGGATGAGCTTTGTGGGAGAGGAAGACTGGAGAGGGAGCACAAAGCCCCAGTGCTCACCCAGGCAAAGCCCCTTTCCCCCTTCCCACTCACTGCCCAAAGCACACGGTGGGCTCTGGACTCACAGTCCCACGCTTGCAGCACAGACTCCTTGGCTGCTCCAACTTCCTCAAAGAAAACCTGCACTTGAGGGCACTGACTCCTGAGGGATCTAAATCTTTGCCATCTCAGCATTTCAGTAAATTAGCTGCTTTAGATTCTTAAAAATAATAACTTCCGTGGCTTGCATGAAAACATGATCAATATTTATTAATATTTAAGGGGTGAGTTAATGAATGATGTCACTTGTGTTCTACCAAAGTCTCTCACATGGGAAAGCAAGGGCACAGGCTCAGAATGCATCCTCCAGCTGCCATCTCCTAAGGGATAGTGCTTATCCAACACAGCGGTGGTGTGGGGTGAGACACGCGCAGGTGAGACCACTGACTGCTGAGCACGGAATGTAACTGAGCAAATGTGGGAAGAGATAAACTTCCAAAGCCTGGCTTCATAGCTCCAGACCAGGGATTCCAGGTTGGAGTACAGTGTGTTTGCTCACTTGGCAGGTGCAAAGCACGGCCCAGCTAAGAGGGCCAGAGGGGCAGCAGGTCCCACTTGCAGGGAGCCCAAATGCTTCTCCCCCCTTTTAAAGCAGTTTCTATGGGGGAACAGCCTGAAACCCGAAGGGGCTCATCCATTCCAGCTGGGTTCAGCACAGCAGGAGGGCACAGCTGTCACATGGACAGCCTGCAGCTGTGTTTGCTTCCGTTTTTCCTTCCCACCTCTCGGACATCAGTCCAAGATGGAGTCCATCAGGCTGTAGAGCAGCTTGGTAGGGAACTACACCCCCATAAGCCATTGTCTGTGTTTCAACCTTCTTCACCCTTTTTTTTCTGTCCCCATTTCCCTGCACCAGCCCCCTTGCCAGGCTGAAACCTCTCCTCAGTTTTTTTCCCAGCTGGTTTCCTGCTAGCAGGTGCCCCAGCATTTCGGGGTGGTACAAATGGGAGGAATGCAGCCATGGAGGTGAGCAGGGCCCGTCCCTGGTGTTGCTGTCCGAGGGCTGGCCTGGGGCTCACGGGCACTGCCTTTGCCTTCCTGAGTCAGCCCAGGCTGGGGCAGGGGCTGCTCTCGAGGTGCCCAAACCACCCCCAGCTCTGGCTGCAGAGCAGAGCAGGTGCTGCCCACCCACCCGTGAGCAGGGCAGGGGCAGGGGCCGGGGGAAGGAAGCGCTTCCATCCGGCCACACCGGACTGCACACACCAACCGTGCACCGGGGCAGGAATCTGTTCCCATCTGTGGAGCTGCAAATATTTACCTTTACTGCTGCTAAAAACCTGTCCAAGAGGCTGATGGCCAGGGCGAGCGTTTCTGGATAAAGGTGGAACTGGTACTTGAGCTTGGCCAGCCACTGGATGACCTCATCCCTCTGCCTTGGAGAAATGGCTACATCCTGGGGGAGAGAGAAACAGACTGTTCTTACACATGGGCTGAGAAAGTCCCAAAGGACCAAAGGCTTTATGTCTGCAGGAGTCACTCAACACTGAAACAAAGCCTCCTTTGGAAAGGGGGAGCATGGAGCCAGCCCCAGTCACCGCTTTGTCCCTGTGGTTACTTATCCAATCCCAAAAACCTGCTCTGGAAAAGACAGCCTTCCTTAGAGCAATCCCAAACCTCACTCGTGTCACTGTGCAGTGGGGAAAAGAGGATGGCTGACTTGTAGCTTGTCAAGCACTGGCAGGCTCAGCTCCAGAGTAGTTTCCAGAAATTTATTATTTATTTTGTTATTATTTATTGTTTTTTTAACCTCCTCAGAACCATGCAGATGCACAGAAATTCCCAGCTGGAACAAAAACCCCCTTGTTGAGGGGCTCAGTTGAGGTTTTGTGGGAAAAGGTTTATTTTTTCTTCAAATTATGGGGATTTTTTTAGCTCAGTACCTGTTAAAATAAAGAAAATTGCAAACTGACACAAGGCTCTCAGTGGCTCAGTGAACTGGGAGCAGGGAGGCAGCAGCTGCAGCTTTGCCTGCAGTTTGGGTTTGTTGTTCTGTTTAGGTGTTTGGCCATTGTCTCCCCCATCGATCTGTTTGGACAACAGCTAAATTTCAACCACATGCACAGCTCAGTCATTGACACAAAATCCTTCCCTGTGATCCAATTCAGAAGTATCTCCAGCTTTCCTAGAGCCTTTCACATCAACCAAGAACTGTCTGGTCTCTCTCCAGTGGGGATTATTGGGGATGATCAGCACAGATGCCTCCAGAAGCATGAAAAGCTGGGCTGTAACTGCCCCCAGTAATGCCATGAGGGCAAAGCAGCAGGAATTTAGAATAAAACCACCCCAGTACTAATACAAAAGAAATACTTGAGGCTACATCTACCACTGACACACGTACGTGCACCTTCCACAGTGCCAGTGCCCGTGTTCTGCCCTGAGCCCTGGCAGTGCCCCGGTGTCACCAGCACTGTCTGCTGCTCCAGGTGGGCCTCTGCTCTCAGCTGCTGCTCAGCTACAGCCTGGCTCTTGAAGAAGAACCTGCCATTTTCTCAAAGAAACACTGGTTCTTTCTAAAATCACTGATGCAGTTCCAGGGTGAAATGTGAGCCTCCCTGGGGGCAGGAGGGTCCAGGAGCACAATGAACACACCACACACACCAGGAAAAGAGGTTACTGAATGCTCTGCTCAAGGTGTTCCTGAGAGTGGGAAGGGACCTGGGCTGTACCTGGGGGGAAGAAAGGGGAATGCTGGAGGAAGGGGTGGATATGGCACATGTGGTGTTCCTGCTGGGGAGAGAGGGCTCTGCCTCAGCAGCATGGGGGGATTTCAACACCACCACCTCCCAGCCCTTCCATCCCTGGCAAATCCCACTCCTGCTTGATCTCACCAAAACAGGCAGCAGCTTCCACAGCTCCCAGTGGTGTCTGTCCTGGCTGGGCACTGTTTCCCTGTGCCTGCACAGCCAAAGGTGAGGTCTTCTCCTAAAAACAGCACGGCTGGGAAGGGTAAGACCCTCTCTCTCTCTTTCTCTCTCTCTCTCTCTCTCTCTCTCTCTCTGTGCTGCCTCTCCTGCCCCTCTCCCCTCCTGAGACCTGGCCTTGGATCTTGCTGCCCTCCATGGGCAGCCAAAAGGCACCGTTTCAGACTCCACTGGGTGAGCATTCCCAGCAGGGCTGGAACTCATGGAGCAGCAGCTGCACACGCAGTGCCTGCAGGACCTGTCCTTGCCGTGTGAAGGAAGAAGTGTTTCACCCAAACCCACAGCGCAGCTGTGACATCAAACCAACCCCAGCCCCACAGTGCCTGTGGGAGGAAGGAGCAGCTGCAAAGCACGCTCAGCTCGGTGCTTGCCCAGCACAGGGAAGGCTCCAAAATTAAACTGGCTCCTTAGGAACCACATGGGGAAGCAAAGGAAAAGGAGGGGAGTCTCTAGCTCTTTTTGGCACCCTACAAAAAGGGTGTCTACTCCAGACCCTCCTAATAAAGGATCAGGAGCATTGGGGCAGAATCCCCTCACACAGACAGGTGAGTTTAAGCACCAGGAAGGGCTGTTACAGCCCGGTTTAGGAGACAGGCAGCAGGAGTGAGAACTGGCCCCCCGCCCCCACAAACCTTGCTGCTGCTCCACACAGGGCAAGGAGCTTCCCACACAAATACCAGGCTCTATCCCTCTCTCTCTGAGGTGGCCCTGTGACACCCTCAGAACACAAATAACAAAATGCAGTACAGTAAAATTAATTAAGCAGCGAGGTCACTGATCCTTAGTTAATTGAAACTAAAAGCAAAACTGAGACACTCTGGGGGCTGAAAGTGAGAAAGTCCCTTTGGGTGGAAAGCAAAGGTTCCCCCTCAGGGCAGAGGCGTTTTCTGTGTGTCACTCCTGCTCCAGGCAAGAGAATCAGGGGCCAAGATGTCAGTGCTCTGGAGAGCAAGCAGAGAGCAAATCATCTCTAGGGACGCTGATTGCTTTCATACCTTGAGACTTGTGGAATATGTAGGCTAAAATAAAAATTATCTGTGAACTCAACCACGACTCTGTTTTGCTGCTGCCTAATCGAGAGAAAACACCTCAGCTGATCATCTTTTCCTTAATGTCTCCTGTCCCAGGTAGGTGTTCTGCTCTTTCCCCATATCTGTTGCTGCCTGGGCCCTGTGGGCTCCTGGGCAGTGAGCAGGTGACCTTTAGTAGGACTGGAAATAAACTGAGCTTTCCGGATTCCTCAAGAGGTACAGATAACAAGTGGGGAGACAGAGTGAGCCAGAAGAGGAAAGAAAGGAGGCATGACACAACTGGCACTCTCTTTCTATAAAAATAAATCCAAAAATCTTCACTGACGCGCCTCTCAGCCACTAAGTTACTAAAATCAACCTTTGACCAGTCTTTACGGCTCCATTTCTCAAACCTTAATCCCAAGAAAACTCCTGAATGTCACCTGCATCTCATATAACCCACGGGGGTGGGGGAAGGGAGGGGAATCAGAAAGGAAAAAAATCCAAATCCATTTAGAAGCAGGAGGAAGTTCCAGACTCAGCCCAATGTTTTTTCAGGCTGAAAAGCCTTGATGAAATCTGGCTTTGGTATGTTGCACATACCCAGGACACTGGCCTGCTTTTAAAGGAGGGAATGGGAATTTTTAGACAAGAAGTACAAATAAAACAGAAGACTCAGGTACATTAAATCACCAGGAACAAAGTCCCCAACAGATTCTGCACTTCATCCTAAATATGGAAGTCTTCCTGCTTCTGTAACTATGGGTTTCTTTCTTCCTGTCTAAGACCTCAACCGACACATATTTAGAAACTGAGTTTGTTCCGGTTTTAAACACCAGAACCAAAAATGTCTCCTACGGAGTCAAAACAGAAAGTTTACTCCCCAAAAACACCTCCCTAGTGTCTCCAGTCAGATCACTGGATTGCTGCAGACAGGCTCAGCTTTTTGTCACTGGCGAAGCAGGTGAGTTCATTAAACCTCTGCGCAGCCGCTCCACCCTTGGAGCAGGGAACGGAAAGTTCCACACGCTTCGGGGTGCCAGATCTGATCCACACAAGGATGCAGATTTCCCGATTGCCATGGAAAATAAATAACAGCGTCATGCAAGGGAGGTTTTAGGCTGCTGCAGCTGCTTCCAGAAGAAGGCAGTGGATGTTAGGGAACCTGACCTTCTCCCAGATATTGCAGAAAACAGGATAATTCACATTGCATGTCCGTGCCTGCACCATCGCCGAAGTGAGCGCTGGGGTGACACAGGACAGTTGGCCGAGCTGGGTGTCACGAACCGTAGGAACAGAGGGAAATGTGTGATTACAGACAGGAGCGTTCCCGGCTGCTCCGTGGCCTCCCAAGTCTGCATTTCCCCCGAGCAGGCAGCTGTGTTTATGCTCTCCTCTCCCTCTGACCTTCCTCCATCTCACACTCACACACACAGCTTCCACTCCCAGTCAGTGACCCCTTACTGCTAGAAAACATTCAGTAGCACGGCACTGATAACATCAGTGTCTGAGCTGACACACAGGAAAACAGAAAGAAAAAGGTTGCACCAAGACAAGAGTTTTGGGGGTGGAAATTCCAGGAGCAAGGACAAGCACAGAGGAGGGATTGATTGCTGGGAAGCCTGCCTCAGGGATGTGGTGGTTTCTGAGCCACCAGAACCAATTTCACCAAGGCAGAAAGGCAAGTGCCTCATCCCTGTGAAATCTTCACCTATGAATCTGGTTTGGCTACCCCATCTTGTTATCCTGTAATCTTATCTCCCTACATTATAATCACCCCAGGAGTACAGCCAGCAGGGAATGACAGGCTGGTTTACCATAAGCCAGAGTCTTAAGCTGTACGTGCCTCAAGACAGCCACAGCTACAACACACTCCACACCTCTGACAACCAGACCACTCCTCTGGAAACCAACACGTGGATTAACAAAACTAAACTGAGGCCCTTAAAAATGTACTTGCTCCTGCCCAACAGCAGCAGCTCCTTGTTTGTCAGACAGAGAAAACAAACATGACAGGGATTAGCTCTGACAGCAGCTGACTTACCTGTGTGAACATTTCATGTGGTGCAACAACAGCAAGCCTGGATCTGGGCCCTCAGTGTGGTTATTTCAGCCCAACCCGGCAACAAAGGGCCAGAAATCCTGTGACAACGTCCTCACGTTCCACATTTTGTTCCAGACAGAACTTTGTGGAGTGCACAGGTGGTGGTGAGTGCTCAGGTGAGACAGAGCCTCCTCCCAAAGGAGCACAAACCCACTCTGGGCTGGGTGAGGCCGTGTGCAGCCTGGTCCAACCTCCCTGCAGCACAAAGAGGGGCTTGGACTATGGAGCCCCCATGGGCTCTTCCACCCTGAATTTTCCTCCAGTCCTGTGAGAACATTCCTCACTGGAACAGGCCAGTGCCTGGCTCTGCTTCCCTTGACACGAGCTTGCACCCTGCTCCATAAATAGACCTGCTGGAGTCAGTGGGGTTCTTCCTGGAGCAGGCATCAGATCAATGCTGTCATTAGTGGATTACTCCAAGAAAACAAAGCTGCTTTAAAGAACTGTTGCAGAGTTGGTGCCCAGCAGAAACAGGCGCCAATAATCCAGACCATTTGTAAAATTAATTTAATCAGGACAATGTATGTGTGTGCTCTCACAAGCCCAGCAGAGCTCTGACCCCGTGGGCTGTGCAGTGTGTTCTGCACTCCTGGGGCAGGTGTGCCCATCAAATAAAGAGGGAATCGCTTCCTTCAGAGGCTGATTCCCCGGAAAGGAAACTGTTCCTCAACACCTCCAAGTTGCTCCCACTCCAACCCCCATCCCAGGCCTCTCCCGCCCCCCTCTCCTGCCTCTGCTGGCATGGATGATGGGAAGGACAGACGTTACCTGATTGGGCTGAATTTTCGGCACATATGCTTTCCACATTTGAGCTTCCCTAGAGATTGCCATCTCCAGAAGGAGAGACAACCTCTGGCTCTCCAGGGGTCCTGAAAACTTCATGGTAACCCTTGGATCCACCTGCCACCCAGCTGGATACAGCTACCTGCAAAACCAAAGACAGCTTGGTGAAACACGGAGCTGTGCCTGTCCAGGCAAAAGGCAGCGCAGAGGGGACTGAAGCTGCAGGATATGGAACTGTTCCCCGGCCCTGGCACAGCCTCACTCGGCACTAACAGCCTGGCAAAAAACTTGTCCATTACAAATGGACAACAAAGCAGAGACAAGGTTTTTATCTTTTATTTCTTTAAAGACAGCAGACTGCACCACCTGCTCTCAAATGGAGAAGATGATCTGATGGGAAGGGATTTTTAGGTAGTTCTGAGGCTGCCTACCAGGACTACTGCTGCAGATTTCTGACAGTGTTAAATGACTTCAGCAAAACAGTAAAATGGTAAATGAAGGGTAAATCCATGGGAAAGTCATTGAAACTTCTGATTCTTTGCATGAGGTCTTGTGCAATCCCCCCAAGGTGGATACTGGCCAAACACTAGCCAGGGATTTTCATGAGAATAGGACAGTCCAGGCTGTATTTACAGGAATAAGGAAGGTGCTGACTCTGAGAAAACAAACAGAATTCACAGGGAAAACAATCCACTATTATAAATAACAACAAAAGCAGCTCTGAGCAAATGAAGATTCAAGGTGCTTTCCCAGAGCTAAAGGAAACCTTAAGGATCAAGACTGATAGAGCACAAATATTGTCCTTTATTCACACACAGGTACAAAACCACACTCCAGCCCCACTTAGGAGCCCAGAAGGTTTTAAGTGAACAGGACCCTCCTATGTTGGATCTTTACATAACAAATCCTGCTCCATGAACAGGGGACAGCCTGTACTGGCTCAGCATATCCCTACACAAGGTGTCCAGATGTCGCTGAACAGGCAGAACACCTTGGAACCAGGAGTCCTGAACAGGACTCCTAAAGCTCTGTGTGTGTCCCCTCCCACAGCCCCCAAACAGCCGCTGTGGGCTGAAAAATCCCTGTTGAAAGTTCCTCACTTGCCCAGAGGGACGCTCTGCCTGGGGAAGTGAAACTCCAGAACCTCCAATCACAGCTTATTACGTGCAATTTCACTCGATTTTGCATTTCTTTTTTAAACCTGGGGCTGATCCTGAGGACACTCACTGTAAACAGGGCTGAAGGGGAAACAGGGCTGCAGCTCCTTCCCTCGGGGGCTCCATTAGCATCTCATGATCCTCCCATCAGAGCCACAGTCTTCCCTGTGGCCCGACTGGTTCCCAAAGGCTGGATCCCTCACCATCTCATGGCAAAGCTGTGCCTGAGCACTGCACCACGTGGAACGTGGCAAGGGTAGGAGCAGACCCATGGCAGAGGCTGAAGCTGGGACCAGTGCTGAGAGCTGGGAGATGGGAGCAGCTCGCTCCACCATCATCAGGAAAAAAACAGGAGCTATATTTAGCCTGACCATGTCTCCTAATATGAAATATTGATGCTCCTTCCTTGGGTTTGCAGGAGAGAGAGAGTAATTAGCCAACCCCCAAATCACTGGAGACAACACATGGAAAACTTTCAGGCTGTTTTCTTCTGTTGTGACTGATAAACATTCCCACCATGTTTACAACTCAAATGGGTTTCACAGGCCCCTGGAACCAGAAAAGAGCTCTGAGTTACCCTGATCCCATCAGAAGTTGTCCCCAGAGAGCTCAGGGTATCCCTGGAGCCCCAACATACCCAGGGCCTTGCAAGGGGCATTTTTAGTGAGTGCTGCTGCCAACTGCTCTCCAGCTGCCAAGGGCAAAGGAGAGGGGAAAGTAACCTTTCCTTTGTGAACTGGGGACGTGATTCAATTGAGGGCTGAGGCACAATAACCTTTATAAGGGAAAAAAGAAGAGGAATGACGCGCTTGAACGTTTCCCTTGGAGCGAGCGAGAGTGGTGCACAGTTTTCCAGCACAGAGAGCACAGCCGGGAGACCGGCCAAGCACCCCGGGGCTGAATCCAGTTTGCATCTCCATTTACATAGCTCCCCATCAGATAAATGCGTGCCATTGGAAAAAAACGCCAGCAGGGTTGTGTGCAGGCTTCCCCAAACACAAAGGAGCAGAGGCAGAGCAGGCTCCGGGAGGATGAGGAACAGGAGGGCTGGCACGGCTTCCCAAAATCCAGCACAGGGAGGTCCATGGGCTCTTCTCTCTGCCCAGCTCAGGATGGGAACACCTGAGCAGCCCAGATTGTGACAGCAGCACTACAGAACCCTGGCGGTGTGGCAGCACCTCTCAGACAACAGCAGGGCCACCAGGAGGCCTGAGCCTGCCCCCACAACAAATATTTGCTCCAGCCAAAAATTTCCCGTGTTTTTCTGCAACCCAGGCCGAGCCACCCACGGCTGGAGGGACTGCCCAAGCTGGGACAGTCACCAGGAACTAACTCACCCCAGCTTTCTGCTTCTTTCTCTGATTTAAAATTAAACTTCAGCTCCAGGGTGCTGGCTTTTTGGGTTTGGGGGTTTTTTCCCCTGTGGTTACTTTGGGAGTTTTTCAACCACTGTTCAAACAGTTCCTAAAGTTCCTAATCTTGACTGGAAGGTCAACAGGCTGTGCTGAAACCTCTTAGAGAATAGCTGAGGAGTCAATAAAGGAGAAGTGAGCCCAGTCAAGGCACCAGCTTTGACGCCTCCTGTGAGGAGCTGCAAGTCAGATCTTGCTCTGAAATTAGAGAGTCAAAACCTTGGTGTGAGATTTTCACTTGTGAGAGGCATCAAAAATCACCTCCTTATCCATGGTAAACACCTCAAGCTGGTCCATAAAATAAAGATCTCTCATCTCATAAAGATCTCTCCTCGGTCCAAGTTTACAGCTACCTTGACTCAAAGAAATGCTTTTCAGTTTCCCTGGAGAGATTTTAGGCTGCCAAGTGCTGCAGGCTACAGTTTCCAAAAGCAGATTCTGCAGGAATTGGGGCAGACAACACCCTGACCAAGTAACACTTCATGGTTTGGGGGGTGCATTTGTGTGGGATGCAAAATATTGGAGTTTTTTTTATTTTTAGGCTTTGTAATCATTTGCAGTGACTACAGAAAGTGCCTCCTGCACACAAAAGATGCTGCTCCGGGAATACACTATCCACTGGCAGGACAAGCTCCTAACGCAGCTCCTGATTTTCCTGCCCCCAGTTGCAATTTAATTGTCCTCACACAACTGAATTACAAACAGGATCACTGGAATAATTCAGGGCAGGAACAAAAACCTCTTCAGTTTTGATTGTGGCTTGTTTTCTGTTTGCTGTGGGGAGTTTGTTTGTTTGCTTTTTTAACACAGCTCATTTTGTAAACAATTAACAAGATTTCCAGGGCCAGAGACAGCCCAAACCCCACTATCTTTGTTCTGCATGTCAATCCAGGTGTGTGTTCTGAACAAGGGGAGTAATTCCAGAAGAGCTGAAGCACCACAACAATTTCTGCAGCCCTTGTATTTTCCAGGGGTCCAGCAGCCAAATCTGCTTCAGCTTTAGCAAGCAACAATAAAATCTCAGAGATGACCTGCAAACAGATTTTTCTGGGCAGCGGGGGGAAGGCGAAGCAGAAGGGAGAGAGGAGGAGACTGAATTCCTCGGAGCTCCAGCCAGCCATCTGTGATTTCAAAGGATCCAAGCCTACTGCTAGCAGAAATGTCTAACTGCAAGTTGTGATTAGAAATTTCAAAGCCGTGGCTGGGGGCTGGGATGGATGTTAATTTTAGTACCTGGGGCTTTCTCTCAGCTTAACTCTTTCCTCACGGCCCGGCAGTGAAGCAGTCTGCAACTCTGTGCTGGGCAGAGGGAAATGCCAAAGCACAGCCTGACGTGACAGCAATAAAGGAACAGTGAAATGCGAAATGAAAATGTGGGTTCAAATCAACTGGTTTGAGATGTACAAAACAAACGGCCAATGGAAACAGCTCGACAGTGTTGTGAGACAATAAAAAAATTTCAAGCTAAATGGGAAAGTGTGTTAGGGAATACAATTTCAAACGTTAACACCTCAGTCAGCGTGCCTGTTTGAAGCAACAGTCTGACCTGTGCTCACATGCAAGCACAGTAAGAATCCTCCCCACGAGCAGAGCAGAGCGCTCGTGTCAGACCCAAGGGCCTGCAGGTGATCTCACACCTTTAACCAGCAGCACCTTTGGGCGCTGGCTGAGCCCGAATTCGGGAAGAGGCAATTTTCTGGAGGCTGGGAGAGGAAGAGGGCCCTTGCCACTTGTCTGTGTGACTCAGCCCGAGCTGCCTCCCACAGCCTGGTACAAAGGCAAGGCTGTGAGGTATTCTGGCAGCACCGCTCAGGCGGGCTCACGTACATCACACGCTCGCCACTTCTTTTCCTCCAACCAGATTTTTCCTGCGAGTGCAAATAAAGCTGACCTCATTTTAGTGACGGTTTTCCAAACAGATGAATTTTTCCAAACATCTTAAAGGAACCTGCCAGCTAAAGCCACAGGTTGAAAAGGGAACGCAGAGCAATGTTTTGATGGGAGGGAGGGGAGGGTTTTTTACGTCTTGTTTTGAAACAGAAATCCCAGGGTCCATTTAGCAGCTAGGAAGGAGGAGCCCTCTGGAAAAGGGCTGCTCCATAAATGGGACCAGTTCTGAGAGATCTCTGCTCCCCTTCATTCCCCCAGCCTTGTGACTGACATCAGGGGCTTGCTGTTTACAGGAAAGTTAAAATTATATTTTCCAAAGTAGGGACTTATAAAAAACAAGGTAGAAGATGAACTCCTGACTGAACTTTCAGACAATGTCACCATTCTTCCCTCCTGGCGAGATGGGAGCGCTTCCAGACCCATGCCAGCCCCACTCCCTCTTCCAGTGGCTCTAGTAGGAAGTGCCAGAGGAGGAGGGGGAGGTGGTGCTGGTTTGCATTTCCTTTTTGTCTGGAAACTGCCAAGACGAGTCCATTCAAGCACCCTTTGCCCAGAAAGGTCTTTGGTCAGTAACGGCAAATATTCCATGCCGCAGCTTCCGAGCGGCGCAAAGAGGCTGCTTTAATCACAGCTCCTTTCCCCGCTGGGGCAGCAGCAGACCAAGCAAACTGGGGATAAAAGGGAGACTCAGGAATCAGCCCTAGGAGAACAGCTCCAGCTGCAGAACGCATGTGCTGATGAAACTCAATATATTTTCATGAGTTCTGCTCTGAGATTGTGGTTTATTTGAACCTAAAAATCAGTGGAGGATGTAAATTCCTCACGACGTTTATAAAAATCAGCCACGGGATGGATTTCAGTAGGAGCGGGCCCCGCTATTGTTTGGCAGCAGATCCCAAGACTCAGGAACGGGTCAGGAATGTGAGCCTTTATTGTGTGCACTGGGGTGTCACATCAAGGACAGTCAGCCCTCGCCTGGGACAATCACAGGGGTCACATGCCAAAAAGACGGTGCCATCTTCTTGTTCAGAACTGAAGCACCAGACAGAACAAAGCAAAGAGAAACGAGCGTTTGCTGAAACAATCCCAGTTATTTTTATGCTTTTTCCAATGTAAATGACAGATAAATCCAAGACAGCAACGATTGAGCCTTGTACAAATTCCCTGTAAGCCACTGGCAAAGGCAGGAGCAGCTCCCACAGGCAACTGACCAAGGTTTGCATGGCAGCCTCTGGGTTCTGCCTGGGGACTCTCTGGATCTTTTTGGGACAGGGTTCAGGACCACTGGGGAACATCTGTGAACCTCTGAGGAACTTGAGGGCGCCGCTGTTGCTGAGCCATTAAACCAGGGGGCTGAGGGAGCCCCACGGCTGCCCCCAGTTAGGGAGAGCCAAGCACCCACTCAGCAGCAGCTGGGCAGGGTCTGTGTAAGAGGCAGCTCGAGGCAGCAGCACTTTTCCCGGAGCTGATGTGGAATTGAGCTGCTGGGAAAGGGGACTCTGGCAGCCCCGCTCCAGCACAAGCAGCCTCAGGCACGGTGGTGAAACACCATGGGGCCATTTCCCCTGCAGGGAGGGCCCAGGGCCTTGGTCCTGCAGAAGGGTGGGTTGCCTTGGAAGAGCCGTCGGGCTGAGTGAAGGAGTTTTAGGAGCAAGTGAGCAGGCTGCACAACATCAGTTTTATGGGAGATGGACAGGATGTTCCCTGGGACTGGTCAGCTTGGAGAGCCTCAGCCCCATCTGCAACAGAGAAGGAGCCAGTGCACATTGCCACCACCAAGGTAAGTGAAGTGTCTGGGGAGAAGGGGAAGGGTGGAAGCAGGTGATTGCTGCCACTAAAACGAAACCTTATAAACCTACCTCAAGGTTTATAACTACAAAAAGGTTCAAAGTATGTTGGGTGAGACAACAGGAAGGCATCAAAAAAGTAACAACAACTGACTTTCAGCATTTGCATGTAAGCAAGGACACATCTGTGAGGTTCCCTTCTGGCAAGTAAGCACACTGGGGTGCTTCCCTAGGTGCGTGTGTGCTGATGAACACTGTGGGCAGGCAGCACGGGGAGGTGTGTGCAGGTGGAAGAACAGTCTGGGATCACAGAGTGCGCTGGGATGGCTCCCATGAGCTGGGAGCGCTGCAGTGCAGGGATACAGGCTCCACAGCAAAGAGGAAATGCTGGCGCCTTGGTCCCCATGGGGGACTCCCAACCACTGTGCCATGAGCACAGGGAACCCAGGAGCACCCTGGATAGAGGGGCTCCACTGGACCCCACACCCTCCTACAAAGAGGGTCAGAGGCTGCCTTGGCTGCAGTGACCATGGCACAGCGGAGGCAGCTGGGGATGAGGTCAGACAAAAGCCAAAGCCCAGCTGGAATTGCGTCTGGCAAGTTACGGGAGAGATTAAAGGGACTTGAGTACTTGGGTAGCAAGAGGAAGGCCAAGGACAATCTGGGCAGACTCCTGGCTGGAAATAGGGTCTGGGTAAATAGACACTGAGGTGGATTGAAAAGTGGCTGAATGACAATGTCCAGAGGGCAGTAATCAGCGACAGCCCTTTACTGTGAGGGTGACAGAGCTTTGGCTGGGTGGCTCAGGGAGGCTGGGGAGTTTCCATCCTTGCAGGCATTGAAGAAGTGTTTGGACACGGTTGTAGGTGGCCCTGCTTGGGCAGGAGCCTCAGACAAGTTGACCTTCAGAGGTACTTTCCAGCCTCAAGCACCTGGGGATCTCAAGGCACCAAAGGCTCAAAGCAGCCCGGATCTAAGGGCCCAGAGCAGCTTGTCTATTCCTCAGGCAGCAGGAAGGCTTTAAAATTTAAAAAAAAACCCAAGGGGCAAACCAAACCTGGCATTATGTAATGTCTCACTGGTAGTCTCTTCAAAGCAACACACGCAGAGCATGATTCACTTCTCCCACCACCAATGTAACTTGGTGTAAATCAACAGTAACTTGAAGGAAGGCACTCCAAGCAAAACCAAGCTCACAAAGTATGAGGGAGAGCAGTAATTTAATAAAATAGGGCCGGAGGCTTTCAAGCCCATAAAAACTAACTCTCTGGAGGCAAGGGCCAGCAGGCATTCGGAATTTAAAGCATCACACACCACCTTTTGAGTAATATAATCCCCTGAAACCAAATACATACAATGCCTCTGTGGGCAAAAAGCACAGAGACAGGATTCAGCAGTACCTCTTTTTGTCTTTCGGCAGTAGTCAGTCATTAACACCAATGAACAGCGATAAAACCAAACAAGTTTATACCCAGTTCAACACCCACATCCAAAAAATGTCTGACTACGATGGCTTGATTCCTCTTGACAACAACAAAAGAGAATTTTGTCTGAAAGCCTAAGAGCTCACCAAGGCCAATATTTTGCTTTGTAGATTCTGACTGGCTTCAGGATAAATTAGTGATTACAGCTAATATCAGGATACAGTGTGAGGCAGTAAAGAGATAATTATGAGGAAATGAGGAATTATCTGCTGTTGAAACAATAGATCAATTATGAGGTACAGCACAGTAGCTGCAGAGCAGCATTCTTGTGCTCTGAGGGTACTGCCTCCTCTTTCTCACCAACCAAAGAGAACCCACACTTATAAAGCTTAATTACCCTTCAGGAGCTTGAGCTTGCTGACTAATTAGCCTCTTGTTGAGACAATACAGAAAAGGATATAATTCCAACTGTCCGCAAAAACAGCATGGCACAGGCACAGTCCTGGCTCTTCCCTGCGTATTCAGCTCTCCTGTCCTGCGAGAGCCTTGATATACCCGCAGTTCTGGACAACCTAAAACCACTCCTGGGCCTAAAAAAAATAAACCCAGACATGGGAGCTCTGAAAGGGGAGGTCCAGATGAAGGGGAAGGAAGCAGAGTGTCTGAGGCAGGCTGTAGCAGCAGCTGGGGTGCTCCTGCCTCCACAGCCGAGCTGTGTGAGTGCCACTCTGCTCCTGTCGCTGTGTGCTCTCACAAACGAGAGCGGAGCTCAGCTTCAAGAGCGGAGCTCAGCCTGATGGTTCAGCTGCACGGCTGCAGTCAGGAGCACAGCAACACCAACACTTGCAGCCAGAATTATTAAAAAGCAAAAAGGCTGGAGTTTTGAGGAGTCAAGTTCTTGTCTAACAGACACTGTATAGTCAAGTCACCCCAGCCAAGAAACAGGGTCTCGCTGTGTGCAGTGGAAAACCACCAAAAAGGTCCAAAAGGCCCTGGCAGATGGGTTCACCCAGCAGCTCCCATCGTCCTGGTAGAGATGTTTGGTGCCTGGGCTGCTGAGCAACACGGAGTATCTGTAGTAACATGTTATTCATGAGTGAGCTTTTAGAGGAGTTTATGGCACAGCAGTGCAAATACCCTCTGTGGTTAATAAATGAGTGTTGGTAATATTCGCAGTCAGCAAACACACAGGAAGGGAAAATGTCAGACCACATCTGCTCCGTACAGAGACTGGGGACACCTGAGCCTTCCTTCCATCTCAATGACTGCACTGTGCTTTTCTGGCTTGTGAAAATAGCTATTATTGCGCTCTATTCTCAATGAAACACAATCTCCCTTAAAATCCACCTCCTTGATGGCCAGCCTGGCTTTCCTGCTGCTTCACTGGAGTGTGCTGGTGAAAAGGTCTTTGCTCAGGACCTCCACAGGCCCCACAGAGTCACGGGAGCAAAGAAAAAAAGGCAAATGCAGGCAGGTTCCTGGGCAGGTGAGTTCTGGGCACACATTGTACATATTGCAGGGGAGGGATTCAGATCCCACAGCCATGTCACACTCCATCCAGAGGTGCAGATCTTTTCCACTCACAGTCTGCTCCATGCTCAGGCAGTTGAGTCCCAAGGGTTGTCATTTGGCACTCAGGAAATGATGTCCAGTTTTCCTGAGGCCGCTGGTCCTGCCTGACCTTTTTAAAATCCCTCAGTGTGGCATAAACTGCAGGTGCTTTTATCTATCCCTTCCACACCCAGTTCAAATGGATCATTTACATTGATGCGATGCTGAACTTTATTTCCTAAATAAAAAAAGTGCCTCGTAAAAACACAACGATTAGACCTGTGAATGTGAATGTTCCCCAAAAGCCAGTTCAGCATGAGGTCAAGACTAATTACTGCTTTAACCATTGGATGGCTGCAGGTGTGCAAGGGAAAGCATCTTCAGCAGGCCCTGAGGGAAGGCACCTTCCACCACAGGGACGCTGCTGGAGGTCTCAGTTCAGTGCATGAGGGATGCCAAGAGGCAGGTGAGCACAGAAAGGCTGAGAATGGAAAAGGAAAGAGGCTGTAATTACAGGGGAGATGCTCAAAGCTTTACAAAGCTGTAAACACTCGGTCCACCAAAAAGCTTCTCCCAGGGCAGTGCCACGAGCAAAGACAGCAGCACTGGGCAGTGTCACGCTTGGACTGACCCTGCTTAAATGATAAATGTAGGTACATATTACTGGAACCACCTGAAAGCAGGAGAACAACAAACACTGACTGCATCAAAGGGTTACTGTCAGGTGGAAGACAGACAGGTCTGGAAAGAGGGAAACACAGCCCCCGAGAGCCAGCCAGAGAAATGCCGTGCAGTTCCCGCTCCCCGCGGGCTCTCAGCAGCGCGGGCTGCAGCCCCATGGAACAGCGGGAAAGCGCGGCCCCGGCTGGCATCCAGCAAGGAGCACCTTTCGTGGACAGCATCTCACCAGAGCAAGGCTCGCTCTCACCACAGGCAGTATCGGTATTTTCAAGTAGGGTCCCAGACCAAATAAAGCACAGGGCTTGGGAATACAGGACAGAGCAAAAGCAGCAGCTAAGATCAGTTCTGCCACATCAGACTGTGTGTAAGTTCCACACAGAGGGGAGGATAATTAAAACTCTGTGTGTGTGTGTGTATATCTATACACACACCCCCCATGTGAAAGTTCAGTTCCTGCTGGGGAGAAGCCAAAAAATCAGCTTCCCACATCCCACGCCAAGGTCTGTGTAGGCACTGATGAGAACGAGCCCTCCCCCTGCCCTATGAGCCAGCCAAACTACTTGAAAACCAAATCTGAATCATCTGCAGGGATCCAAAAGCCAACCCTCGAGACAAGGAAAAGATGCCGTGATTTGCTTTTTGAGAGGCACCCTCACCTTGCCTGACCTGGGCTCCAGGTGCACCTGCAGAGGTGGGGGCATAACTGCCATCCCTGCAGCAAGAGGGGAGATGCTCCCCTTTCCCGAGTGTGCACCACTTGCATCTTGCACAGTTTAAACATTTTATTAAAAAAAAGTCACCCTTCTGTCTCTAAAAGGAGCTCTGCCAGGTACACGCTGTTGCAGCACATCACAGAAAGCAATGTCTGTGAGCAGACAAAGGCTGAGATCATTTTTAAATTCGGGCTTGAATCGGCCTGCCATCTAAGGCCCTTACTTTTAAGGGTGGTAAAATGAGGGATCGCTCCTTTTTCCCTCCTTCACAGGGTCAGAAGGGGAGGACAGGTGAGCAGGTTTTCCTGTGTTCAGAGGATAAGTTTTCAGAAGGATTTTTTTCTGTCACTCTGCTTTTTACTGTAGGCACAAAAACCCACGGCAATCTCACTCCCTTCAGTTCACCCCTTTGGAGATGGATTTAGAGAACACAATGCTGCTCTTCCTTCAAGGAAACTTCTTCCATTGCAGCGGGAGAGCTAAGAGGGAAGCGCGGAGAGAGCACAGCCCGTCTCTGCAAATTAAGTACAGGAAGACAGGAGAACAAAACCCCAAACCAGGAGGACTATAGGGAAGCTGGAGAGAGACTCTTCCTCAGGTACTGTAGTGACAGAACAAGGAGTAATGGGTACAAACTGAAAGAGGGGAAATTTAGTTCGATATTCGGAAGAAATTTTTCACTATGAAAGTGGTGAGACACTAGAACAGGTTGCCCAAGGGAGGCTCACCCCAACCCTGAAAGTGTTCCAAGCCAGGTTGCATAGCGCTTGGAAGAACCTGGTCACCTGGAGCTGTCCTGCCCATGGCACAGGGGTTGCGACTACGTGATCTTTAAGGTGCATTCCAGCCCCTCAGCATTCCCCGACTGTAAATCCCGTGCAGGCGTCTCGCTGTGCCCACAGTCGCTACCTGGGGCAGAGATGCGCTGCTGATCCCCTGCACGGGGCGGGGGGACGGGACAGGCACCGCACCCGCACGGGCACACAAAGCACCGCCGGCAGGATGCTCTGCGCGCCTTGTCGCCTGTGTGTTTACAGCGTTGATAACCACAGCGTTGCACAGCCCCCCACAGCCCCGCTCCCCCCGTCCCCTCCCGGCTCTCACCTCCCCTGCGCGGCGGCGGGGTGCCCGGCGGGGCCCGGCCATCAGCACCCCATGGCGGGGCGGCGGCGCCGGGGCTC
>VWYP01030547.1:52691-91488 GCA_013400435.1 Pycnonotus jocosus | reverse complement strand
GGCGGTGAGGGGGAGCGGGAGGGGGGGCGGAGAACTGGGACTCTTTTCCCTGGCGGAAGCATCGCGCGGCAGGGTCGAAGCACGCGGCTGTATGTGCAGCGCATGCGCGGCTCCGTGAGGGCGCTGGGGGATCCCGGCAGGGTCGGGGACGGTCCTTAAAGTGGCGTTTAAAACACTCACGAAGCGCTGGGAAAAGGTGTTTATTTGTAAATTATTTCTAAATAAGCCCCGGGTTGTGCCGATCCTCGGTAAAACCATCATGGCCTCGCCTGTTCCTTTCGCATCCCTTGTGTCCCAGCTTGTGTGTGCTGGAACAGAGCTCCCTGTATTATCCCTGGTGATCCCTTGTTTACTGCGCTGCAAAATGTAAACAGTGATTTGCCCTGGACTTTATTTACTTCCTTAGGCCTTTAGCCGGCACAAAAGCCTGCAGCACTGTTCTTTTCATTGTCATTTCCAGGCTGTGTCTGACAGCACATGACGCCTGAAGTGCTGTGGAAGCTGAGCTGTTGTTTCACAGCTCCGTTTATTCCTTAAGAACTGGACAAGCTTTTGAGTGTTTAAATCCTTTTGTAACACAAGTATGGTTGGTTTTGGTTGGTTTTTTGGTTTTGGGTTTGTTTTTTTTTTTTTTTAATGGATTTGGGGCTCTGTTACAATACTGTGCAGCAAAGACCAGGAAAAGAATAAATACTTGGCATGCAAATCCTGGCACAGTGATGAGTGTCAGAATCTCGCTGCACCACCAGAGGTTGAAATGAAGAGATAAAAGCAAGAAGTTCAGAGCAAAGGCAAATTGTTTTCTTTAAACTCCTTCCAGTAGCTGTAGTTATTGGCTGTTCAGAGAGCACACAAAGGAGGATTTCCTCCGGAGATAATAAGCACAGTGACATAAATTATCAAGAGAGAACATAGATTTTTTTTTTCTATTCATTTTCCAGCAAATTAACTCTGATTCAGTTTGCTAAAAATTCATACATCTCAAGCTTTTTTTAACCCTTTCCCTAGTAACATGTGAGACTGAAATGAAAGCCTATTTTTGCTGCAGCAGCTCCTCTATGCGCAGGGTGAACTGTTCTTCAAATCCAAGCCTGCCATGTGCTGCTCCCTTCCATTTTTATTAATTTTTTTATCTTGAAACAGAATATGACTTTTAGAACTGAGAAAGTGTAGAGAAGGGCAAGTCCTGCTGGAATTTGATCTCGCTTTCACAATTCCATGCTAATTCTTCTGGGTCTTCTTGCCTAAGAGTCGGTGTTTGAGAAGTCTGTAAAGCTGCCACTGTGGTGCTTTTGAGGCTGGGGTGCTGCTCCCTGCGTGTCTCTTGACCAGTCAGCCAAACCCACGGATGCAAAGGTTAATGGTGATTTTCATACCCACCCGGCTTAGGTGCACTCAGAGTTCAGCACGGACATGCAAAGCTCGGGGAGTTCAAATCTACGTGCACACAGCAGCCTCAGAGCAAGGGTAAATTCACCTTCGTGTCAGGCGGGTTGTGAGGCTACGTTAAAATAGTTTGTAAAGCATTTGAATATCCCAAGGGGCTGGAAACATGCACGCTTATAAAAATAACTGTTTGTGTTCAGCTGGCCAAGTTCCCTCTGTGACAGAGCAAGTCCAGCTATCCCTATAGTTACCTCTGTGTTTGTGCTTTGACTCCAGCCATTACATAACTTATCTATATTTATTGCTAACCTCTGATCCTTCAAGTAGCAAGCAGGCTGTTTGTTTCTCAGAGGAGACAATGCTGGTTTAAAAAATAAAACCTAAAAAAAAAAAAAAAAAAACCAAAAAAAAAACCCCAACCCCCCCCCCAAAAAAAACCCCAACCCAAACAAACAAACAAAAAAACCACCCAAAACCCCCCCACATACTCAGGATTTCTCGATTTTTCCAGAAGCTGAAAAGAAAGTTAAACTCCATTTTCTTTGTGAGAAGGACAGCTTGCAAATGTGCAATGTTGGTGAAAGCAGCAGAAGGAAACAAGGAGAACCCTAAAAACATGGTTTATGGTGAAATTACCTGACAAGGCTTTGCTCAGCTTCCAAGGAGTAAGTGCTTGTCAAGGAAAAATTATCAGCACAAAGGAACTCTCCCAAAGGAATGAAATGGGTTTGAGCATTGAACTCTCTCATCTCTGTGAAAACTGAACTATACAAAATCACTCGTAGTTTTTGAAAAACCTTACTCTCTTTTTGTGCAATGAATCAATCGATGGAATGCTGATTTTCCGAGTAACTAGTGTGGAAATCAGTATATACAAATTATTAGGCAGTTCCACCTTATGAGTACATCAGCTCTCTGCTTGCTCCTACAGGCAATAATTAGCTGCCCTTTGGAAAGAAAAAGAAAAAAACCCCCAGTATTCCTGAAGAACGTGGCAAAGGAGGAAAGGAAATGCAGGCTCCTTCATTTCTTTGAGCTCAAAAGTAGCTTTCAGCGCAGCTGTTAAAGAAGGTTGCTTGCCTTAGAAACCACCATCAGTGGGATGACAGGAGTGTCAGCTCCAGTGGAACATCTCCACAGCCTCTCAGGACTTTGTGTAGCTGTTCCCACCCTGCTCTTCCTACCAGCAGGAATTTAAATTATTTACTGGGAAAACAAACCCTTCTCTTTGAGCTGCACAAGATTCTCTTCCTATCTGTTCCCAGCGTGGAGCTTCTCAAAACACCAGGACATAGTTCTGCTTTCATCCAGAACAGTGAAATACGTGCGTGCATTTAGCAAATGAAGCACCTCTTTCAACTCACTCGGTGATTAATTCTGAGAGGGGAACAGCAGACACTAAATTAACCTTTTTACCTGATTTAGTTTTACTAAATAAACAGCCCCATAATGTAATTTTCTCAACCAGAGCTGCTATTTTCTGCCGTTTGCTTTGCTATTTTGGACGTGCTCTGTTCCGGCTCAATTTCATTTAACTTGGTGACAGTAATATCTTCAGACTGTCCCCTTCACCAGTAAATCAACCATTCTTCCTAGAAAATAGATTATTAGTTGGAAATGCGTGTCACAACATGCAAGAACACCAACAGCAGACAAGAATGTGCCTCCTGCTTAGCAGCATTACCCATTTTAACTTTTTAGTACTGGCAGAGTGCTGTCATTGAATACAGGTTTTCTTCCTTTTTCCCATCCAAAACATAAAAATTCCTTTATTTTCTCAGTTTTTAAAAGGCAGCTCACGTTAATTACCTGGCTGTGGCTATGCTTTACTGTAGACATCAATATTTATAATTGAATATTTTGTGTCCTGGGGAGCTGATACCAACACTGTAGGAGTTTATATCCTTGCAAAGTGAAGAGTGTTGCTGTGGTGGTTGTAGATGTGCCTTTTCCAATGGATAATTTGCACTCTTCTGTGTGGATCAGGATCACATTCGCTGCTGGTCCATCTGAGAAAGTCTATCTGAATTATTTCTCCTGGGAAGTAGCGAAAGTGTGTGAGTGAAACGTGCCTGGATGTGGGATCTTAAGACAGAACTATGCTGGAAATGTTCCTGCAGCTGTTCCTTGGGAAACATCTGTGGTGCTGGGCGTGGAAATGTGAGCATCTCCATTTACCCTTCACAGAGCAATCCATCTCATGAAACAGAGGTATAAATTATTGGGGAATAGGAGCAGGCCATTATGCACCAGTGGATGTAAAATGACTAAAGGTCGTCCTTTGGAAAGCAAGGTGGAAAATGGAATATTCCTTACTGGCACAGGGATAAGGTCAGCAGACTCCACAAGACTTGCAGAATTCCAGCTGCCTGTTCTTTCAGTAGGAATAACCGATCCACTGGACTGAAATTTTTCATGTTTCCAGTTGGAAAAAACCTTCCATCAGTGATAGTCTGTGTTTGTATTGTCTGATAAAGAGAAGAATATACTGGGTGGTGTGATCTCATAATTAGTGATTATCCCTATGCAAAGTATAGAAGACATTGTCCCATGATCTCAATTTTAGCAAAAGACATATAAGACAGCCTGGGAAAGGAGAGAAAGGAGTATTTTGTTAGATAATTAAGGGACTTCTCATCTTTTATGGAAAATGGAATGTTAAATTGGAAAATAAGTGTAAAATCATAAAATAAATTTACAGTATCCAGTCCTTGTAGCTAAATGTTTCCTAGCAAATCATTTAATTCAGCAGTTGCCTAGTTCTACAGGCAGGAAGGTGACTGCCTTTCTTTTTTTTCTTTTTCTTGGTTTAACTTTTAATGACTAATTTAAATTCCATTTACGCAGAATCCCTGTGATTTTGAAAACGCCTCCTGAAATTATGCACAACCACCTTTCTAAAAAAAAAAAAAAAAAACAACAAAACTTTCCAAAGCCTTAAGTACAACACTGCCTAGAATTATCCTGTCAATTAAATAAAAGAACCCACTTAAAGTAAGTGACAAAAATACACAGCGAATTAAATGCACCTTCCAGTAACAAATGGTTATTAAAGGAGGCCTCTGAGCCAAGTGCTGGTTCTGTGGTCATGCTTTGACAAGCACGAGGCTATTGAAACACACAGCTGCCTTTCAGACAATTTAACTTGCACTGAAGGCGAATTATTGCCATTTGATGTCATTCTCCTGGCTCCTGGAAGGTTCCCTGTGCCGCAGTGGGAGCAGCACTGGGGCTGCTGTACAAGCACTGCCTGCAATGGCTGCCTACATAAAGTGTGTACGTGCATCTGGAGTGATGAGCTAAAAAAGTCAGGAAGTTGTATTTTATTAGACCTGAAGGTGCAGCGTAGATTTCTGACAGCAGCTGGAGTGGGAACCAGTGAGGACTAAGGCAAAGGGTACCTGTATCCACCCCTCACAGAAATCACAAATAATTGTAGTCACTGAACAAGTTCTGAAATGTGTCACAGATTCGGAGTCTTTCCTGCTTCCTTCCTTTTCCTCAGTGACCAGAGAGTGAAGTTTGAACAAGGTGTGGCAGCTACAGCCCATGAGCCATGAAACTGCAGATATCCTTGCCCTGGCCCTGGTGAAGTCATCACCAGGAGAGCCTTCCTTCGTGCTTCTTTACACGAGGGTTTGCACTGGGGGCAAGGCTCCTCCTTCCTCTTCTCGTGCCAGAGCCATTTCCAAACCCTCCAAAACGAGATTTGATGAGACTGAACAAATAGGGTGCACTGGACTCTTGCTGTTTGCTCCTGAGCGCTTTCCAGATCTTTCCAGCTCTGTGTGTGGAGAGAGGCCTCCATGACAACAAAGGCAGAGCATCGGATTCAGCACAGAGCCAGCTCACTCTGCAGCCTTTTCCTCCTGCTCTGTCAATATCAGGGATCATGGAATTCTGTGGTTCCCAACATAGTATACTTGTGTTTGCTCAGAGCCATGAAACAATAGGCAGGGGCCTGTCCCTGCTGTTATTTCTGGAACAGAATCCTTTTGTGTCAGTGAAAATTCGCAGTGAAGACATGAAATTCCCTTCAAGAATTGAGGTTTCAGCACTGCATGCAATTTAGTTTTTAGCTGTGCTTTACAAGTTTTATGCCAGCTACTCGGAATAAGAACATTTTCTAAGAAACTGTTTCCCAGTAGATTTTGGGACTTCTCTCTCCTAGTAAACTCATCTTGGGAGTCTTGTCCCAGGACTGTGGTGCAGCTGTGCTGGTATAGGGGTTCTTATATAAATAAGGCAGCTTTTATTGTCAGTAACCACAGTATGTGCTATCAGTACACAGCAGATTTATTTAAATTAAAACAGAGATTCAGTCCTAAACTTACCAAGTTTCTGTTGATTTGTGTTTGGGTGTTGTCAGCTTGAAACACTTTCTGCTCTGAGTTTCCTGAGCAAACACGCTGGTTTCTCCTTTCTTCCCCCTCCCTTCCTTATTCCAGCAGCTGTTTGGAACTCAGGGTGTGGTCTCTGGGAGATGCACTGTCACTGCTCCTCTCTGGGTTTGTCCTTTGAATCTCTTCCCTAATACCAACCTCCATGTAATCTCTTATCAGGATGCCTTGCTGTCCTTTGGTCTCACAGGCAGCAAGCGATAAACCTGAATAAATTCATTTATTTATGAACGCTGAACTCGATTTCCAGGAGCACCAGGTGAGAGGTGTGGAATTACACTCCTCTGGGCAGACAGGAGCTGGACCAGTGGGAACATTGCTCCCATGGCTTCTGGGAGGATCAAATGCCACTTTGCTTCAGGGGCTGCCGTCTGGGGAACAAGGTTTAAACTCTGACAGAATTATGAATCATTTCATCTCCCAGACTTGTTCCCTCCTGAAGGGCCTGGTGAGGGGAAGTCCATGCAAAGGTTTTGATAGTTTTTATCCCCAAGGCACTGATCCCACTGCTCTTGAAGCAACAGGATCTGTAAATGGTTTCTCAGTGTGTCTACATGAGGGGAGCCTTGGTATTTGTTTTCTAACATGTACATTTTGTCTGTGACTTCTGCCTTCCAGGTGTCAGCACTGCTGCTGTCCTCCATACCGGAATAATAGCCCAGCAGTGGGGCACCTGGATTAATTAGTGGCTGTAAATTGCGTGGAGCTCTTTGGATAAGTGCTTCAAGGGTGGTGTTGTTCCAAGTGACCCCTGTTTTTCTTCCGTGGGTGTCCAGAGTGGGCAGACAATGCTTGTGTCTGGAGTGCTAATTACTCCGTGTCCCTTAATCACCATGCTTTGTAATCCTATTTCCGTGTAGAAATCCACATGCCACAAGGCCCAATCAACACCTCTGCATCATCCCCTGCCAGTTCAATACACAGCTCTCAGCCATGCAGAACCATTCCTGGGGCACTGCTTGGGGCATGCCCGGACAAGTTTTGCCAGGCCATATTGGAAGATGGTTTAGCAAGGCTGGTTAAAATAATCCCCGTTTAATAGGATGTGCATCTTTGGGTTCCCAAAGAATGTCAGGAAGGAATTGCTGCTCTGTAAAGCACAGCACATTACAGAGGAGGTAAATTGTGTTTCCTCGGAATGCTGGAAACACTTCTCATCCTCCCCCCACATTCACACTTCCTTGAATCCCAAATAAATGCCACATTGAAAGAAAATTATTCCTTGCATAAGGGAAAAAATAGAAAACAACAACAGATTTTGTTCGCTGACCTCACCATGGCTCCTCCTTTGCTCACAACACTCCATTGTTCTGCCAGGTCCAGCCAGCACAGGGAGCAGGCTCATTTTCCCTGTTTATAATCCAAAACCTGCAGTCCATCGCTTATATTAAGGATCCTTGAGGTTTGGTGGTGGGTGTTTTTTTTCTTCTTGATCCCACTGAGCTGTTTTCAACAAGTGAGTTAATACTGAGGAACAAAGATGGAGCAGGAATCCCTCTCTCCTAACCTGGGAAATGAGCCACGCTCTGATAGAGATTCCCCCTCTTAGGCTACATGAGATAGGAATGATAATTTTTCAGAGTGTTCTATTAGGTTTAAATTAGTAAAGGGAAAGGCATTTATGTGTTCAAGCAGGTATCTGAATTGATCCTTTTGGAGCTGTCATGCTCTGTGCTTACAAAATGAACCTTTTTTGTCCTTTTAGGTGAACTGGAACACATGTTCCACTGTGTACTTTCCTACAGCAGCTGGAGGAGGAAGAACATCTGTACTCCATCTCTGTGATGGCAAGACACAAGACACACTTCGGAATGTGGGGAAGAAAAGAAGGGAGCAACTGCTGAGGGGATTTGAATACCAGAGACTGGAACTGAGAGTCATCCCATAAACATTACCTGAATGATGTCACTGCATGGAGCTGGTTGGAAGTCAGTTCCTTTAACAGCAGTTGTTCAAACTGGAGCAGATCCATGTCTAAAAGTGCTTTTATCCTCCCAGGAAATCAGTCAGTGTGCCAGCTGGTTCACCGTGGGATGAGAGGGATGCTCAGGTATATCTGCTGGTACCTACAGGAACTCCAGCCCACATCAGAAATACCCTGGGGAAAAGTTGTGCATGTTTACGGGAATCTCAGCGTCCTTGGCATCAAAATAAACTCGAGGAAAGTGTTGGCCGTCATCGCTGGCATTGCAGACAGGGACTGTGCCTTGAAATAGAGCTTGGCAGAGCTCTCAGCACTGATGATGACTCGGTGGAGAAGGCGGGTTTACTTTTCCAGCCTGTGTCATTTCATAAACATTTTTTGTTTGTTGAGGCTGCAGAACCCCACCAGATCAAACCCAGCACTAATCTGCTGGAGTCACCTCCCCAGACTTTTGTCTCCAGTGTGTACACACATCCGATCGCTGCAGTTTGGGTTTGTCCTGGGACATTTATCCCTTTGTGTTTGTCCACGAGCACGTTGCAACAGCCTCACAAATCCTCCAGACGATAATTTGTTTTATCTGGTCCTGAGGACCCCATTAAGCTGAGAAGCCCTTTGATGCAGCCTTTGACTTAGGGGATTGATCCACCACCTCCTTCCTGACCCATCGGGCCGTGGATTCATCCCGCAGGAAAGGGAGCTTGGAGGTGCACATGCCAAAACCACTGCAGCACCAGGCTGCACAGAAACCTCTCGGTCTGAAGTAGGACACGGAGGGGTTTTAAATCCAAACGGGTGCTTGGGACCCTCAAGGAGCAGCATAAAGGAGAGTCCCACGGAGTTTGACCCGCGGGGACTGGGCGTCCTCAGGCAGCTCCAGTGAGGTCAGCGTTCATCTTTACGCTGTATCGGGACAGGGTGGGTTGTGGGGACACGGGAGCGCCCTGGGTCTGAGGGTCCCCGCCGCCCCCCCGCCATCGCCTCAGGGCGCGCGCGCGCGGGCTCGTCACGGTTGCCAGGGCCCGGAGCAGTGGGCGGGGCGGAGGCAGAACTCGCCTGGCCAATCAGAACAGACCCGGCCTCGGTCGGCGGCCAATCGCCGCCGGTAAACAACACGCCCCCCACGAGGCGGGGAAGGGGGCGGGGTGAAAGGTGTCACCGGCCCAATCAGCGGCTGGGAAGCGCGGGCCAATCCGAGCGCGAGAGGGTTTGGGCGGTCTTTTCAAAACGGGTGAGGCGCCGCTGGCGTCCCTTTAAAGGAGTGATGCGTCCCTCGCCGTGTCCCTCCGCGCGGCCTCGCCGCCCCGCCGAAGCAGCGCGATGTCGCCGCCCTCCCCGCTGAGCTGGAGTTCCGCGGGCTGGCCGCGCCCTGCCCGGACCTCGGGGACCAGTCGGGGCACCGCGAGTAAGGGGGTGGACTATTTGACTTCCGTGCGCCGCCTCACCGGCGGAGATCGCTCCGCGCGGGACAACAGAAGCCGTGGGCGGGGACGCGGCGCCGCCATCTTGGAGCGGGGCCGGGGCGGAGCGGAGCGGCTGGCGATGGTGCTGTGATGCTGCCGTGACTCCCCGCGGGGGTCCAGGCCGCCTTGCCTGGATGCGGGGTCAGCGGCCGAGCGCACCCCCGTCCGCGCGGTGACGGGAGCCGGGCTCGCCTCCCCCTCCCCGAGCGGTGAGGGCCGCGGGGGGGGCCCGGTGTCCCCTCGCCCCGGGTCTGCGGGGCCCCTTTGTTTCGCTGCTGCGGAGGGGAAGGAGGCGAAGGAAAGGGAAGATGAGCAGCGAGGCGCTGTGGCTTTTCAAGCAGCTGAACCTCCATCTGGAGCTGGAGGGGCGGTTCCAGCCCCGCGAGAAGGGGCTCAGCCTCATCGAGGGCGCCGCCGAGGTGGGTGAGGGGGGCGAGCGGGGGGGGAGCTCCTCGGGGCAGAAAGAACATTTCAGAGGAAAATCTCGCTAATGGGATCTAAAGTGCGTTAACTGCGGAAAGTTAATTATTTTCTCTGTATGTGCCTTTTTAAAAAATCCTGCCTTCGTTTGTAGGTATTAACGTTACATTATCCAAGCGCTGCGACCTGCAGGGCAAGAGAAATATTTGGGCGTTTAGCATTTATTGTTTAAACTTTGAGAGCGCACAGGAGCGAGAGGTTCTGTATTGTTTCCGTCAGGGGAGCTTCCTGCACGTAACAAACGGGAACCGCCGGCTTTTAATTGGCGAGGTCTGGGGAAATGAACCCAGAACCGCTCAGTGCTGAGCAGCAAAACGTAAATAGACCATAAACATCTCCACGTTAGCGACCAAAGTTTCTTATTGAGTTTAAGGCAGGCTTATTATGTGCCCTCGGGTCCTTGTGAGTTCTTTAGGAATAGCCTTAATATTTAACAGAAAAAAAAAATCTCTGAGATAAGTCTGCTTGTTTGTTGTGAAAGCAGGGCTGTTGCTTAAATATTGACGTGCAAGGCAGGGAACCGTGTCGTCATTTCTAAGGTCAGGAGTCACTGTGTATGCCTGCTCTTGGTAACTTTAATAAATCTTAAATGTATCTTAAAATGAGCCCGTGGAGAGTAGGAAATGTGGTTGTGCTGGCTGTTGCACCAGCGAGACTCAGGACATAGCTGTAATCTCTGAACCGTGGGTGTGATTTGAGTCCCAAGTGTCCAAATTTATTTTCTTTTCAAGTTAAGTGCAATAAAATACTTAAGGAAAAAAAAATGCTTCTGTTTGATCTAAGTAGAGTACGGTTTAGGGAGTGAGGCACGGTGATTGCTGCTGCCACAGAGTAATTCTGACTTTGCCTCTCTTGCCGTAGAATGAAAACACTCTGTGCTCAAGACAAAGGAATGCCAAGGTGGAAGATCTTTGGAGCCTCACCAACTTCTTTGGATTTGAAACCGAAACGTTTGTTTTGGCTGTCAACATTCTGGACAGATTCTTGGCTCTTATGAAGGTACAAGTGTGGCTGTCGATTCATTCTGTGCATTCAGCAGCAGCTCTGAGGTCTCCTTTGTGAACCTGGAGTTGAGTGCAGTTCCTTTTACCTCGAAAGACAAGTAACAGCTTGATTTGCTTCCTCTAATAGATCTGTAACCATCGCCATGTAGATGTCTGAGAAAGGAGGAATTAAGGGAAACAAACCAGTCGGTGTTAGAAGCTGTCCCTGGGTACTCTGCTAGAGCTTAGCTTAGCCTTGGGACAGACACCAGGTGATCATTTCCTGGTTGTTTCTGTCGTGTTTGTGCTGCTCTAAGGCAGGAAGCCAGTTCCTCACTATTACATCAGCAGAAAAAACGAAGTTGCATCAGTTCTCTGGTCTGGCTGTCCTTGAAGCGGCACCAAATGTTACGGCGGTGGAGCGGAGAGACGAGCAGGGGCAGGAACAAGCTGTGGAGGGCTGGGGCTGCCCGGAACAGGCTCAGGCTGGATTTGTGTGGGCTGTAAGCGAGGGTGGGTGAGCACTGCCGCTCGGAGGAGCAGGGAACTGCAGTTCGCACCGCGGTTTATTTGTGTAGTGCTGGCGAACAAGCTGAGGAGAGGCTGCTCAGCTGTCAAACTTCCCTTCCTCAGCCCCAGCGGATCGGTGCTGCATTGTGGGCTCTGCCAGCTGGGCTTTGCTCCGGCTGAAGTGATAGAACTGGTTGTGGCTGGGGGAGCTGTAGGAGCTAGCCAGCACCAGGTTTAGTGGAGATCAGCAAGTCTTTGGCTGCAGGAATGTGGGTATTCCGAGCACAGGTGCTGTTTAAGCACAGTGTTGATGGGGGATGATGTATTCATGGCGCTTGCTGTGTTTTTAGGTGAAACCGAAGCATTTGTCTTGCATTGGAGTTTGCTGCATCCAGCTGGCCGCCCGTGTCGTGGAGGAGGAATGCAACATCCCATCTGCTCACGAGATCATCCGGATCAGCCAATGTAAATGCACTGTGTCCGACCTGAAACGGATGGAAAAGATAATTTCAGAAAAATTGCACTTTGAATTTAAAGCTACTACTGCCTTAACCTTCTTGCACTTGTACCATGCTATTGTACTCTGTCATACCTCAGAAAGGTGAGTTGGGGGTGTTTGCTGAGCCCTTTTTAATTCCCTCTGGAATGATTGCAGCCTTGGCAGTAGAGGAGGCAGCTCCTCAGTTTTTGCTTCCTCAAGAGGGAATGCTTGTTGATCCAGACCCTTCTTCTCTTGGGTGTCTCACAGGAAAGAAGTATTGAATCTGGACAAGTTGGAAGCACAGCTGAAAGCTTGCAACTGCCGTCTAGTCTTCTCTAAAGCAAAAGTGAGTAGAAGCAATTGTTTGCAGCTTCTGAGAAGGATTGTGGTGGTTCTGGTGCTGAGTGCTGCTTTCTGGTCCTTTCAGCCATCTGTCCTGGCCTTGTGCCTTCTCACTCTGGAAGTTCAGACGCTGAAATCTGTTGAGCTATTGGAGATCCTCCTGCACGTTCAAAAGCATTCAAAGGTGAGTATTTTCAGTGGATTGTTTTTCCAGTTGTTTGGACTGACACTCTTAATGATGTTACATTTAGGGCTCCATAAATGTGTCCTTACAGGTTCTGTTAGGCTGAAAGAAGCAATTTAAAAAGGAGCTTAAATGTATAAAGTCAGAGGAACTGCTGACCCAATGTGTATACAATGTATGGTTTAACAGGCAGCTGATCGAACTTTTACAGCTCTGGCTGTGTATCCTGGAGAAACTTCCAGTCTGTTCTGCTGCTGCTGGGCTGGTTATTCCTTTTGCCTAAACAATTAGACCTGAGGGAATGGCTGGAGCTGTGTCAGGGGAGAGTTAAGCTGGATATCAGGAAAGGGTTCTTCCCCCAGATAGAGGGCAGGCACTGGACAGGCACCCCAGGGAATGGGAACAGCATGAGCCTGGCACAGCTCAGGGAGCATTTGGACAGTGCCCTCAGGCACAGGGTGGGATTGGTAGGATTGTCCTGTGCAGGGCCAGGAGTTGAACTCCATGATGCTTGGATGCTTGTGGGTCCCTTCCAGCTCAGGATATCCTGTGAACTAAAATAAGATTCATGGCCTTGAGCTGCGTGCTGCCTCTGTTGATGGCCTAGAAGCAGCTTTTCACTCTTACAGTCAGATTGAACAGCCCCTGTTTCTTAAGGGATGGAAGTAGTTCCTTAAAGTACAATATTATTCTTTCTTAAAATGGTGGCTTAATTTTTTTCTTCCATTTTAAAGTAGTTTAAAAAAACCCCTTTGTTCCACTTGAGAATGGAATTTAAAAAAAAATCATTCCATTTTTGAACAGAATAACCTTTGTTTCATTTCTCCTTTGGAAGTGATAATGAAAGTGGTAACAAGGACTGACAGGCAAACTGTCAACCTAACTCCACCTTGAGCAGGGACTTGTCTGGAAGGTGTGTAGGAGTTGGTAGTTCACCTTCAAAAGGGACTTTGACAGAGGTATCACAGTTATGACTCACTGCTGTCTTGACTGAAGTTTTTTCCAGGTCTTTTCCAAGAAGGTAAAATAGAGGGAGAAGTTATTCTTAGAGCCTGTGTGTTACAGACTTAACTAACTTTTGGGAATTTTTTTTGTTTTGTTTTGGTTTTTTTCAGATAAGTGATAGTGACCTACTTTACTGGAGGGAACTGGTCTCTAAATGCCTGGCAGATTATTCTTCTCCTGAATGCTGCAAGCCTGATCACAAAAAATTAGTTTGGATCGTTTCCAGACGTACAGCCCAAAACCTGCAAAACAGTTACTACAGTGTTCCTGAGTTGCCAACCATCCCGGAGGGTGGATGTTTCAATGGAAGTGAGAGGTTGGTAACACTTGGCTCTGCTTAATTTGTTGGGAATTCTCCTTTTCCTGTAGTGGTCATGGCAACTCTGTATAACTATGGCTTAATCACTGCTACTTGGAGGGGGGAAAAAAGTGCTAGCTCTGAGGATATTGATGTGCTTGGAATATGTCTTCAGCACATGGAAAGAAGAAGGAACTGCCATTGTGGTGTTCAGAGGTACTTGGCTGGGTGTGGGGAGGCACTGTGGGTTTTAGGGCAGGAAGGCTTGCAAAGGTTTTCAGTCTGCTGAAGGGATTCATGTTTGGTGTCTGGAACACTGGCTTCTTGACGGGTAGGATATTGTTGGCATCAGGAAAATTGTGCCTTGTTAGGATTTTCATCTTTAAGAGCCTTAAGGAGCTTTAGGCTGAGGAGCATTTAGATGTGGGATGTTGCTGCTAGGAACAGAAAGTGTGCAAGCAACCCAAGGATTGAGGAGCATTTTGAAGGGGTTGTGCTTTGTTAAAATTACCTTTCCCACTGTTCCTTCTAGCGAAGACTCCTGTGAAGACATGAGCAGCGGGGAAGAAAGCCTTAGCAGTTCTCCTCCGAGTGATCTGGAAGGCGCCTTCTTCTTTGAGCTCAAGCCTAAACCCAAGTGGCAAACTCTCAGCTGTCGGTCTTAGCACTGAGTCTGGATCGTATTGGGTTGAAGTTTTGAATGCACCATAGTCTTTTGGCAATAATAAATGAGGTGGTAATCTGTAAACTGTATTAAGGCAAAACTTGCTGTGGTATATTAATGCTTTGAATGCCTGCCTTGATTTTTTGTTGTTGTTGTAATTTTAAAGAATTAAAAATATTCTTTCAGGTCCCCAGATCAGCAAAAAAAAAAAAAAAAATTGTTGTACAGTTCTGTTGTCAACAGCCATGAATGTAGTTCTGTACCTGGTGGTCCAAACCCCTCAGCAGCTCAACACTGAGCTGATTTCACGGTCTTGCCTGAGAAGAATGGAGCAAGAGTGAGAAGCTTTCTTGAGATTTAAACAGAAAGAAATGGAAGAAATTTGCTCCATGGGGGGTCGGTCAATCAAGGGAGAAGCCCAAGAGGAGCTGTGCAGTTGTCCTGGGATGTTCTCAGGATTCAACATGACAGAATCCCAAGCTTGGCTTGATTTCAGTGTTGACCCTGCTTCAAGCAGGAGATTGGACTGCAGTCCCTCTCGAGGGCACCTCCACCCCTTTGTATTCTGGGATTAGATCCAAGTGGCTGAGTGGGTTACATGGAACAGTGCGTGTACATAGTGCCAGCCTGGAATGGTTTACTCTCCAATGGGCCGAACACTGAAACTGCTTTTCCTTTTCAGCAGGGTCTTGAGTTGTGTACTCCCAAGTAGCAATTTTTGAAGCTTGGCTTTTATAAACTTCAGGGATCCCTATTTCACACCAGGAGTATGTGTGGTAAGCAGGAGGTTTCTAGTCAATATAGTTTTCACTTTGAGATAGCATAAATTGTGTGGCCAGAAGTAATTCCATGTTTTCTTTAGTACAGATATTTTTACACTGAAATTCTCATTGTATACTTCAGTGTGTTTCAGATCTTAACATGTCAATCCATGGTATTAGCTTAGACTTCTTAACTTGGTAAACCTTGCTAAGTCTACATTCCTTTGAATATTTAACCCTTGTAGTTGTTTTTCAGTATATTCATGTTATTGATTGAGTCATAATCAGACTTGTTTGCATGCTGATGTAAAGCAGTTTAGTGCGGGAGAAGTTGAAATTACGCAGTAAAATATCAGGTAAATGTGATGGTGAAGTAGTTAATGTAATGGTTTTTCTTCTAAACTTCGTTATCAAAGCACAAATTCCAGTCTAATTGTGTTTCTCCCTGGTGAGGACATGGCTAAAGCAGACTAAAGTAGCTCAGAGTAACGGTGTGAGGTGTGGTGGTGCCAAAGTAGAAATGAAGGAGCAAACAAGCTAAAAGCTGTTTCGTAGGTGCAAGTGTTGCTTTAGAAAGGTAAGAGTGATGCTGTAAGTCCATAACTGTTATGTGGTTTCAGTTTTCTAAAAACACATAAAAGTTTACAAAAAGTGTATATGAAAATGTAAATTTAAAAACATGTACAGAAAAAAATTTAAAAAAACGAACAGCAAATACTGTATTTTTTTACATCGTATGTAACTTTTTGTAGGTCTGTGGCATGTAGATAGTAATTTATTGTGTACTCTGTATGATACAAATACTGTACCTCTGAAGACTTCTTGCTGCAAGTCTCTGCTCACTTCAGGAGTGCTTGGGTAAGGAACCTACTGAGTCTTGTTTCAGTTGAGAACAAAAATAAACCAAGTGCTGTATTTGTTACCTGCTGTCAGTGATGGTCAGTTCCTTGAAGCTTTTGGCCTCTTTTTTTGTGCTGTGCAGGGTATATGATCCCACAGCTGGGTTCCAGCTTTCCCAGGAGCTGTGGCAAGAAAAAGGGGAGACTGCACAGTACTGGATGGGAATCTCACCTCAGCTTTGCTCCTGTCAGTGAGAGAAGCTGGGGTGAGGTATCATGTCCTTGTCATGAGCCTTGTGCTTGGCACACTTGCACATCCCAGAGCTCCTGCTCGGGGTTTTAAGGGTCGTTCCAGCTGGATTCTTCTTGGTTCTGCAGGAACTGTCCTTGCTGCTGTTCGTCATAGTGAAACCTGGTCTCAGGATGTGTCTGCATCTTGTCAGTCCAGAGCACTTGCAGGAACTCAGCAAAGGCCCAATCCAGCTCATTTGTTCTGCATGCAAATCCCTTCTGGCTGGTAACTCACAGGTGCCTCTGAGAGTCCACGGGGGGCTGGGGCTGCTCCTGCCAGGGCCTGGCTTGGAGTGGCAGGACAGAGGCTGCTGCTGTCTGCTGCCAGTGCTTGGAACACAAACCACCTTCAGCTGCCCCTGCAAAGGTGCCTGCTTGGATCTCCTCACCCTCCGGGCTCGGGAGTCGGCCAGAGCGCCTGCACTGTGGGTGGGCTTAGAGGAAGGTGTGGAGCCATGGGCTGTGTCCTGGGATTGCACACCTCGGGAGACTTAACAAGGCTTGAGGTGTGTCATTCAGCCCCTTTAAAGTTCATTCCATGGAAAAAAATCAGCCTGGGAGAACGCTGTAGCTTTCATTTCTGTGGTTGGAATGATGTAGGCTCAACTTTGATTTTGCCAGGTCAGGTAGCTGCAGATCCCCCCAAGGAGGTTTGCCTGGCTTCCCCCAAAGAGTGGGGATCTTGGTGGTTGGCTTGTTTGCAATAGCAGAGGTGTGCATGGCTTTTAAATGCTGTTTGGGGCTTGCCTGTACCAAGCGGTGGAACTTGGAAGGCTTGTGGTCGCAGGAGTTTAATGCATGCTCATTTTCATAACTGCTCTGTCAGTGAGACTGGTTTGGGTGGGGGCTGAGGGGGCTGAAAGGCAATGTTTCTGAAACAACTCCTAGCTGTGTCCAGTTTCTGGGATGTTATTTCCTGTGCTGCCGAACCTATTTGAAGCACAGTGCTGAAAGTTCACACAGGTTTCTGAGAACATCTTGAAATGTCATCTTACTGCTCTCCTGTGGCTGGACTGGGCCACAAGGGATCTGTAGTGGAAGCACTTCTGTTCCTGGTGAGTTGTCATTCCATAATTAAATAATTATTATAATGGCCTTTTAAACAGGAAACTTGACTTCCCCACCACTTGATGACATATGACAAGTGACATGCAGCAGTAAAGCGTTCAGAATAAATCAGTGCATTCAGACCCTGGTCTTTAACAGCTCCCCCCTTTTTTTTTTCCTGATGGAATGAGAAGAATATTCCTGCCAGTCAGAGCTTAGACCACTCTATGCACTAGAGCAGCACACACTGAAAGAGAGTGGAACTGAATGGTCTCAGACCATCTCTTTGCTTGGACTAACAGGTGAATGAGTTATTCTTGTGATCCCACTTGGCTGCCAGGGCTTTGAAGCTCAGCAAAATGGGAATCAGTAAATACTTGGCACATATATAGTAGTATTTATCTTAAAATACATGTTGCAGCTGTGGGGTGTCACATGGCTGTGCTTTGTGGTATAAGCCTGTGGCTGATGTAGTGCATCTCCTGAAAGCAGAAAGTTGCCATAACAACTGAATGAAATCAATTAGAGTAATAAGCAATTAAAATCTCATCTTCAGTGTTGCATAAACATAGCATTTTGCTCATGAATTATTTGTGATCTTGCCTCTAGACCTGTACGTTCTGGTTCTGATTTGCGATCTCAACCATTTTTGAATTAATGAAGTATTTAATTTCTCCTTCAAAGAGTGCTGGTGGGGTGTTTTATGGCCATGGCAAGTAGGTTCCTCATCAGAGACGTGAACACTGTTAAACTTCTAAATGGAGGAAATGTTTGTGATGGGATTTCCAGAGCGCTCAGCACTGGCTTTGTTTCCACCCAGTGAAGTCAAGAAGAAGAGCATCCTGTGGTCTAGGGAAATTTTGTCCTGGGCCTAGGAAGGCAAAGGCAGATCCTTCCTCTGTTACACACTTCCTCCTTGACCTTCTGTGTATTCCTGAGCCTCTCACTCCCTTTGTTCCCCTCGTAGAACACAGCCAGGAATAGCTCCTTGCTGTAATGCTCGGTTGTCAAGGATAAATCAGCTCAAACCAGGGAATGGCAGAGCTCTTGTGGAAAGGTGGGATGGATGAGGGCCCCTGGGGAAGCAGGGTTTGCAGACTGTTGGCTTTGCAAGGGCCTGTAGGCTTCTTCTGCAAGGATTTTGTCTGGCTGGGGGTCAAATGTTTCAAAGGTCAGAGTGCAGTTTATAATCCAGAGTCTCCAAGGAACTTTGGAAAACATCTGCGGTCTAAATAGCGGTCTTGTCATGTACAGTGGCTGAGTCAGGGATTTAGGAAGCCTTTGGCACCCAGAGCTCAATTATTAACTCTGGTAGGGAGCAAAAGCACTGGAGTGATCCCTGGCTTTCTCTTGGCAGGATGACAGAAGCCGAGGCCAGCGGGTTTGTGCCACGGATGATCTGAAGCTGGGTGCGGTGTCTGTGCCAGCTCTTTGCTCAAGATATTGCCACATTGTATCCGCAGGTTATCTGTGTGGTGCCTTGTGCTTTCCTCAGCTTTCATTGTTCCATTCAGTGTAATCTTTCCACTTTTATCCTGCCTGGGCATTCAGGAAAAGCCCCACAGTCAGCACTGTAAATGCGGTGTGAGCTGTTTGTATCCACTGAGAAATAAAACCAGGGCTCCCTTGAAGGAATTTGGGTTTATTCTGGTCTTGGAATATGCACTTGGATTGGTTACCTCCACAGCCTCCAGCTGCCACCAGAACAGCTGTTGGAGCATTCTTACAAGCTGAGGCTGGGGAGTCACTGTTTCACTGTCTGATTCCCTGTTAGTTTTCAGGGTGTTTTCTTCAGCACCAAGCAGGTGATGATGTATTCCCCATTGATCCATGTGCAGGGACACTGTGTGACTCCTAGTGCCTGCGAAAACATGGATTTCTGCTCCAGTGGGAAAAACCTGTGCACTTTATCATGCCAGGCAGTGAGGAAGGCAGAGTCATACAATGTGTCGAGTGCTTTTCCTTAGTTAGCTGAGTGCTGGACAGCTGTTGCAGCTGTAACTTGTGTGTAATTCTCAATATAAAAGATTGGGATGCTTTGGATTTCTGTGGGAAGCAGCTGAAAGCTTGCTTGACTGTCAGATAAAGTCCCATTTATGCTGTATTGATGCACATTTTGATGGTGTTTATCTGGAAATTCACAGTACTGCCAGACTTGTTGGAGAGAGACTTTGTGCAGTGGAGAATTCACTGGCTGTCCTTCTCTATTTAACGGGCTTTGCCCGCAGTTGCCATGGAAGTCTTGCTTTTGGCATGCCCTTGGGATTCATCCCTGAACAAAAGGTCCACCTGGAGTCACAGGGCTGCACTCTTCCTATATAGCTTTGCATCCTATGGCCTGCTGGCTCTGGCCATAAATCATTTTCTGCTTCACCGGGGTCAAAGCTTTCATGTTACTTCAGCTCCTTTCCCTTTGAGGCCTGTCTTTCAGATGCTGCAGTGTGTGGGGCATTTCAATCTGCACTGGCCATTGCCTGATATTGCTGCTCTGGGATCAGTTTATATCTTTTGGCATCATTTCTCAAGTTGACAGCAGAGAATAACTTACTTTAATAAGCAGCAGTAGGTGACAGTGCTCTGTCATCCCTCAACTGATGCCCTGTGTCCCTTGTTACATAAAAGGCAAATAAAATGCTTTGTGAATTGTCTTGCTCCTCGGAGGTGTTGGGTTCTCAACCCTGGAGATCAAAGTCCTTTTTCAAGTGGCTGACATCAGCACACACTTGTGTGTCCTTCCTCTTGTCCCTGCCTCAAACCCAGCCTCAGGAGGCTGTGTTTGGAGAAGTGTGTCTGTGCCATGAACATTTACCCAGCTCAGTAAAGCTGCTTTCCCACCAGCTTGGAAAGCCCCTCACATCTGCGTGCCGAGTTGGGCCTGGTCATTTGTCAGGCTGAGTCTTGTGCTGTCCCCTTGGCTACGGAACAGTGAAAGGGCTGGATTAGTCCTTCTGTTGTTGTGGCACCCAGGGAGAGCAGGATTATTCACTTTTTCTGGAAAAGTTGAGGAAAGGAGCTCCACAGGCGGGCTTTTGCCACAGAATTTTGAACACATGCACAATCAATCTTTAGTCTGGACCACATCCAGCCTGTGCTCCAGCTGCCAGTCCACCTCGTGGGATCCTGGAAGCACCACATCCAGGCTGGCAGGTCACCTGTCACACCCACCAGTAACCCAGGCTGGGGTCCAATTGTACAGTTTGCTGTTGGAGCAGGGATTGCTCCTTCAACAAGATGCATACAGGTATGGAATTCCTTGAAAAGTACTGCTCAAGTAGGACTGATCAAGTTCCCAGCAGAGGGGATTTAGGGAGGCTATTTGGGTTGCCAGACAGGAGGAGCATTTTTCCTCCTATGTGCAGAGAGGGTGATTTTTCCAATCACTGCACACCTCCATCTAACTCTACTTTCTGAAGAGATTCATAAGCTCCAAAATTGACATCTTGTACATCTTAGGGTTATCCCAAAGGGAAGACTTTGGATATAAAATACCTAATCAGCACCTGGGTTTTGCAAATGTTAGCTTGAGTGAGTTCTTCTCTTTAGTAAAAGGTTTTTTGAAACAAGCAAGCAAAGTTGTCCTGCCTTCCTGTGGGCTAAATGAATGCTTCCAAACTTCAGGAAGTCTGAAATTCAAATCTGCACTTGGAGCCTGGGCCAGTGTCTTGATTTCCATTTCAGAAGTGGAAATACCCTGCTGTAGATTGAGCTAGGAGTAATTGGCCAGAGCTTGTGTCTTAACAGAAAGTTTTGAGCAGACAGATAGAAGAAAGGATCACAAAGTGTGAGATGGAGAATCTCTGACCACTTTATCTCTAGTCACAAGCATTTTTAGAGCTGACTGGCAGTGCTGGTTGTACGTGCAGGGAAGAGGATCTAGGCTGGAGCATGGTTTCCAGGGAATGGAGGTTTAGGAGAAACCATTTCCTATGCCTTACCAAAGCCAAAGAAAGATAGATTCTCTGGGTATAAGATTTTATCATTAAAGGCCTGAAAATGAACTATTCCAAGCACATTTGGAGAAGTACCTGAGTGTGATGGCTTGTTTGAACCTTGTGATAGCATTTCCATGCCCTCCTGGGGAGAAGGAGCCTCCCTGACAGATAACTCATCCGGGACAGAGGTTTTCAAGTGCAGCCTGCAGGGCGCTGGAGGCTTGACAAGCCTCTACGTGCAGCCTGTCAGGGGATTTCTTTTAAACCAAGGCATTGTGTTTATCTGGGAGGTTTATTGCACTGTGGGTGAAGGAGATGCAGCCCGGGCCTGACAGCCCCCTTGATGGAGAGGGGGAGTGTGAATGGGACTAATCCTGTGGGAGGACTTTTCCTAGCAAGAACCTGCTACGGCTTTCTTTAGGTGTGAATAAGGGCACTTTGAATATTTTTCAGTGCCTACTGAGGGTTGTAATGACTCTTCTGAACTCTGTTTCTGGCTGCATCTGTCCCTGGTAACCTGCCCCAAAGTGGCTGGAATAGTGAGAAACCACCTCTTTTGCAGTGTGTGCCCTCTTTATCATGGTTAGAGAAGAACAAGCTCAGAGCTGCATCTGTGTGGAAATATGAACAACTCGGAAAAGTCTGGCTGCAGAGCCCCTTCAGCCCTCAGGGCTGTGTAAAATGGGTCACTGGTAGTGTGTAAGCAGAATGAAAGGAAAGGAAAGCCTGTTAATCCCGGGGTTTTTGGCTCCTTGGGCACAAATCTAATGTTAAACTGCTTTCTGACTTCAGGGATTGGCACGTGCTAAAGAGCTTTGCTACAAAGAGGGGAGAGAGCAGCAAGGCATGAATTAAAGGGTGCTCCTGTGCCTCTGAAAGCAGCAGTGATTTGGTGATTTTACTAAAACATTTGAGAAGGGATGGCAGAAGCCTCTAGGAAAGGACTCGGAGGGTAAAATGTCAGTAACTTGTCTTCTTCTAATTAGCTCAACTAATTTCCACCTGCCTCCCGTCACCAGGTAGCTGAGGAAGGGAGGGAAAGGAGCTCACCTTCCTCTTGCTCACCTTCTCGGGTGGGAATGCTTTGCGAGGAATTGGGCAGCATGGCCATTCCAGGCTGAGCCCAGGTGCAGAGGCTGCCCTTGCAGCGAGCTCCCTGCTGCTTGTGGGAGACCCAGGGAGCAGGACCACCTTTCTCAGCAGAGAGGCTTGGGAAGAACTGTCTGGCTCCAGAGGTGGCAGGGCTCCTGCCACACTGCTCCTCTCACAGCTACTGATGTGGTCACACTTCCCTATGTGAGTGCACACAGCTTTTCTAATTGTTTTGCTGTGGTTATCTGGTGGCTCTTACTGAATTTCAACAGGAACTTGTTTATTCACAGAAATGTGCCTTGGCCTCGCCTTGTTTCAGGGGTAAGGAGAAGTCTCTGTTTGCGCCGTGTTCCTCGTGGCCAGGTGTTGTCAGGCAGTCCTTTGAAGAGCACAGGCTGGTTGGTGTCAGTGCAATTTGCCATGGGAACAGTGGAGTTGAAGTTTACCCTTTGTTAGAGTTCTGTGCCAACCACAGTTTTCTAAATGGTTGAAAAGATGGTCTCAAGGGAAGAGTTTGTTTTCTCTAATGAAGTTGCAAAGTGGAGAGCAGTTGTTAGCCTGTTGTGAACTTGCAACAACAGACTTTTGGGTTTCTTGTGTCTTGTTTCTTCTGGTTTGTTCTTTCTGGGGAGAGGTGTAAGATTTTGTGTGCCTGACCAGTCTTGTCATGCTGCAAGTAGAAGGATAATGAGTGAATGAGTGGAGGAAGGAGCAGAGCCAGGATTCTGGGTTTTTTCCATGCAAACTTTCCCATTGTGTTTCCGAACCAGCCTGTCTTTCTCAGTGGAACAGTGTCTACAGAACAGAGGTTTAGGGTTAGGACAGCATTTTAACTTCCATTTTAAGTACTTGTAACTTGCTGTGGGTACCTCATCCCTGGAAGTGTCCAAAGCCAGGTTGGATGAGGCCTGGAGCAACCTATCTAGTGGAAGGTGTCCCTCCCCATGGCAGGAGGGTGGAACTGGATGATATTTAAGTTCCTTCCAACACAAACCAGTCTGTGATTCTATGTGCCAGTAGCTGTAGTGGGCCTCTCTTGTGACCCTGAAATGCAAGAACTTACTCTGGTTACGTGCACCTCAAAAGAAGGGTTTTTTCTGTAGGTGTGGCAGAAACGTGGGCAGGAGGGTGACTAACCTTAGGAGAGGCTGGGGAGGGGAGGTGTGAGTGTGCTGCTATTTATGCAAAACACCCTGATAGCTCGAGCCCTTTAGAAAAGGGTACAGAAACTGAGGAAATATCACCAGGAAACATCGGCTGGGCAGGGCAAATAGCTGTGGCGTTACCTGTGAGGAGGCGGGACGGTGACGGCTCGGGAGCTGACACGGAGGTGTGATTGGATGTGCACCTTCACCTGGATTGCCCTGGTCTGAGGGAGAGGAGGAGGGAGAAGGAGTGGGCAGGGCTGAGAGGACGCGTCAGGAGGAGCCTGGCAGGGAAGTGGTGCAGGGCCAGTGATGGGCAACACGTGTGCCTCCCCTCGGAACACAGGTGTGTCACCTCGGAGCTGCGTGACAGCTGGGATGGGGACTGTGTGACCTCCTGCACAGCATCACGTGTCTGGTGGCATCAAGGCGGGATGCCGCAGCCTTCCTCTCCTTGCCTGGAGCAGTGCAGGCACAGTCCTGGGGCTGATGCAGCTGGAGTAGCAAAAGTATCTTGATGGCATTTAGCACTGTGACCTTTAAACACTTCCACAGGCTGACCCAACAGCACAGACAACACTTTGGGTGAGGCAGGGCTCGATGGAAATGTACTGTGAATCACACTCTTGTGGTACTGTTGGTCTCACACTCCCAGGCATGTGAATTTGGGACAGATAAACATCATTTCCTTTAGCATGACAAATTCCACTGGGGAGGGCGCGTTGCAGTTGCCTCCAAAGGCTGGATGACTGTAGAAGCAGTGGGATAGACTTAAAGCATTGGTTTACATTGGCTGCAATTTCCCAAATATTAAAATTACCAGCTTTTGAAGATGTTTGGCTTGGAAATGCATTTTATCCACGCTCCCTGCAAAGCTCTTTGCTCTCTGGGGAGCAGCTGAATGCCCTCTGGTCCCATGGGGTGGCTTTCCCAGTATCACTCCCCTCCAGCTGGAATGGTAACCAGTCACACCAGACAGGAAAAGCCAGGCTGAGGGTGGCTGGGACATAACTGTCAGACAGGCTGACATATCTGCCAGTCTCCAGGGCTGGATGCTTCCTGGGAGGCAGCTTGCATGAACCCTGGGGAATAATGCTACCCCTCTCCACAGGCTCTCCATCCTTCTTCATCTTTCCTCTCTGGAGGTCATGTCTACGGGATACAAAACTCCCTTAGGAGCAAAACCCCAGGAGAAATTAGCAAAGATGCTTGCCGTGTGCTCCCCTAAACTTGGATCCCACTGTTGCTGCTCTTTGGGATTTAGTAAAGAGATTCCAACTATGTGCTCTGGCAGGATTTAACCACAAACAGGATGGGATCACACACTCAGGTGATAGAAGAGAGCAGCCTGTGCTTTGCTTGTCCAGCTGCTCCCACTGGGAAGCCCCAGCTGTTGTGTTTCTGGACTTGGGAGACACTTAACAGCTTCCAGCTGTTCCCAGGTGTGCAGCTGAACAGTCTCAGGCTCCTGTCTCAGCTCAGGACTGCTTAACTTCCCAGCTTTCCAGCTGGGAATAGAGCCAGGGCACACATGCTGGAAAGGCACGGTGCATCAGCCTGCATCTTCATGCCTCTGGCAGAACTCTAGGTATGCTAACAGCGTGTCTCTGGCGTTGGGAAACCGGGAGGGATGTAGATTTCATCCAGTCCCCCAGCCATGCAGGAGAAAGAAGGCAGCTCCCTGTCCTCCTGAACGCTGAGGGTGATCCGTGCAGCAATCTTCCTCAAGGTCCCTTGACATTGCTGCAGGGTCTGCGGGGTCCAACCTGCATTTCTGGATTTCCAGGATGCCTCCATGCCTCTCTCCCCACCCAGAAACCTCCCCTAAACTCGGCTTTGCTGCAGAACATCAAGACAAGCCAGTTCTGCTACTGCTCTTGCCTGGGAATTGAGCAAAGAGCACCAGCCTCTGTGTTTTGGGAGAGGAGGAACCCTTCTTTGATTTCAGCTCTTGCCTCCTCTGTCCTTCCCCTGGTCTGAGTTCTTTCTGGTGGTTCAGAAATGCTTCTGAAAGCTACCTTTCAGAGGGAAAAAAACTCTCTGTGATGAGAACAGGCACGTGTAGCACCTACAAAGATGTTAGTTCCTTTTTTTCTGTACAGTCAATCAGCTTGGATTGTGATCCTCTGCCTGGCATCTGGGTGCTTGGGCAAATCCAGTTTTTCCTTGCTCATCTGCTCTCCGTGACAGTGGTGTCTGCTGCTCTCTAGTGGTCCCAGCTCTGAGCCTGCATGCACTGCAAAATGAGAGCCTAGGTGGTGCTTTATATATATATATATATATGTGTGTGTGTGTGTGTGTGTTTGTGTGTGTGAATATATATGTGTATATATATGTTTTAAATTTATTTTTACACAGCGTCCTCCTGCCACGGCAAGTCTAAACCTTGTACCTCCAAAATGCCAACATTTAAGCTGCCCACATTCCCCCAGCCTGGAGGCAAGAGGAAAGTCCCTCATTTTGTTGTGCTTAGGTTATGTTGGGAAACATCTTTCCAAGTGCCTTCCTTGTACTCCACATGGCCAGAGCTGCCGGGTGAAATTCCCACTCCTGGCTGCCCCAAACACCACGGGAATGTGGGGTGTGGAAGGGAGGGGAGATACCCTCAGCTTCAGGAATGTTCTGTATCTGGCCCAAGGCTGTGCCCTGCGACAGATTTGAGTCTTTAGGTCTTGCTAGTTTTCAGGGTGTGTGTAGTAAGTGACAGGCGAGATAAAAGCTGAAGAAAGATCAAAGCAGGTTTCATGGTTTTTATGGGTTTGTGCTTCTTGGTTTCACTTTCATGTGTCTCCCGGAGCCTTTCTTCTCTCCCTGTGCTCTGCTCTTTCATCTCCCTCCCCGTTTCCACCTGGCAGGATGGAGCTTGGTGACCTCCCAGCCTGGGGCACAACTTGTGTGCTCGACCCACCTTCCTTTCAGCCCCCAAATCTGAGCAATGCCAGATTATTTTAGCCCAAGACAACTCCTTTCGGTATCGATTCTTTCAGCTGCTGAGATTCACATCCTTTGCAGAAGTTGGGCTGGAGTTTCTCTGTCTGTTCTGAGAGCATCTCCCAGTGTGAGTGCTGATTCAGGGGTGCTGGTTCCAAGAGAAAAGTTGACAAGGGGCTTTCCAAAGGGAGGGCTGCTCATTTCATTGGTAGTGCAGCTTCCTTCTCAGTGAAGACCTGGGTTTCCCCTCCTTGCCATGTGCACTTCTACTTGATGCTGGAGAACAGTTGCTCTTGGCTTGTTTGGCCGGTTTTTGGGTTTTTTTCTGATATAAAAATATCTACTCCTATGGTGGCTTGTGGGTGAAATGTAGGGAAAGCTTCTTCTCCAAGGGAAAAAACTGGGGAGACACTTGGCAAGAAGAGGAGGGGCCTCAAAACATTAAGTGGACATTAGTGAAAATAACAACTCTGGGTGTAAGCCCAAGATGCATGGTCAAGTTTGGGTCCATTCCTGGTGTGTTTTTACCCTTGAGTGTGAGGAGAAGCACTGTTTTCCATGGATGACCTACTGTCTTCTGATTTAACCAGTGGAAAATGGGTCAAGGCCATGTTGAGCTCTACCAGAAATAATAGTTATGGGTTATTCTGCAAGTAGTGTGGAGACAACCAAATTATGGGCTCAACTAAAATGGAAACCAGAGATAATTGGAAAAATATAAAATGTTTTACCAGACTCTAACCAAACTTGAAGCTGCATTTATCAAGATGTCAAACTTCAAGGGGAAGGGGAGGAGACTCTGCCATGACACCCCTGGAGAGTTTGGTGCCAGGACTGTTGCCAAGGGTTTGCCTGAATGTGCTGCCCAAATGGGAATAACTCAGCTCCAGCAATCGCAGCCTTTGAGTTCAGCAGAGACTTCCCAGCTCATGAAGCACAGGCTGGATGTAGCTGGAGGAGTTTCCAGGAGCGTGTTTTGGGTTTGTGAACAGACTTGGAATGCTCTTTCACTAGCCCCAGAAAGAAGTGCTCAAAGCCAGAGACCTTCCTCCCAGCCGGCAGGGATGTGTGGAACATCAGGTTGAAATGAGGGCAGAAAGGCTGAGTCGCCAGGCACAGCTCACTTATAACACCCCCAGCTGCTGCTCCTTGGCTCCCTCCTTCCTCAGGATGAAGGTTTCCCTCCTCATCCCCTTGCTCCACGGCCAGGGTCGAGCTGTCACTGTCACACTGCAGCCCAATGCAAATGGCCAACGGCGCCCGCGGGCTCGGTGGCACCTGCGGCGTCTAGACCGGTTCCTGTGCCCACATGCAAATGTGTGGGGAGGGAGCCAGGACACACGGCCCCAGTGACACTTTCTGGGAAAGTCCTTTGGCTCCCTTTCCTGCTTCATGTCCTCCATGCCAGGCAGAAGGGCCGTTGAGGAGTAGCGCCATTTCTCTGCTCGGTGTTGGGTTCATTTCAGAGTAACTCAGACTGAAATCGATGTGAGAGCTCTGGAGCAGCGAGGGGGTGCCGGGGTGTTCTCCAGGGTGTTTTTCTAGCAGCAAGGACAAGCTGGCACAGAAGCCTGGGGGTTTTCTCCCGCGCTTGCTCGGTGCCATTTGCATCTCTGGGGTGGCCGGGACTTTCCAGAAACTGTCTCCACTGTGGGGCTGCATGGAGGCAATGTCTGCCATTGCTGTCCCTTCAGCAGAAGGCTGCTCCACAGAGGTCCTACGGCTCAAGATGGACTGGGGAGGCAGGAATGCTGGATTTACATTTAACAGTCTTCTTTAATTTCTCTTGTTCTTGCTCCCAGCCTTTCTCCATCTTCCTTTTCCAGTCCCTTTCAAAGTTCCCTCCTACCATATTCCCTTCTTGAGCCCTCAGCACACCAAATACTTTTTAAGATGCCAGAGTAGGTTTCTCATCTGCTTGCAGGGGTGTCATGACACCATTCTGCTGTCTCCAAAAATGGGCCACAGTTTTGTCCCCTTGCATCACCAGCAAGTCGTGCATCTTCACTTGAAGACAGCAACTAACAGTGAGCTCGATGTGTTGTTCACCCAACCTAATTTTGGACTGATTTCGTTAGGCTTGGGCTAATTCTGGTGATCTCATGTTGATGCTGAAATATGTGTGGGTTTCAGGTTTCTCAGGTTTCAGCAGGAGGTGTCTTTATCTTTGAAGCAGGTGATGGACCACAAACCACAGTGGTGAAGATTCACTGCAGTTGGGGTTTTTGGGGGATAATTAAAAATTTTTTTTTTCTTTTCCTCTCCTGCAAGAAGCCCTGAGTGAGTTGTGGGCAAAAGAGGGGTAAGCTGAAAAATCACTTTCTCTCAACACAGGGAGAGTTAATGGTTTCAGCATGGCTGAGAGGTTTGTTGGCTGCAGATGTTTGTGATGAAGCCTCTTGTGAATCCTCCCTGAAGGGCTGGAGAGCTGCATCTCCTTGGCCTTGACAAACCCAACAAGGTTGGGTTTCTGCCCATCCTGGTAAGCATGGTAAAGGTTCTCTATGCAGCCTTTAGGTGCTGTTTGCTCCACCTTTTTTGTAAGTCTCTGATTTAGGTACCATGAGAAGGATTAAAAAATATTACAGGTATAAAAAATATTACAAAAATCCAATAAAAATGCAGGGACAGCTGCTGCAGAAAACAGAGAAGCTGTGGGGGTGCTTTGTATGTGTTTCAGTTGATGGTGGCCTGGATGAGCTGACACATCTCTATGTGAGGGCCACTCTTCTGAATTCCTGGCATCCAGGAAGCAGCTCATACAGTCATGGGTCACATCCTCACCCTGCTTCTCCCTTTGCAAAATTACCCCTCATTGTGCAGAAATATCGGCCACGACTGTGGCTTTTCCTTCTGAGAAGCCACCCCAGCATTCATCAATGACACGTTACTCATCCATCACAGCACCGTGGCTGCTGCCAAGCCCGTTCACAGACCCTCTCAAAATCCATCCAGCTGATGCTTCTGTAGCTCCCTTTTTTTTCCAGGGCAGGCAGGAGGTGGACACCTGCCCTGTGGCCACAAATCTGGGACATGATCTGGCTCATCTTGGTCTGTGCATTGTATGTATTATATTGTATAATTCTTGTACCAATTTCATTAAGCACTGCCAGGAGTGCTGTTGGATTCCTCCAGTCCTGGAAGAGCAGCAGCTGAATGCTCCAGCTCCATCTTTCCCATTATTCAGCTCTGGGGAAAGTTGCTTTCACCCCTCTTGTTTTTTCCCAGCTATAAAAAGCAGGATCATTTTGTAATCGGGAACTTCAGAAAGATTTTCAGATGTCTTTTGTGCCTTCATAGCAGTTTGCATAGGTGACCAGTCATCTCTCTGATAAATTGCTGCCTTTCCCACGATTTTTTTTCAAGAGACTCCTGCCCCAACCTAGCAAAACCAGTCCTTGGTTGTGTTCCTTCTAATAACTCTTTGCAAGGAAATTGAAAACTCTGGAAGGATTAAGCAAAACCTAGTTTTAAGGGCATCTCCTCTTTCACTGCTGTTACAGCAAGGCATCCATTCCTTCCATAGAACTTTGGGACTAGCTCATGGAAATTGTGCCTGGCCTCTCTGGTGTACAGGGAGTTAGACTCCCCAGTCATCTCTTGGACAAGCACTTCACAAGACTTTTGGACCTATGTCAGAGGAAAAAAACCAAGACCTTCAAAGAGGAATGCGTAGCATGAGTTTGAGTGGAAGACCTTTTCTTTTTTTTTTTTTTTAATTTACTGTGTTGCTGCTATATAAAATGCTGATGTGATTTGAAAGCTCCAAATTACAACATTATCACACAGCCACATCTCTTTTCTTCTGCCCTCTTCCTTCCTCCTCGCCTCGCCACATATCCCCTTCCGCTTTTGCTTCCCGACTGGTAACTTTGCAGACTTTATTCAGGGCAAAGCCTCCACTCCACCAACACCCGAGGGCACAGGGTGCTCCTGTGGCCATCCTGGGTGAGTTACTTGCCCAGCCAAGCATGAAATTGGAAGGATCTGAGTGGAAGCATGGAGCAGGGAGATCACCATTGTTTTTCCACGGCATGGCGTGAGGCATTTTTGCTGATGAGAGAAGCAGCAAAAATAGTGTGGGGAAAATATAGCATCAAGAAAGAAATATGTAAATGTCTGAGTACGCTAAAAAACCCCCCCTGCTTTGTCAGGGGCTTTCACTCTGCTTTCATTCTGGGCTTTTTCTTGTGGCTGAGGGGTAAATGCTCAAGGGACTGAAGGGCAATGTGGGTACAAACCCAACAGAAACAAGGCGTGGGGGAGATGTGTGGGGAATCCAAACGTTGCACTCTGTCCAATGGCTGGCTTTTAATTAATAATATTGACCACTGAGCTTCTGAGCTGGCTGTGGGGAGCATCTGAGAAATGACATCACCTCTCTCTCTCCGTGCTCCACCAGCCGGGTGTGACTGCTGAGGTGTGAATTCTGTGCCTGTGTCGGAGCGTGACCCTCCCCCATAAATAGGGGTGTTTGTACGCCCGCTCCCGCAGAGCATCTGCAGGGCTGAGCCTTCCCTGAGGATGGGAGCCCCCCTGCTCCCCTGGCTGCTGCTGCTGCTCCTGGTGATGTCCCACTCTGCCCACGCAGGTGAGCTCCGGGTGGCTTTGCTGGCATTGTCCTGCGCCCACAGCGACTGGGAAGCTTGGGATCTTCCTGCCTGTTTAGCGAGGGCTTGCCTCGTTGCCAGGGAAAAGGCACGACCTCCTTTGCAGGGGTCTGGTTCAGCTTTTGGGAGCAGTGTGGGAGCAGGGAGCCGAGGTAGAGGTGCAGGTGGTAGCTTCTCACCGTGGTCCCTGCAGTGCTGCCAGTGAAAACATGGCAAGGGGAACTTCCTTTGGCTCCCGGAGTTGCTGCATCCCCGTCAGCGCTGTCTGTGCCTGTAAGTTGCCACCTTCTCTCTCTCTCTCTCAGCCATCCTGGAGGTGAACGGGAACCTGAGCTGTAGGTGTGCCAAGACAACCTCGGAATACATCAGTCCCAAGAAATACGAGAGCATTGAGATAAGGCCTGTGGGCAGCAGCTGCAGGCGCATCGAGATCATGTAAGTGCCGTGGGCTCTGCTGCTGCCACCATCCTGCTTCTCCACTGCCTTGCTGGAAAACTAAACCTTTCCAAAAATGCCACCAGCTTACTTGCTGAAAAACATCAGGTGCAGAAACAAGGGTCCCCAGGGCCTGAAGGAATCTCTCCAGCAGGGGAAAGCGTGATTTCCTCGAGCTGGAGCAGGGGGTGTTTGCAGCCTGGAGGAAGCACTTCTTCAGACCCTGAGGCAGCATGAGCCATAACAAATTTTCCCAGATTTTTGTAGCTGCTTGGTGTTGATACATTTGCAAATCTCCAGAAAAAATTGTCTTTGAGCAGTGTGTTGGGCTTCAAGTCTCTGCTCCACCTGGGAATGTGGAACATCTTTCTTGTTCCCAGCTATGCTGTGGCTTCCTGTGTGTCTGGCAGCTTTCTACAATCGCTGGTGCTGTGAGAGAAAGCTGAGTCTTTCCCATCAGCTCTGGCTGCTTGAATCCCTGCCCTTGGAGAGTTCAGGAATGCTCAGGAATGCTTTCCTTGCATTTCAGAATTAAATTAAGAACCTCAGGGAAGGTGTGTGTGAATCCCGAAGCCCCCTGGGTGAAGAAGCTGCTGAAGCGCATTGCCAGCACGTAAGTTGTTGGATGGGAACTCGTTTGGCTCAAGTGTCCCTGGACAGCATCCCAGCACATCCATGGTTCTGGGAAGCTCTCATGGGCCCAGGAGCTCTCAGAGGGCCTGCTGCTGTCCAAAGGACCCAAAGGATGAGGGGCAGCACTTAGGTGTGCAAAGCAGTGTTCAGCTCAACACGATCCATCTGTGGGTCAAGCTCCCCCTGGCTTATGCACAGAGCTGCACTTCCAAAACAGTTTAGGGGGAAAAACCATGAGGGGAGCAGTGGCAGGAGCAGGGTTTGCTCGTGGCAGGTGCAATAGTGTGTTGGTGCTGGGCTGGGATAGCTGCCCTTCTGGGTCATGCCTGTGCTGGGTTTGTGGCCATCCCGGCAAGCGATGCCCGCCCTGGGGAAATGGCAGTGACTTCCCTCGGCTGGGGCAGGAGCTTCCTCTCCTGGACCCGCTTTTCTCTGTGTTCATGTGTTTCTCCTCCTTCTGCTTTTTGCAGGAAGAAAAAATAAGTTTCTTGCTAAGGAAGTTGGTGCCCTGAGCCCCGAGGCGGGCTGGCGGATGATGCCCAGGTGTGCAGACCTGGCTGCTCCTCACTTTACCGTCGCTTCCTTCCCTTCCCGACAGCCCCACGTCTGGCTCTGGTGGCAGTGGCTGCGGGGAGGGTGGCTCACTGCTGGCCCCAGCCCCATGGCAGGTTTGGGGGGCGTTCTCCCCTGCTCTTGGTCCCTGGATCAGCATGAATATTAATCCCTCATTTATTTAGTTGCCTGTGGTCTGCAAAGCTGTTCCCTGTCAGGGGCTGCTCCTGCTTCTCTAAGAATGACTTTGTGACTATTTCCATGTGAAGTGCTCAGCAACAGAATGTGTATCTGAGGGTTGTGTGGCACAGAGTGGCATGTCCCGTTCTGGAAGCTCCAGTCCAATAAAATTCAGGATTTTTCTTTCTGTTGTATTTTCCCTGTATCTCCTAGCTTTGGAGCCATGTATGACATAGAATCATAGGACAGCTTGGATTAGAAGTGACCTCAAAGCCCATCCAGTCCCACCCCCTGCCATGGGCAGGGACAACCTTCCACCATCCCAGGTTGTTTCAAGCTCTGTCTAACTGTTGGATACCTCCAGAGATCCAGGGGCAGCCACAGCTTCTCTGGGCAGCCTGTGCCAGGGCCTCACCACCCTCCCAGGGAATGATTTCCCCCCACTATCCCATCTAACCCTGCCCTCTGGCATTATGAAGCCATTCTCTCTTGTCAGGGGTCCTCTCCATCATAACCTGTTATCTCCCCTGGTGGTGATTTGAGGACACGATATTGGTGGCAGGGAGATGGGACAATCCAGCCAAAGTGCCCCACATCCAAGTGATGGAGCTGGGATTTACAGGTGGCTATAAGGCTCTAAAATGAGGCCAATAAGGAAATATGTCGGGAATGGGCGTGAGGTCTCTCAGCCGAGTTTTAGGGTAAAAAAATCAAAATGTCACCAGGGTGCTGCTGGGCTGTGCCTTGCAGGGGTACAACGCGGTTGTAGGAGAAATGAGTAAAATCTGATCATGCAGGACAGAAAAGCACCCCAGAAAACCTCCGGGCTAAGAACGAAGCTGGAGGAAATGACAAAGAAAGGAAGGGGAAAGCAGAGCCGCTTTCGGGAAGCCGGCCCCTCTGCCAAGCCCCAAGCCGCATTCATCGGCAGCGCTGCAAACTCAGCGAGCGCCGTCAGCAGGGAGAGGGGTCGGGCAAAACCACCGCGACCCCGGGGCCTCCCGTGCCACTTCTCCTATTTCCCAGCTCAAATAGAGGGATGCTGCGGGGCCCGAGGCTGGGGCCGGCATGGCTGTGCGGGCGGCCCTGCTGCTGGGGCTGCTGCTGGTGTCCCATCACCCTGGGGACACGGGTGAGGCTCCCCTGCCCCCGCGGGTGGCCTTGTGGGGGCTGTGAGGCTTTCCGGGTTTGGGGTGGGTGATCCTGGTGGGATGTGATGGGAGATGCGTTGCCCAGGGAGGGTTTTGGGGATGGCAGGGGGTTTTTGGGGTGATGGGAGAGCCATGGCCATGTGTCCCTCCAGCAATCCTGGAAGCCAACGGCAACCTGAGCTGTCGGTGCCTCAAGAGCACCCGAGCCTTCATCCCCCCGGAGAAATACAGCAGCGTCGAGGTGTGGCCCGTGGGGAGCAGCTGCCGGCGCCTCGAGGTGGTGTAAGTGTCTCCCGGGGGTGTGTGCCCTCTGCTCCGCCTGTCTCCCCCGAATTACTCCACTTTCCGCTCATTTTCTTTGTGAGAAGGGTGGCAGGCTCAGCTGTCTCTCAGCTGTCTCACCACTTCTCTGGAGGGGAAGTGACGCTGCTGAAAGGCCGTGTGTTTTCTAGGATTACGCTGAAGAGCCTGAAGAGGGTCTGTGTGGATCCTGACGCCATTTGGGTGAAGAAACTCTTGCAGGACCTCCCTCACCTGTAAGCTCCCCTTTCCCCCCGAGCACCAGGGGCATCCCGTGGGAACCTGTCTTCACACGTTCCTCCTCCTTCTGCTTTTGGTAGGAGGAAGAAAAAGGCTCCCCGCTGAGGAAGCTGCCACCAGAGGCACGGCCAGATGTGCTGGGGCCCAGAACTGCCTCCCTTTGCCATCCTGCTGCTGCCTTACCCCGGTCCAGAGGGGAGCATGCTGCTGCCTGAGCCCCGTTCTAGGCCTTTAAACCCTTAAAAATGCCCATCCTTGCTTTCAGCCTCTCCCATCCCATAGCCATGTGCTGGGTGTGATTTTTGGGCACGACCCAGCAGGCTCAATAAAGGTGGCAGCCCTCTGTCACTGTCCCTTGCTTCCTTTCATATGGCATGCCAGGGGCTCGGGTTGCTTGGGGTGGGAGGCATGGGGAGGGGGGCACCAGCCTTTGGCCAAAAACCACGGGAAGTTTGAGGAGCTGGCCACGGCATTTTCCGCTTTTTTTTGGCGGGGAGGCAGCACGGGCCACGTGCAGTGAGGGGGAAGCGACAGCGCAGAAGTTGAGGCGTGGGGCTGCCCCTTTTCCCCTCCCCTCCGGCGCTTCCCAGCCCCGGGGGGGGATTGTGAAATCCCCCTGGGGCGAGGGGCTGGCTATAAAAGAGCCCTGGCCGAGCTCGGGGTGGGCGGTGAGGATGCGGCTGCTGCCGGCTGTGCTGGCCCTGCTCCTGCTCCTGAGCAGCTCGGTGCCGGGGGGCGGTGAGTGCTTTGGGGGTCTGTCCATCCGTGTCCCCCACAAACACCTGGACAGCGGCACTGGGTGTCCCAGATGGGGCTGAGCGTGGGTTTTATCTCTTAAGCTCTCAGATTTGTTTCTTGCCTATCTTTGAGTTTGAGATTGTCTTTTAAACTCTATGGCTGGGCTGGAGAGGGGTGCTGGGGGTGGAAGGGGTTGCTTTGCCTCGTGGGTTGAAGCTGCTTCTCTTTCAGATCCCCACAAAACTCAAGTGCTTGGTGGGTGGGCAATGGGTTTAATTTACAAAATGTTGGTTAAGTTTTCCAACCCTGCAGCTAAACCCTTTCCATATGCAGGAGAAGCTTTGGGGCTGTGCCGGGAGGGATTAGCCCGGCTGCAAACCCCATTAACAGCAGCCTGTGGGTGACAGGGATGGGATGGGATGGGATGGGATAGTGGGGAGGGGGCTGTCCCATTGTGCCTCTCCCACGGGGGGCCGAGACCTGGTGTGGGCTGCCCTGGGGCACAGGTCTGTCACTGGAGAGCCTGCTGACCAACATGAGGTGCAAGTGCATCAAATCCACCACCCACATCATCAACCTGGGGCTGATCCTCACCATCGAGGTTACTCCGCCGGGCATTCACTGCAGGAGGAAAGAGGTCATGTAAGTGGAAAGCCTGGAAACCAATCCCTGCAAATTGCTCCTTTGTGCACCGGTGCAAAAGCACGTGGCAGGGAAACCCACAAATGTTGGGGTGACTCTTGCTTCCCAATTTCAAGGGGATTCCTCCCCGTGTGGCTCAGAGTGCTAAGGTCAAGGCCCCAAAATTCTATGTCTCTGTTGCCCAGGGTTTGTATCCTTGCCGAGGGAGCAGAGGGGTTTTCCCTGTGGGTTAGAAAACCTTTGGGGAAGGGACGTGCATGGGGCTGAGGGGCCTCGTGGCCTTGCAGCCTCACCCTGAAGAAGAACAGGCGGGTGTGCGTTACCCCCGAGGCGCCCTGGATCCAGCTGCTCATCCACAAGCTGATGGAGAGGTACCTGATTCCCAGCGACTGGAAAACACCTGGCATCCCCAGGGTGTTGGCAGGACCATCCCTGACCCCTCCAGTTTCCTTTCTTTCCTCCCACCATATCTGCAGGAACGGCACCAAAAAAGCGTTGCTGCGGCCGCGGCGGGAAGCACTGTGCTGCTGGACTCCTTGGAGACCCCCCACTCCGTCCCTCCCACTGCCCACATCCCAGGCATCCACGGTTATGAATTCCTCGTGGGACAGCAATGACACAACCCCTCTGCCCTGAGACATGCTGGGTTCAGTGGCACAGCGCTGGTGCTTCCTCTGCTCCCTGGGTTTTGGTGGGGGCAGGAGCCTTTCCCTGCTTTCCCCTCAGTTTCCCTCCGTTTCCCTGCTCCCGCACGCAACCGCAGCCCATCCCAGGTGCCACCAATAAAAGGATGAATGTGCTTCCCCTCCTCGGCTGTGGCAGTTCTTCCTGCCTGGATTTGTGTAAAAATTGGGATTTTTGGGCTGGGGAGTTAGGCTGGACTGTGGCACTGTGAAGCCTTTGGCTGTTTTGCCAAGGATGCTTCCGAACGCGCCTTTCGTCTGCTGCAGGATTTGGTGCCTTTTTCTGACAGCTTCTGGCAGGAGCAGGTACTCGCAGGAGTTGGAAAGGGTTTTCTGCTGGCTCCTGGCTGAGGAAACAGGAGTGGGAAATTTCCCAGTGACTGGCTGAGGCTTTCTGTGGAGTCCCGTTTTCCTGGGATGGGGACCCCAGCCTGGCACAGGAATGAGATGGCACAGGTGTGACTTGTGGCTCTGTGCAGGATTATCCCTTTTTACCACCTGGCTTGGCCATTCTGGGAGGAGGTGTTCAAGGTGTGTAGGAATCAAATTTGTGTTGCCCACCCCCACCTTGCCAAAAATGTGTCCCTGGGCAGAGGCAAGCTGGAAAACACCCACCCAGTCTCTGTATCCCCCTCCTTCCTGCCCTGTGCTCCTCAGGACCCACTGCAGGGATAAGAAGGGTTGCAAAAGGGCCATGTGTTGACTCCAGAAGGACGTGAAAGTACACAGATGGGAAGAAACCAGTGGATATTTAGCCCTATCCATCGTGGGTGAGCAATATCCCATCCCCACAGTGAGCAAATGAGGAAAAAAAAGTAATTTTTAAAGGGAAGAAAAGTGTAGCAGTTCCAGGGTTGGATGACCTCTCTTTGCCCAGCTGCCCAAAGGTGCAGGGCAAGCAGTGTTTCCTCATGGCAGAGCCCAGCACGTTCTCAAATTTAAAGCAAAGCTGCTATTCCCACGAAGCAGGGCGTAAATCCCCTCCAACTGTAGTGTAAGCGTGCCCGGGAGTGACACTGCAGCTGCCCCTGCTCCACGTGCACTTCCATCTTTTCAGGGACGGGACCTCCCGGCTGCAAAGGCAACACACAACAAAGTGTGACTTTAAAAACCCCTGAACTCTCAAAGTAACCACTACGAGATGGTGTGGGAGCCTCCAAAGAGGATGGATGAACCCCAGCACCAGGATCGCTCTCACCTTCACCATTCCCACAGGGAGGGGTTGTGCCATACCTGGATCTAGAGGTTTATGATCTCCACCCAAAATTATTTCTAATTAAAGTGAGTTCTTGGCTGATGCTTGGCAGAGAGGATTAAGATGTGAGTGGTTCCCAGCAGGTTCTCTTGGGATCTGTGTCACCTTGGAACACCAAAGGAGGAGGGGGAGGGAGTGTGCATGACCAAACTTGTGTAAGGTTCAGTCTCCTCACAGTGAAAGAAGGAAGCAAAAATATCCAGCTACGTTGTACAAAATTCTCTTTTTTATATATATATATGTATATATATACACACACACAAAACCCCGTATCGGACAGATTCACCAGATTGAGTTTTAAAAAGTTGCTTGTAGAAGGGTGTTGGATTTTGTTTTCTCTGCTGGCTTTAGGCAGTGCTGTCGCTTGGGAGTGGACACCAGGCACCGTGTTTTGGGAAGCAAACGGAGGCAGTGAGGAACAGGGAAGGGCTTGGAGCCTTTTTTCCAGGTATTGCCTGCAACATGCTGGGAACTGAGGCTGGGAAAAAAAGCACCATCCCTTCACTGCTCCTGCTGGGAAGGGAAAACCAAGAGGAAAAACAGGAGGGAGCAGCACAGGAGAGGCAGGTAAACACGTGCATTGACTGAAACATAAACAAGGCTGGTTTTTTTGTGCAATATCTGTTAAAGTAACAGTTTTGTGTTAAAAAAACCACACGGCGTGACGAGCATTGGGAAGTGCAGCAGAGAAAATCCAATGGAACACCTTCCCGCAACGGAACGCTCCCATCGCTAGAAACCAAAGGAAAACCAACTGGAGCAGCTTACAACGTTTGCCAAGGTTTGTTTGTGTTTTCCCATCCCTGTCCTCTCCCACCCCCATATTACAAAACATTGTTGCTGGGTTTCGATTTTTGTTACTAAATGGGCTCCTCTGCAGTTCAGAGACAATCACGGGCGAATTGGAAATTCCATTTTGTACAAACAGCTCAAAAAATACTGGGAGTGAAGTATGGTTAGGAAACGCTGCTCCCGCTGGGATCGCCGTGCGTGGAGGAACAGGAGGAGCAGGTTAGAGCACGCCTCTGGAGCGGAGCATCCCCCCTCCCCAAAAAACATACAGCAGCTGAATACAGAAAGGTAATGTCCACAAAATTAAGTTTTTCATGCTATTCTACTTTCCAGTGCTCTCCAATCCATGTGCCATGGCCAGGTAGGGAACGCTGAGGTATATTCCAACAGAGATACCTGCACCCAGAGGAAAATCCATCTCTGGAAAG
>VWYP01030547.1:32650-52620 GCA_013400435.1 Pycnonotus jocosus | reverse complement strand
TTTTTGTTTTTGCACAAAGTGAGTGCTGTGCAGGAATTTCCCCCAGTTCCCATTGCTTCCAATTGATCCCAGACCATAGATGACACCCCCATTTTTTAGGCACTTTTCCAAGGGAGTTGTCACTTTGCTGAACCCATTTTTGCCTTCTGGCCCACTCCACCCCCTCCCTGGCCCCCAATGAGAGTCAGGGAACAGCTTCTCCTCTAAGTCCAATTGATTTTTTTCCCCCCGCTATGGAAAATTTCCTGTGTATAAAATGACAAAGGAAATGTTTAATTAAAGAGGAACAGCCTGACTTGGCAGTTTTGCAAGACAGAAGATGGCTCTTTAGTATTTAAAACTAATTTCACTATTCAAATTGGACTTTTTTTGAAGTATATGAATGAGACATAAATATAGGCTTATCAATCTGCTTAAAAATTTCATTCACATCATGGAAAATGTTTTTCATTTATTAAAAATATCACATTTGGAGACTAGAAACAGTAAAGTGCATGAAAAGTTTCAAATAGAAATTCAAGAAAATCTTATAGCAGCAAAAAAGCAGAATAAAGAAAAACTTAAAAACACAGACACGACCTTTTCCTATCACTGTGCCTTTTTTTTAAACATCAAGCAGCCAAACAGGTGGTGTTGTTTTGTTTTTTTTAGAAAATTGCATCATTTTTAATGCCTCTTGAGGCACAAGGTTTTGAACTGGCCACCCAGAGCATTAAAAGGAAAGAAAACAAGGATTTCCAACACATCCAAAGAGCATTAACATTTGGGAAGGAACCAGCAGCTTTTTACTTCAGCCCTGACTGACAACAGCTCCCGAACAAATTGGAATCAGAAGGATTTAGAGCTCGAATCTGATCACAGATACTTGGCTATCTTTGGTTTTCTGATAGTATTGAGATGAGGGGCAGGGCCATGCTGCCAATCATTTATAGTCAGGTATTAAGTGCTTTGCTAATGTGCAAAATTTTTGTTGGATGCAGAGTTGAGTCTCCATTTTGGATTCAAACAAACAGTATTTCTAATATTCTTCCTACAAAACAAGCATCTCTAGTTTTGTTTTTCTTTCTCCTAAAAGATTGGCTCAACGCTTTGCCACATTCTGGAAAAGAGCATTACCTTGAAATATGTTAAATGCAAGTTTTTAAATCTCTTTTGTCCATTTACAAGTGCAGCTTCCTACTGAAAAGAAAAAGCCAGTTTAAGGTAATATAAAAAAAAAATACCCCAAAACACAAACAAAAATTAAATTAAAAACCTGGAAAGGGGAATAATACTTTGGTTCCAGCCCTAGTGCCAAATGATACCAATATGCACCAAAATGTGCAAAATCTCATATCAAACACATAAGGAAAGGAGCTCAAAGAAGCAGCTTAAGGTTGGCCATACTTCACTCCTATATAGTGGGATTTACAAGTGTACAGGTCCGTGAGCCAGCCCTGGGGCTGCACTACCTGCGGGAGGGCAGGTGCACCCCGTTCACCAGGGGCAGCAGCGGCGGGTGCAGCTCCAGCTGCGTCAGCAGCGAGAAGTGGTCGGAGGGGATGTGCGGGTGCGGGCACCCCGTGATGTTGTTGTCCACCAGCCACTGAGGGTCCAAAGGCCCCAGGACTCCGAGCACGTTCATGTGAGTGTTGGAGTAGAAAATGTAGTCAATCACACCCTGCAAGGGAGAGAGGGAGATCAGTGAGAACACCGTGCTGGGGGCGGGGTAGAGCACTCCCTGCATCCATCCTTGCTAACCCAGGGGCAGCCTGGGCTTTCCCTCTGAGGTCAGGGAATTGTCACAGCAGAGCCTGCTGACTCCCTCCCAGAGATGGGTGCTTACTTTGAAGTCGAAAGTGTAATTGGTGTAAGGCATCAGGTTGTTCTCGTAGGCGCTCTTGAGCTGGAAGCCGTGTGTGATCCTGCCCTCCGAGGCTCCGTTCTTCCCGTTGCCGCTGAAGTTCATGAGACACTCGTTGTAGCGCAGCTCCTTGAAGTCCTTGTGGTTGTCAGCTACTATGCCATTGCTCAGGTATTCCACTACACCTGTTGGCAAGGGCAAGAGTTTAGGGAGCTGCTTTGAAAGACAGCTTCAGCCTGGGGATGTTAAAAACCAGAACACCACCATGAGATCAGAGTTAGCAAAGCAAACCCCTCTCCTTAGAAAGTCTTCATCAGGAACTCACATCTTTCCTACTTATTGCTGCATCAGGCACGGGTGTTTATTTAATGATTTATTTAAGATCTAACTGCGCTTTTCTACACTTTTGTAGGTGCAGCCAGCTCTCCTGGAGTGTCCAGCTGAGCATGAAAAGCAGGCGACTCAGCCAGAGGACTCGCAGTCTCTTCAGCCAGATTTCCAAAGGCAGCTGCTCCTAGGAAAGCTTTCATCCTTATCTTCCCTGGGGAGTGCAAAACAACCCCACTGCCCTCAGAGGAAAAAGTGGACTCGAGCGTTCTAAGAGGGTAAGTTAAAAATCAGGCCAAAAAGCCACCCTTACCTGAATCAGGCAGTGAGTTGAGATCTGCACACAGCACCAGAGGGATAGAGTTGGGATCTGCTGTCGGGCTGCTGGGCCTGCTTGAGGCTTTCTCCAGGATGTTTTTCAGCTCTGAGACGAACATCATGGTCTGGATGAGTTTCACATCTGAGTATTCGGGGTCCCAGTGCATGTGGGCATTGGCCACGATGAGCAGCTGCTTGTCCACGTGAAGCGATTTCATACCTGGATAAAGAATTTTAGCCGTGAAAGGCTCTGTGAATGCAGCCAGTTCCTGCTTGTTCATACTCAGGGTGTAGCTCCTCAGGGCTCACACACACCAGCAGATGGGGTGTGTTTTCATTGCTTAAACCTGCTGAAATGCCTGTAAACAGCCCAGGAAGCTCCTTCCAGCCCTGGAATTTCTCGTCCTCTGAAGCCATGAAAAGCCCAGCCATGCAGACAGAGCAGGGTAGCAGTTTCACCAGTGCTGGAATTGTCTGCTGCATCTGATCAAACTTAATGAAAATGTGACAATTAGTCGATCAAGAGGTAGGAGAAGATACCTGATAATCTCCTTCTTCCACATCAGTACATTAGCACTGACATCAAATCACTGGGGGAAGGTGGAAGGAGTCAATCCAGGGGAGGGAAAGAGAGTTGAAAATAGAAGTTGAACACTGTTGACAACTACTGGTAAGAGCAAATGTGTGTAAACACAGTGACCATGGGAAAGCTGAGCTGCTCAAGCAGAATGTAACAGAGTAAGCAAGCAGGGATAAAAGCTTGAAAGGAGAAAAGCAAATGCTGGGCATCTTGCTGTGAGCACAGCCAGACCACGTCATCCATGCCTGTCTGAGCCACCCATGGGCTGCACTTTGCTGCACCACCAACAGGAACAGCATGGATTAACCTAGGAATAACTCATGCCTGTCCATGGAGCTGAGTTCAGTGAGGACACCACAGCCGTACTCACTTGCTCCAAACAATTCCTTGTGCACCTCCAGCACCACGGCGACTCCGATGTTGTCCTTGGTCATGACTCTGTTCAGCATGGCCTCCGAGCCCTCCGAGTTGGCCATGGCCACCTGGTTGAACTCCACCGTGTGCTTCTGCACCAGCGTGAACCTGAGCCACGGGGAGAGAACCCCCGTGAGCAGCTGTCCCCACCCTGTCACCACAGCCACCCCCATGGCAGTGTCCCCATCTGAAAACCACCCCTGTCTGCTCCCACACGCTCCCTCTCTTCCAAACCCCTCCAGCTGGCTCTAGACACGACCCGAGAGCTGCATTTTTCTTTTTGGAAGCAGTGAAAGCTCTGAGAGGCAGCTCAGGCTTTGGGAAACTTCCATCCTAATTACTGGAAGCTGTTCTGAGGTTTTATTGTGAATTTTCAAAGCTGCTGCCGCCCCTTACTTTTCCGTTTTGAAGAATATGGCGCAGCCATCCACATGCTTTTTCTCCTGCTCGGACATGATTTTGGCACGTGACTTCGGAGAAAAGAACCCGTCGTATCCCCGTTCTTTCAAGGCTGGCAGGAAAAGGGTGAAGTATTGCTCCGTTTCCACTTCCTGGAATTGTACACAAACACCTCAGGCTAAAGAAGTGAAGGAAGCCCTTCCTTGTGCCTGCCCTGGCTTGCAGTCAGAAAAGCTGCACAATCCATGTTGCTTCCTAGACTAATGGCCTGCTGGGAACTGATGTGCATTCCTGGATTTCCTGGAATCCCCCCCAAAGGCAAAGTGACAGGTGTATTTTGAATAGCAGTAGCCCACACCTGGTATGTTTGACACTGGAATACAGATACACAGCTTGCATTGGGAAGACCTGGAATTTGCTATGGAGCAGGTGACTGTGGTGTTCCCAAAGGAACATTTAATCCCAAAGGTGGAGGAGGTTCATGTTTTCTGTTTCTGATGGAAAACGCAGTTATTTTTTATTACCTGAAGACTAATGATATCTGCATCACAGTTGACAATTTCTTCCATGATTCCCTTTTTCCTGTACTCCCAGTTGAGTGCCCAAGATGGGCAGTAGCCATAGAGCTGCCGAGTGGCGTATTTATCACACAACACATTGTAACACATAACTGTAAATGAAGCTGCAAGGAGAGAGAGAAAGGGAAAGGCTGTCAGCCTCTGGAGATTGTCTCTTTGGCTTGGACAAGAGTGGCTGGAAAAGCTGAGACAAAGCCCACCATGGAAAAGAAATGCCCAGCATCCCATTCAAATGACAAAAATGGTATTTGCAGCACAGCTGTATGTTAATTTTTCATGTACAAATGAACAAATTGCTGTTTTCACTGTGATCCAGCAAAATTAACCCCAAGACAAGTTTCCCAGTGTGTCACCTCGTGAACACAGATTTACCTGAGGGCAGAATTTGGTCTCGTTCTTTTAAAGTAATCCATGGCCTTGGAGGCAGCTGCTCTGGATGAACTACAAAAAAATTAAACCAGTGATTAATTCAGAGTTTCTATTTGTACGTTACAATTTCTAAGTCAAAGTGATGACTGACCATAATGTGTTTTGCATCCCCAACTCCCTGAGTCTTCAGGGGAGCAAAAATCATTTAAATGAGTAGCTCCAGTAAGAGAATTTGTAAGATTCATGATTATTTTTCTCTCTTGTTTTCAGATTTAGAAGCACCACCGAAATACTCCTGCATATTGAATAATCTGCTGAAGAAGGAGGGGTAAATCCTGGCATGGTTCAGCCATCCCTTCTCCAAGAACTTCACCCTGCATCCATCATTCCTGCAGTGCCCTGGGAGACAGCGAGTGGCAAAGCAGAAGGCTCAGTCACAGAACCACAAAGCAGGGCTGAAGTCAGGTACTGGATGTTCTTAATGGTGTTTCTCGAGCTAAATTTGACATTCTGCTTGCATTCAAATGATTATTTCTGGTGGGGAGAACCAAAATGGCTTCAGCAAGGCAGACTTTGCCCTTGGTTGGTAATTGAAGGGTTTCAAACAGAACAGAGAGAACATTTGGCTGTAACACGGGAGAAGCTTAGACAGTACACATCAGCCTCTTCCACTGTGTGTGAGGGTGTGTTTTGGGATAAGACTGGAGCCACCTACAAAAACACTAAAGCAGTGAGGAAATACCGTCTCTCCAGTGGTTCAGAGTCCTGTTTTGGCAGCAAATCCTACTTTTAAAGCCTTTCTGCCCACCAGATCTGTAGGGCTGTACCTGCTAGATTGTCAAGCATGTAGTTCAGTAGCTTTCGGGTTCCGTCTGGATCCTGGTAGAGGCTGAGAATATCTTGGGATAAAGGATTGCCTGCCAACAGCACAAAACAACAGCAGGGGGATCAGCTGCCTGCCTTTCTTCAGGCTTTCCACCCAAAGAAAATCTCCCAGAACGAGAACAGACAAATTAACTCAGCAGGTTAAAGGGTTTATTTCCCTGACTGCCAGTTTGAAAGGAGCTCCTAAGGAAGTTTAGCAGCATTAAGAAGGACAAGCATTGTATTCTAAACTGCCTGGTCATTTTTGCTACCAACTTAATGATGAAAATGGCCTGTAAGAAAACCTTGAGGTAATACAGGAAGGTTTTGAGCCCAGCCTCCCTTCAGGATTCCCGAGAACTCGTAGGAATATGGAAGTGGAAAGAGCTCACCTTTCAAACCCAGGGTTTGCAGCTGGAAGAGCCGTCCAAGTTCATAAGGCAAAACCCGTAACAGATTGTTATTTAAAAGCAATTCCCTGCAGCAAATGCAAAAACACTCTGGGTGAGTATTACTGCAGAAGAAACTCCTAAGGTGCTGCACACTGCTCATCCTCAAAGGGAGCACTTTTCACCCTGAATTTTAGAAAGATATGCCAATCTTCCTGTGTCAAAGCACGACTGAAATACATTCATTAGGGGGGAGAAAGCCACAAAACCCAAGATGAAACCAGGGATGAAAACAGTGATATATCAACAATCAGAAAAAAAGCCCAGTGAACCCAAAAGTAATTATTAGAGCCAAAGCTCTGCACCAACCTGGAGTTTTTCAGGATTATTTGAAATACAAGCACAGAAATCAAACTGAAACTCTTGGTCCTGATCCCAAGACAGAGATTTTTTTGGGAAGTTAACCAGAATAATTCCCCTCACCTGAGAGACACCATGTTTCCTAGTTCTGCTGGTAAACTTCTGAGTTTGTTGGATGACAGATCCAGGTAAACCAGATTGTGAAGCTTGGCAATATCAGGTGGAATGCGAGTAAGGTTGTTGTCATTGAGGTGCAGAGCAGTCAGGTGTGTCAGCGACCACAGCGATGTACTTAAGCTCCGCACTCTCCCTGGAAAAAGAAAGCAAGGAACCACCTCTTCACCCTGGAACCACCGGACACAAACCAGATCTGGAGCAGTCTGAGGCACCAGCTCATGGGAATTTAAACCCCAACCAACTCACCCGAGATCTCTAATTCAGCCCAGTGCGACTTCTTCCCGTTGGCCACCTCTTCCGCTGACATGATGGTGTAAATTCTGCGAGGATCTGGAGGATCATATTTTTCCTTTGGCATCCCTGTTAGTCTGAAAGACCACCACAACTGTTACTCCACAGCATTCCTTTGTTTCTATCCCACCATGAGCTATCCCAGGGATACCCTGCAACAACATGTCCCAGAGTTTATGCACGATAAATACTGGGCTGCCGAGCAGGTGCTCACACCTGGGCAGCATTCCTGGATGGAAAAGAGCATTTCTTCCTAGGAAGTTGGGGTTTCTGCAGTCACCTGCTGGGTTTCCCAGTTCACCCCTCATAACCCACTGAGCTGTTTGCTGTGTGCAGACCTTGCAGACAAGACCACAGCGTTCCGCTGTTCCCAGATTGCTCCCTCCTGCTGTACCTTGCACAGGCAACTAAGGATTGAAGGGAAGGCTCTTAATTTCAACATGCTAAGTCCCACTTCCCCACTGCATTTCTACAAGGCTTGAAATTGCAGTCTGAGGTGGAATTAGCTCCATTTTCCCATTAACTGCCCAGCTTTTGTGTTTCGTGCTTTTTCATGCTCGGGATCAGTCAAGACCTTTGTATTCCTAATGGCCCAGGAGCCATAAAAAGAACTCAGGTAAAGTTCCCATTTAGCTGTTCTGGGGCACAACGGGCTCCAGCTCAGTGCAAAATGTGAATATTAGAAGCCTAAGGATAAGCCTGTGCACATCCAATTGTCCTGACTGTCGGAAGGGAGCTCTGATGTCCCATCAAAACCCATCCACTTGCCAGGGGACACAGGGAGAGATTTTATTCCATGCCTCCTTACACTGTTGTGCTGAGCAGGACTGTGTGTGATTTAAAAACACGAGGTTAGCCCAATTTGCTGTTGGCTGGTCTTTTCCTCCCCAGACACACAAAATCCACGAGCCTTGATTTTACACAAATCCAAAGCAGCTGCTCCAGAGGGTGCAGCTCTTCCCTCATACAGACGTCTCTCCTACAGCCAGCTGCAGTAGCTGTGGTGCTCTTCAAACAGCCCTCACTTGAATTTGAGGTAACAAGCTGAAGGTTCTGCTCAGCGAGTCCAACTAACCAAAGATCCCACTTTCCCAAGCCCTGCAGTGTTTTCCAGCTGATGCCGACAGCCAGAGCAGCGTTCCGGCACGGCGCAGGAGCTGTCAGGGCTGTCCCCTGCCAAGGGTCTCAGTTACAGGGCTGCTGCTTCCTTCCCTGACAAACACCCAAGGAAACTGCAGGGGCAAATGCCAGCCCCACGTCTAATTATAGCCCCCTGTTATTTCCAGGTGAAGTCACACGGCGAGCAGAGCTACGGGATAAGAGGATTTTGTGCTCACACTGCCTGGCATGGGGCCGTGAAGGGAGCCAGTTACTTAAGGACAAGGGATTAGACCTCAAATCCTTCCATCTTCATTCCAGAACCCCAAAATCAGAATGGCCTTTCCCCCACACACAAGCAGGCTGTGCTTTGGGAGTGCCTAATCTCCAGTGCTTGGATTTTGCTGGATTTACCTTCGCTCTTTGAGTGCCAGTGTGAAAGTGGGGAGCACTGGAACAGACTGCTCGCAGTCCCTGCCAGGCCGTAAGAGCTCCATTCCACCTGCCTTTGCTGTTTAATCTATCAGATCTTAAACTGATCTGTACCTCTTGCACATCTGGATGCCAGACACGGCAAACTCTGCTGTCCAGAACCCAGGATTTAGGGGAGTGCTCAAGTCCTTAAAACCACAGTGCTGAGACCACCTGAGCCACCCCCTGCCCACCCACGCCAGCCCACAGATGACCACTGACCCCCTGGCACCATCTGAACGCTCCAGGATTGCTCCTCAGCAGGGCATCCAATAAATGATGTTGAAATAGAGTTAAGTGAAATGCTCTGCCAGTGCAGAGCGATGTGTGGCCGTCAGGGGCCTTCCAGAGAAGTGAGCCCTGAGCTGGGAGGCGAAGGACACGCACATTTTTCAGCTGTTAGTCACTTCAATATTGCTTTGAAATCGTGGTGAGTCAAACAGGCAGCAGTGTCATTGCCACAGTTACAGAAAGGGGAAAACAAACCTAAATCAAATGCACTTTTTTTTTTCTCTCCTGCATCACAGCAACATTGAGCAAGACTTGAAAGTCACCATGTATAATTTTTCTCTCAGACAAAAAATGAATTCTGCCTGGGTTCCCAACTCATGCCATTCCTATCTCCCACTCTGCTTGTCCTGGAACTAAAACAATATCCAGAAATCCCAACATGTTTTTGCTCAGGCTTGAGGGAGCTACAATGAGTTCCCTGAATCTGCTAACCCCAAAATCCACAGTGCATCAGTGGAAATTTTGGCAGGCTTTTCTCCTAAAGTCTCCCCTTGGAAAACTTCTGAAGCTACTAAAACTTGCTTTCTGCTACAGATCCAACCTTGTAAACTTAAATAGCATGACCCTGATTTCGTGCAAATTAAACAAAAAATCTCTTCCTGATTTTGTGTAAATTAAAGAAAACCTGGAGATGAGACATCAGTGCCTTAGTAAGAACAATATTTAAGCTCTGGGGGTTCCTAAAGTTATTCTTTAGGTCCAAGTCCACCCCCAAAAACCCAGAGATGACTGCAGAGCAGGATTACTCAGTTGGAACCCTAGGTGTGGTCCTGGGTGAGCCTAAGCAGCTCTCTGAGGTGGATATAAAAAGGGCCAGGGGCACATACTGTGCTTCCACCAGTAGGTCTGTGCCTGCCTTTGCCTTGGACATTTGGGGGTTTATGCTGTTTTATTTGCAGGGTTTTTTTGTCTGTGAGGCATGCTGACTATCTTTTAAAGCCTGGAGAAAAAAAACCAACCCGAAAAATGGAATGCTGCTGAAGGTGTGAAGAGTGTCAGAGAGGAAAAGTTGAGCTATTGGGTTGCAGCAGAGGCTTTTAATATGAAGAAATGTGTTTTGGGCAACAAACAACAGGAACTCACGGATTTCGAACACACAGTCCCTTCCCCAAAGAGCGTAAAAGATGCATTTCTTAAATTACAGTAACCATAAGATGTTTTGTTTAGGTTCTTTCATAGCTCAGTGCATAAATGAGCTGTCAAATGAGGAGGCAAACGCAGAAGAGCTGTGCCTGCATCCTGCTGCAGCCCTGTGCTCATGGATGTTTGGCACAGCTCCAAACCCTCCCTTCAGCTTTGTGATTATTATTCTTTTTTTTTTTCACCCCCAGCCTCTGTGTAGGGATGAGTCAAACTGCCAAAGCATTTTGGAAACAATCCAGCAGCCAGCCCTGAGTGGCTCCTCCTTCCTCTGAGCGCAGCTGACTGTCCATCCCCTTCCATATGGTGATCCCTCCCAGGAATTAGCGATCCTGTTGACTGATGGGGCGTGCACGTGTGTACGCACACGTTGCCCAGCGTTGGGAAGTTGTGCTGAAAGCTGGGAAGCAGCACCGTTTTTATCTGCTCATCTAAATGTCCATTTGTGTGTTTTGTAATCAGGCCTGAGTGGCTGCAAAGCGGGGAGAGGAGTGCTCGTCTGCACTGCTCTGCTTTCAGGAGAGTGTGACAAAAGTCTCCTCATTTCAGCTTCCCCAAGGAGAAGGGAAACACAGCCAATACCCACAAATACAAAAACTGGCTTGGAGTACTCTGAGGGGGAGGAAAATCAGGTGATTGCTCCAAGGGTATGTTAAGGGGATTTAAGGAAACGTGCCAAGACTGGGGTATGCACAGATGTGTTGTCTTAAGATAAACTATTTGCTATATCCCTATATACAGGATCTAGTGTGTATAAATCAGCAAGAAAATACTGGAGAATGGGGAATTCTGATGGCCTTTTGTGTGGATGTGATCTTTTTTCACGGTGCTTTCCTGCAGGAATATGTCCAACCACCTCTGCGTACACCACCTCTCCCAAGAATTCAACAAGCACCCTGAGTCTGCCAGCCCAGGTACTGTGTCTTTCCAGCTTCTTATTCCAAGTACCCTGACTGGGGATAGGGATTAGCAGGGAATCAAATACAAATGCCTCATCATGTTGGGGTTTTTTTAATTTAAAAAACCCCAAACAATTAAAAAACAATATTTGAGGAGAACTGAAAGAATCCCCAAGGAAAATCTGACACAGAACACAGGGAAATTGAAGTTGGGAATGGGGAAAGGTAAGAGGTAACCACAAACCTGCAGCTGGCAGTAAATTCAGTGGTGCTGGGATCCCAGGGGGCTCCACGTTATCTCTTTGAGCCCAGAGAAGCACAGACAAGTCATAGAAGCAAACAGCAAAAGCCAAGGGGAGGAGTGGGAAGGGAGGGAACGAGCTGTATTTGATTAATTCCAGAGCCAACTGGCACTCACTTGATGGAAATGCTAATTGTCCCACTGACATACACCCACTAGTTATTCCCCTCATTCCCTCATCTCCTCTAAATGAAGCAGTCTTTTCTTAAATCACAGGTAACACAAGAATATCCAGGTTTCCACCCTTCCTTTTCCTCCACGTCACACCCCCACTTACAGGACCAGCTGCACCATTTACTGCATGGAAACCCTACACAGCATTACACAGCTGCTTTTTATTGCTGTGCTTGGTTAAGAGTCAGTCCTCACTCCAAAGGAACAGTTCCTGCCCTGTTGGAAGCAGCCTGGTACCTCTCAGTGTGTGTGTAACAACCCCTGAACATCCACATCGGGTCACTGAGTGATTCCTGCCTTTGCCTGCAGGTGCCTTTTACCCTTTGTGCTTCCAGAGCAGCTCCTAAGGCTGCTTCACAGGCAAACACAGGGCAGGCTGCTCCCCAAAATAAGGCTCTGCTTTACCAGAAATGCATGCAAGGGGCTACTGCAGGGCAAGAAGCGTTTCCAGAAGCCAGCCTGTAAATAAATGTCATCATGAGCCCCCAAAGGGCTGGTTTAAACAGTGCACTTATTTATTTACACAAGTGTCTTGCACTGTTTCAGAGAAATGACCCATTTGCAATGCTGCTCCATCCCCTGGAGAGTGCTGGGCTTCTAATGAGATCCAGGACTCAGTGGCTTAAAGGATTAGGAACTGAAGTCACCGGGAGACTGGGGAAGGAAGAAGCCGGCACTGGATCAAGACAAAACACCATCCTGGGCTGTGGGCATGGAAGAGAAGCAGCCATGCATGGCTGCCAATTAAAGCAGGAGGTTTTCCTAGGAGTGTGGAGACAGAAAACTCCCAACAGCAGGAGCAGAGCGAGCTGGCAGTGCCGTGGTGTGCCAGTGTCCCTCCGAGCCGTGAGGGGAAGAGCTGCTCTACTGACCAGGCTGATCTGACACCCGTTCAGCCCCTCCTCAGAAATGGTCAAGACCCTGCTCAGGCTGCTGCTGTGAGCCAACACCGTGCCTCATTCAACTCCTCAGGATCAATGCCTGGAGAGCAGTCAGCTATTGACCCGCTTTTTGAGCAAAACTACACGGGAATTATGAATCCACGCACACTGCAGGAACTCGGGAGAGGTCTTCTCAAGGAACCAACCTTAAGATACAGTTGGAATCATCATCCTACCCCTTTCATCCTTCAAAGCAAAGTTTGTGCTAGGAGAAAAGAAATGAGATTATTTCCATGTCATCTTCCCTTTTCAGGGGGAGACTGCCAGCCCTTCCACAAAATAAGCAAAGCCCAGCGACATTTCAGTTACTCCTTCTCTACAATCCAAAGAAATCTGCCACTGTAAAACTTGGTTCAAACAGCTTTAGAGTTACAAGGCTTGCCTTGTTCAGCCACAGGTAAGTTTGGATGAGTCAAAGCTCAAAATTTTAAAAGAAAGGAGGAGAAAAAAAAAAAAAGCCAAAGGAAAAAGCACACACCAATAGTGGAAACTGTTTTGCAATCACTGGCACAATAAATGAGCCTTTTCATTTGAACAGGCCACAGGATGCTGCACTAGTGCTCAAAGTAGCTGGGCTTGTATGCTCAGGAGAAGAGAGCAGGGATCTGTTAAAAACCCTCCAGTTTATAGGAATAAACCCTGTTCTCCAGAGGGTGTGTTTAAATGTACTCTGCATTTTAATCTCAGAAGAAAAGTTTGCCTAATAGCCTGAGCAAAGCATATTATTTGAATATTAGGAGATAGTTCAGCTGCTTCTGTATCTGATTATCCATGTCTTTCCCATGAGCATTTACACCACACTGAAACTTCCAAACAGAATCCAGACTGGTTTGGGTTGGAAGGGACCTTAAAGGCCACGCAGATCCACCTCCCTGCCAGGGGCAGGGACACCTTTCACTATCCCAAGCTGCTCCAAGCCCTGTCCAGCCTGGCCTTGGACACTTCCAAGGATCCAGGGGCAGGCGCTCCTGCTTTAAAGTTACCCAGCTGCTCTGGGTAACCTGTGCCAGAAGAGAGGCTGAACTCGTGTGGGTTCCTCTGCTCAGCCACGTGAAGGGATTTCACCTCAAGCCAGGAAATACCTTTGGCAAGTTTTGCTGTAGTTTTTCATACAGGTTGGTTTTCTGGTATTTCTTAACATACTGGCAGGGGAGAGGTCAATTACAGAGCTCTCTGAAAGAAAGTTAAGGAAGATAAAAGCAGTCCAAAGCCCTGGTGCTACCTCCCCTGCTGTACAGAAATTGAGAGTAAAGGAAGAGCACACACACAGTGTGCAAGAGGCAGGTACGGATTCAGGAATGCTGAAGCCTTGTTGACAGCCTGAGGTTTTCAACCACGTAATTTTCCAAGCAGAAAATACTTGTGAGTTATACTCATCTCCCCACGTCCAGGGTTGTTTTGTTCAGACCTGCAGCTGCCATGAAATAAATGGCCAATGACTTAAAACTGAATTATTCCCCCTTTACCCGCACAGGAAGCACCTGGGGGTTCCTGGAGCAGGCAGAAAAGCACCTTGAAGTTCAGGCTAGTCCCAAACCTCCTGGTCTATCCACAGCTCTCAAAATACTGAATAGATGTGCTGCTCTCATCCACTGCAAGCATTCCTAATTCCTCTGATGCATTCCACTCCTTCCCAGTCTTTTGCTCCAGACTAAGGAGGAGGAAGAGGCTGGCTGCACAGGTACAAACATGTCCCTGGAGATTGACCTGCTGCCCAGTGGCAAGATGTGACTTGGATAGAGGAAAAAAATATGAGCCTGGCTCTTCCTGGCACCTGGGACTGTTCTGGTATGTGAGAAGTCATCTGGCCCTGCTTTCCTTTTGCTTTCTTAACCTTCCAGAACAAAAAGGGATTAAAGGAAAGGCGTTCACAAGTGGAAATTATGGCTGGGCAGTAATTCATCCTGTGCTAGCTCCTTCCCACTGCCAGGGCCAGTTGTAAAGTAATGTAATACAGTAAGTAGAAATTGAATTTTAAGTTATAGGGGAAGCAGGAAGAGCAAATGATATTCCTCACGTGTCAAGGCTGACTCAGGATAAAGGATTTTTTTTTTTTTGTGACATACACCCCCCCTTGTGATCTCACACAGGATGGTGATATCCAGCAAAGCATACAAAGTGTGTTTGTGCTTTCCTCCTTTATCAGTTTTCCTGGGAGTTTTTATCCTATGGAAAAAAAAGAGCTACAAATCTGCAGAAGGAGGGCTTCAGCACTCTCTTTAGATGGTGCTTAAATCCAGAGCCTTTTGAAAGGGCCTTTAGATTGATTTCTTAGGAAGGAAAAAAAAAAAAAAAGGCAAAAAAAAAGCAAAACTAATTTGTGATTAGAAGGCACAAAGATGTTCACTCAGATGGAAGCATTCCTGAAAAGCGACGGGAAAACCAGCGGAGCAATTCATTCAGCTGCCCTAAAGGGTAAACAGCAAACTTGAACACCATCCACAAATCCTGATTATTATTAACAGCTTGACCAAAAGCTTATGTGTTTTGTACTTTTCTTTGTACTCCTGGAATCTGATGAACTTAAAAGGATGTGTTTGACACCAAAGCAAGGAGGGAGGGTCCCTCTGCAGCAGCACAAGGCTAAACATTCCTCCCTCTCCTGCAGCCTGTGGAGCTGCCTCAGCCTAGGAACATTTTTTTGCCTTTAAAAAAAGCATGTAAGGTGTTTAATTGGGTATCTTCCCTTCCAGGCTGTGGGGAGCAGCAGCGTGGGGAGCTGTTGACTTGCAGAGGTAATTGTGGAAGGATTGGTGGCCAGGATAAAGCACAGTTAGCAGCAGCTTTGCTTTGCATCCCCGTTCCCAACACAGCCTCTGGAGAGTACAGGTGGGTGCATAACTTGGGAAGGGGAAAGGTCCACGGGACAAGAGCTGCCTCTGGTCGTTTCCCAGCCATAAAAATTCCTGCTGCTCCTGGCTGAGGGCAGAAGAGGTTTCCCTTTATGCTTTGTTTACGGTAAGGAATAATCCAGATTCACATCAACAGGGATGGTGGCAAGGTGTTCTGAAGGATTTGTCTCTTCATGCCTGAAATTTCCCAACCTTCCAGCTGCCAGTGGGGAACCCAAAACTGAACTCCTGCTGAAGGGATAATTTTAATTTAGAACATGCACTTACACCCTAGCCTCCATATCCTGCAAATCTGCATTTGGAGTCCCACAGCCATTTACTCAATATTTTTTCTGTCTTTCTCAGAAAAAACACCAAGCTCCTCCCCAGGCAGAGTGGGGAAGACAATCCAGCACACGTAGGTGAATGCTGAGCAGAAATGGTGCTGTGCAGTCATAAACACCACTAATGACTGCCATCAGGAAATGCCAGAGTGGGGGTGAGCACACACGACCTAACTGCTCTGTGTCTGCACACGCAGCTTACAATTACTCCTGTGCAAGACACCCAACAGCTCATTGGGGTTCTCTTCTCTTCCCTGCTCTGGGTGCAGCTCCCAAAATCCCTGTGCTTGCTGACTGCACCTGACTTGTAGCTACAGTTGCTTGGAGCTGCTTTTTGCTCATCCTGGAGCATTTTTCTAAGTGCTGGGTTAACTTCTCCCCCTCAAAGGGATAAAATGTGTTTTTTGTAGAACAGCACACAGAGCACTTCTGCCTATCTTTCATTCTATTTTCCATGACCACCTGTCAAATCGCTTCCTGGTGGTGGCTGAACACTCCTAAAGTTACAGCTCTGGAGGGAGATGCCCAAGAGACTGCAAAAGTTGTTCTTGTAAACAGGATTCCAGAAAGATTTTCTTCCAGTGCTGTCTTTTATTTAGAGTAACTTCAGTTTGGTGTTTGTTTTTGTTTTGGGGGGGGAGTGTGGATTTTATTTTCTCATTTTCAGCTCTGAGAGAGGAATTTTCTCCCACATGAGAGCACCCAAGTCAGGCCCAGTACCTTTTCACTGGAGGTAAGTGTCACGTAGCCCTTTTGTGAATTTACTAAGCTGCCAACAGAGCCAGTTTGCAAGTTCAGCTAAGCCTTCCACAGTGCTCTCTGCATCCAGCTCCAAGATCTGAAGGCATAAATGGATCCAGCAAATCCCCTGCATGTTAAGTTCTTTTTGCCATTTCCTGCCAGACACTTCAGTTTACTTTAAGTTGATCTTGTCAGGGTGGTCTTGTGGCAGGAAATTTGATTACAACCCCGAGATGCACAAAAGACAGGGAAGGAGAGCAGCAGAATTCCAGAAATATTGTCACCACCTAAGGATCTTGATTAAAGAAAACCTCTTTTCTTTTTCTTTTTTTTTTTTCTTTTGGTGGTGGTGTGGGGGTTTTTTTCCCTTTTTTTTTGTTCTGTTTTGGTTTTTTGTTTTTAAATTACAGGTGAGATGAAGAAGCTGCACAGACAAATCGCTGGAACCCGAGGAATTAATCAGAAGGTGAAGTTACACCACACTGTCACTGTAACAAGCACCCAAGCCTCGATTACAGCCTGCCACCAAGAGAACCACAGAATCTGGACAAAAAAAAATATTACAAGAGGCTTAGCATTTAATGCTCTAAAGCACTAAATCCACAGCAAATCCTCCTGAATCTAAATATGCCTAAGACCTGTTTTGGCTTTTTTTTTTTTTTTTAAATTTTAATTTTCACAAATGCTATCTTATGCTCCCAAAAAACTGAGCTCCACTGTTTACTTCTGCTTTCTCAGTAGTCTGCAAATCAGGTTACATCCCGTGCCTCGAGTGCCCTTTTGGCAGTCTCAAAACCTCTTTCCAATAAACAGTAAGCAAGTAAAAAGTAAGCACTTATTTGGATTTCTCTCCCCTTTTAAACCCAAGTAACCCAAAAGTGTCCACCAGATTACAGCTGATAGAAGCAGAACTTCTTGGGGGTAGTTCAAGAAAGTTTGCCTGGAAATTGTGCACATTGCTGATGTATAATTTTATCACTTAAAACCTTGGGGAAGGTTTTAATAAGAAAAATTAATAAGAAAAAAGAAACACATCCCCCCATTTGTGCACATTGACTCAAACAAAAAAGCCAGTGGCTGCTGTGATCTAACCTAACTCTAAGTTTTAATTCTTGGTGGTTTAGATTTAAATTAAGTAGAGACTTATCCAGTGTGGAAATTAATTAATTTTTCTCCACTGGTGCTTTTTTATTCTCCTAATAGAGTCCACACACATACCTTGGGATCACTTTCTGGCTTATTTCTCCTAGGACTGGTGTGAAAGCTAAACTTGGTCAAAAGCCTGTCTGGCTTTTTGCAAAACCACGGCTGTTAATGGAAAACAACAAAATAATCCCAGTTCATCCTATGAAATGGAAGTTTTACCAACACCTTCCGATGGAAAGAAAACAGCCATAACATCACTTACTTCCACAAGAGAATTCCCACTGCAAATGTCATGGAGCTCCTACAGATTCTGGATGGGAAGAGGAGAGCCACACACAGCAAACACACCCGGAGCAGCCGTCCCTCCCCTTCCCTCCCCAGCCAGGCAGACAAATGCCTGAGCAGGCTGCATCCCTGGAAGCGCTGCTGCTACCAGGGACGGGGAAAAAACACCCCTTAGCAAACGAAAACAAGCTCTATCAGTAAAAGTGCACTCCTGCAGATAACTGCTCCTGCAGCTGGGGCTTCTGCTGGCACAGCTCTGTCGGTCACGGGTCACGGCGCGCACACAGAGCTGTGCCAGCAGAAGCTCGCCGCGCAGACCTGGTGGGAAACTCCACTGACACGGGTCTGCAAAGCTCTGCCCTTTCCATGCTGCAGCCGAGGTGAGTTTGTCCAGCAGTCTGCTGATGGGAGAGTCTCACCCCTGACACGTTAAGGTCTGGCCTTCCGAGGGTGGGAGAAAACGAAACTTTGCACAGGAACACCTATGGGCCATTTACACTGAGTTCTATCCTTCAATTAAATGCACAAACTAAATGAGAAAGAGCCCCTGCAGGAAGAGATAAAAAGGAATAAATTAAATTGTGCTGTACTTCAGCACTTGGAGCAGCCCCCGCTTTTAATAGTAAGAAGGGAACAAAACTGAAAGTGTTTAACAGGATTTGTTTAGCAGACAGACAGCAGAGCACTGCAGAATTTCCACTCTTCTGTGAAACCCAACAGGCACACTGCAACGGGGCTTTTGGGATCCTCAGTCACCTCTGGAGGGGATTTAACACCCGGGCTGGAGCTCAAACACAAGTTGTGTTCGGGTGAACCGACACGATCGTGCAGCTCGGTGATGTGGATCATTATTCCAGAGCACGGAGCAGTGAGGTGTCAGCAGCGCACACTGTCCATCTGCTCCAGAGCACCGTGCTAAAATCACGCTGGAAATGCCTCCCTCGGTGGGGAGGGACGCCAGGAGGGAGCAGGGCTCCGTTCAGGACATCGGGTCAGGTGGCACAAATTGAAGCTCAGTGTCACGCCAGCCTGGATCTACGGGGAGGCACTGCCAGCACGTGGCTGTGCCCAGGGATGCTGCCTTCCAGGACAGGACGTGGCAGGACCACTTTCCCTGTTTTCCACAGGGAGAACACAGAAATAAAATCATTGGCAGTGCCGTCTTTGTAAAGGCCATGCTCCGCCTTCATGAGAGCTCTCTGGCCCTCCAAACTGGGATACAGCTTCTAGGAATTCCCTGGGTTGTGTCACGTTGTTGTTAGGAATAACGTGCTATTTTTTTCTTTTTGAAAATAATAACATTGCCATCACTTCCAGTATCAGCCATGTCCACGGACCATGAACAACTTCTGGGTGGGCGTTTGCCCCTCCAGGTTAGCTTTGAGTTGTGGGGGAGCATCACGGAGAGGGGAAGGCACCGATATGGATTTAATTGTATGAAATTCCCTGCTTAACCAAGGCCGTGTAAAACCCTTATCGGCACGGCAGCTCAGGAGAAGTTGTACCTCCCCAAAACAAATACTCAAAGTTTCCAAAAGGGCCCAATAAAAGCCACTGGTCTAAAGACTTCCAGAAGGTCAGATAAAATGTGGCGTGGCTGGGAGCAACAGAGCCCTCCACCACATTTACCAGAAGCACTTCAGTTCAACAAGCGAGCCCCAGAGTGTAACAAAACTCAGTGCTCAAGAGTGTGCTTTCATTTGCAAGCACCAGCGCCTGGGCTGGCAGCCCAGCTTTTATTGCAGGTGACACTCCTGTCATCTTCCTCCTACGGAACTCCTGCGGACCATTGAGAAACCAGCGGGAAAAGGTGGCGAGAACAGCGTCTGCCCAAAAACATCCTGACCCCGAAAGTACCCTGACCTCAAACACACCCTCACCAACACACGCACGGCGCCAGGCCAAGGTCCCATCAGGGCCCGTGAAGGGGATTGGGGCCAAGCGTTCACCCCGTGGCCGGGATTCGCCCCACGGCCAAATATCACCCTACAGCCATGGTTCACCCCGTGGCTGGGATTAGTCCCGCGGCTGAGCTTCACCTCAAGGCTGGGCTTTGCCCCACGACCGGGATTTACCCCACCACCAGCATTCACCCCACAGCTGGGGTTCAGCCCATGGCCGGGATCTGCCACACGACAGGGCTTTGCCCCTCCACTGGGGATCGTCCCATGGCTGAGGTTCACCTCACGGCCGAGGTTCACTCCGGGGCCCGGGTTCACCCCACGCCCGCGGTTCGTCTCACGGCCGATCTTCCCCCCATGCCCGGAATCGGCCCCACGAGCACGGCTCGCCCCACGGCCGCCACCCGCGGCTCCGCGGCGAGCGCGGCATCCCTCCCCTCGGGCAGCTCCGTGGCGGCCCGGCGGGGCCCATGGCCATCTCCCCGCGGCGGGGGCTCT